>JASFXZ010000002.1:20462295-20862594 GCA_032209605.1 Mactromeris polynyma
GAACAATAGGCATGATGAGTGGGTGGGGAAAGAAAGAATAATGAAAGTCTTAGAACGGCCTGACAAGGCTAAAAAGACAGTACAAAAACTTTCACCAAAGCCTGGAACAAAGGTAGAAATCTTACAGAACAGTGATACATTAAGAAGAAATTCGGTAATTTTAGCCTCGTCACTTGTCTGTTTGACTTGAGATTTCAAGTTTGTGAGATAGAAATTCAACATTTATGCTTTAATACATATTGAAGTCAATTGTATTTCATGAAAATTATAAATGCTGTTTCTCTGCATACTTGAGAATATTTATTAATGAAGAAGTTCTGTAGGTTCTGATATTGCCGTCTTCAACTAGTTAAATAATGGTTAATGTTTGCCTACCTGCCTAGTGCCTGGCATTAAAGGATAGGAATGAGGAATTAAATGTGCTCAGAAGGTAGGTTTCTCATAAGTCAGAAATAGCTGGCCCTTTAAGTAGGGGTGACACTACAATAAACACAAATAACTCTTTACTTTACATAAAAAGAGTGGGTACATATATAACTGTTGAAAGTCAAAACACCTAGTAGTACCTTGTTATCTTGTTTTTAGGGTCCAAAGAAGAAAAGTCTTCTTGACAAGCCTCCAGCTTCTCCCTCTAGTGTCAAGTCTGACTCGAGTGCAAGCCAGGCGCCAACCCGAGCTATGAAGTATGGAAAATCTCCATCATCTACCACATCATCATCACCCTCACACTCATCTACATCAAGTGCTAAACCTAGGCCCACCAGATCTAACAGTATTGAATTGATTGCTGATAGTCTACCAGGTAACGTATAACAAGCTTGTATTGAATTCTGTTTGTTTTATTATTGCTGAATAGTAAATGGGTGTTTTCTGTTGTTATATGTAGTTCCCCCTTATTTTACTGCTGTTAGGTACTATCACTGTTAAGTTTGCATTTTTGCTTGATTGTTCAAATTTTTCATTCAAAATATAGCATGTACAATGTATTTAATTGAAAACTTCCCTGTGATCAAACCTACCAAAATTACAACGTATCAAAACTCTTGCATGAATATAATGCCAGTTGTGGCTCTTGTTGGATATAAAAAATTTGGTTCAAGTATTATGTGTAAGTATCATCAAGGTCCTAGCGTAGTTAACACTGTATTTATTGAAGTGAAACTTCATATAAGATTTCCCAGTCATCAAACCTACTAAAATAACTGTTAACTAAGTAACATAGCTCTTATTGAATATATTAAAAGTTAGGGCCCTTGTTGGACTCAGAAATTTTGGATAAAGATTTGCATCCCAATTACCACCAAGGCCAAATAATTGTGACGGGCTCTTTCGAATAGATTAGCGCACTGTCTTTGTAAAGGCGATGCTTTCATATCAGGGAGCTGGCTTGTTTTTCAGCAGTTTTTTTATACACATGACTTTCTTATTTATGCAATTTTACCATAGTTTGAATGTAGTGTTGCTTTATTTTTAGTTATTTTGCATTCCTTTTCAGCTAAACGTAGGAAGAGGAAAGTTTCTAGTGTTTATGACTCTACAAATGGTATGGAACTAAATTTAACATAACAGTTATGCTCATTAATGTTGTATCATTACCTCTGTTTGTTGTTGTAGTTTTGTGCGCTCTCATATTCTCAGTGGTTCAGTATTCATGAGGGGAATTGTATTTCTGGCGTTGTTTGATTTATTCAAAGTTTAATACCTATGATGAACAAAGATGTACTCAGAATTTTCATAAATTTTCAGAGGAACCCTAATTATTTTGGGGTCACAGGATGAAGGGTCAAGGTCATATATCAATTGTATTTAAAACACCTCCCATTAATTGGAATGTTCAGTATGACAAAATAGTGGACTTCTATTATACATGACTATCTATTTAAATTTAAGGTCAGTTAATCACATACATGAGATGAACTCTTTCATTACCTACAGTTAACAAACAACTTATTGTTACTGTTTCCACTATGGCACTAATCAAACTGTGCATCCACGAAACCCTTTTCTTACCATTTCCAGCATGTATATTTGTGCAACATACTTTGAACTTGCTTTTAAAAGCAATTGTACAAAACATAACACTGACAAAAAACCATGAGGGGGCATAATGTTTTACAATTTTCTCTTATTAATTTTATCAAAACTGTAACTGTAAATGATGCTCATTTTCATGCAAGTGTCTTCATTGTTTGACTCTTAATTTCAGGTTCAGATAGTGAGGATAGTGTAAAATCTGATGTTGAAGTTGAGAAGAAACCAGAGAAAGTACAGTCTGAATCACCAGTAAAATCCACTAGTATGCCTTCTATTGATTCTGAGAAATCCGAGATGGACATTACTGACCTTGATGCTGCAAATGATAGAAGTCCACCCAAACTTATTAAGGTGGAGGAAATTGAAAAGGAAAAAATGGACATTGAAGAAAGAACTGTTGAAAAAGATGTGGTGAAGGAGGAGCCTGTTGCTCCTGTGTTGAATGTTGCTACTACCGAGAAAATTTGTGAGCCTATTTTACAAAAGATAGAAGCTCAGTTTAACTCTGAAATTCCAGTCAAACAAGAAAAATCAAATGAAAACAAGGAAAAGGAAGTAAAGAAGAAAGAACCAGAGAGAAGAGGCAGGAAACCTATGTTAAAAAGTGATAAATTGAGTGAACCAGAAGTTCCGAAAAAAGCTGAGAAGCCAAAAGAAGAATCTGGTAATAAAAATGAAAAGGAGAAGCCTGATGAGTCACCATTTGACTTCAAAGACGAACCAACAAATGAGAGCGAGGTTAACATAAGTAGGAAAAATACTGTTGATAATGAGGCAGATATTGAAGAGAAAAAGGAAGTTGTGAAATCAGAAGTGGTTAAAGAAACAGTGACAGAAGTTGTTAAAGTACTTGGTGAGTCTCAGGATGATTCTGGCAAAGAGTTGGCTGGTCTTTCTTTGCCAAGTCTTGTCGAAGACAAGGACAGTGCCAAATCTGATTCTGAAGTCGAGAGGAGGGGTAGAAAAAGGAAAGTAGTCGGAATGAAAGAGACTGTTAAGGATTTAAAACCTGCTGTGGCAGGATTTCAAATTAAAAATGAAACACAAGTTGCTCAGACAGCATCACCTGAGAGAAAACCATTTGTTACTCTGGCTGAGAAGAAACAAGGATTTTCTCCAATGGTGAGAAAAGTGATTCCACCTCCTGTGGAAAAAGAGGAGATTGAACCTAGTAAATCAGGAGTCGAAGAAGCAGATATTGAAAATGGATGTAATACAGATGAAGTGAAAAAAGGTCCAGATATGTTGGTTGTACACAAAGTTTCCCCAGCAAAAGCTGATATAGTGCTAGGAAAGAAGGTGGAGTCTGATGATCAAGCTGATGGAGGTAACGATAACGTGATTGAAGATCTAAAAACGAAAGAAGATGATGGAGAAGCACCTGGTAGTAAAAAGAAAGTAAGAAAGAAAACTAAGAAAAAATTGGATGCTGATGAACAAGAAGTGACTGTGATTCCTAGAAAGGGTCCTAAAAGAGGGCCTGGCCGAAAGAGTAAGGAAGTGAGCAATAAGGACATCAAAGATTCTGATAGTGTTAGTGCTTTAAAGGATGAAAATTCCATTGACATTGATCTAAGATGTGAAGAGCAGATCAGATCACGTTCAGCTAGTCCTGAAACATTACCAGGAAAGTCTTATATTCAGGAATCCCAGGGCTTTGTGCCTCGTATTGAAACAATAGATTGTCGTATAAGCGACAGTCAAGGCTCAGATAGTTATAGTTCAAAACTTGACAAAATGGATAAATCTCACACAATGAACAAAAATAATATGTTTGAAAATACTCCACCTACCACTCCAGAGCATGACTCTGACGACATGAATCAACAGCACATCCATAATGATCAAATCAAAGCTGCCGGAAAGTCCTTTGATGAAGGTGGTTCAAAAACAGACACTAGTCAGGCAGCAGGAAGTGAATCTCCAGTAGGAAATGCCAGTCCTTCAAATCATAGCACTAGTAGTAGTAGTGGCATGGTTGCTGGTTCAGAAGGCAGCATTGATGTTCCAGTATATGCCACAAAGAGAAGACGAGAATCGGACGAGCCAACCCCATCTAAACGTAGAAAGCGTGCTAGCAGAGGCAAATCATCAAGTAGTAGTAGGACTAGGCAACAAGGTCAGCAATATTGACTTTTTTTATTTATTTTAACTGAGCTGCCACTATAGTGTTTCATGTCTTGCCTGATTTATTACTATTGATAGATCTAGACATTTGTAACCCAATATATTGACACAGAACACACTCAGATTCACTAACTTTCTGGAAAACAATCCAGACCAAATCTTTGCTTGGAAATTTCAAGAAATATCAGTTGGTTGGTATAACTCCAATTCGCTATTTCTTTCATTATCATGTTTACCTAAATACCGATTATAGGGGTGATGTATACAACCTATTCATCTGTTCATTATTTAAAATACGATTTAAACAACCTTCCCACCCTATATCCTATAAAATGGATAAATCGATAATGAAGGCCTTATCGAATTGGGTTTATACATGACTAGTTAATGAAGTTAGTTGTGACATTAGATGATGAAAATAGTTGGATTGTATATAGGAATCAATCGTGCTCTGTTTACCTAAAGAATCCTGTTAATTGGGAATATGTATATATGTTATTGTTAATCATTGTTTGCCTTTATTTCAGCAGATAGTGATAGTGAAGACTTCAGTAAAGGACGTAGTCCTCACTATTCATCGGAGAGTTACTCCAGATCATCCTCCCTAGCTAACAGATCACCAAGACCTCCCAAATATGACTTCAATCTCGGTAAGTTAACTTTCTATTACTTTATAGTGAAGCATCATAATCAAATACATGTTTTCTTTACTTTTTATGGGACTAACAGGTGATGATGTTGCATGCAGATAGTAATATAAATAGCATTTTTCAGGGCAGGGAACTACCATTGATTCAGAATTAGTTGAGAATATTTGGCTGATCAATTCAAAGTTTGTTTATAACAGTACTATTCTCAAGTAAATATAAATGGACTGTATGTAGGTATATTTTTGATAAACAGTATCAACTTTCCTTCTCTAGATTTTCATGGCTAATTTGCTTTTATGATTTTGTTTGCAGAAGAGGGAAAATATTTAGAGGGAACTAAAAGAATTTCATTCCTTGTTGACAAAATCCAAGAGATACGCAAAATATACATGAACCTCAAGTCAGAAGTGGCCTGTATTGATAGACGGCGGAAAAAACAGCGAAGAAAAGAAAGAGAAAGTAAGTTGCCCCAAAACACTAATAAGGCCATCCATAAAAAATTGTTTGTGGTTACACCACTCGGAAGTTTAACAGCGGGTTGGTAGGTAGGTTTTTTATAGTTCAGTACGGTAATGGCTAAAAGACCCCGAACAAATATTTCATCAATCGACTTGAAAAAATATATTGAGTTGCAGCATTTTTCATGTGTTGGTCGCGTAACTGCAAACAAACAATTTTTTAAGGATGGAAGTGCAACATCTTTGAAGTAAAAATTAACAACCAATTTAACCTCTGTGCAACAGCCAATATTTGCATTTCCTGCAGGGTGTTTCTCTAGTTGCATTGTATGTACTTCTTCTTAAGATTTTGCTACATTGTTAGGCCATGCCAAATTGGGATTTTGTTAAGCGTCAACCTAAATTCGCGAAACCTAGCTACCTATTAAAAAAACAAACTCATAATGAAAAAACAAATAGTCTCCGATAATAAGTGATGCATAATTTTAGATATGTTAATGAAAGAAACATCATAAAAACAAAACAAAATGGTTTGTTTCCAAAATTAAAACTGACCCGTTTTCACACAATAATCACATCGTTGTCGGATCTCAACTAAAATTGCCGTTGTCGAATCATGGACATCGAAAATATTTGAGATTGTTTAGCATATAGTTTTTTTATTTTTGGCTCAAGGAGCGCAAAACCTAGGCGCACATGGACGCTTAACAAAATTCCAATTTGGCATGGCCTTAAATATGAGCAGCATTTGATAGTTGGATGAAGGACAATAAGTGATAGCACTAATGTTGCTTACTTATAGAAATACCCATCCCTGTCTTTTTATTGGGGATTTCTAAGTATTGCTACTCAAATAATAAACATGTATTTTCATTCGCGCAGTTTGATGTTTCTATATTTACATGATATGAAATAAGTTTAGAAATATAGTCCCCGACATTCTCTGTTATTTCCATTGATTATTGCATACATTTGTACTGTTTGTTTTCTAGGAGGGACACAGAACTCATCAGCTGTAGAAGTTGAATGCTCATGACTGAGTGCTCACACAACTCCATGGTTACCAGAAGTTGCCATAGCAACATGACAACATTCCTATCTGACATGATGCAATATGTTGTATCAATTGCTTCCAGTTTTATACACGATTTTATACTCGTACAATAATTACACATGCTTGTATGTTACTGATGATTGTGCGGAGTTATCTGCCTTTATGTGCAATATGTTAACAATGTTTTATTTTTGTTACCTGTTATTTCAAACCATCTTACGGCAGGAATTTGTCAGTCTATCTCACTCTTTTTCTCTCTCAGAGTTTATTACTTTTAAAACATTATGTGCTCCTATAGATTGTGACATTATTTCTGCATTTGATAATTTTACTCAGAAGGATTGCCTTTCAAATACTAATGGTCTGTATCAGTTTTCTCTAGAGATTTAAAGGTGCTTTGAGGTACTGGGCTATCGTCCGTAGTTTTGATTGGCAAATTGGCATCAACAGATTTTGGTTCCGAGTTGTCCAGTTGTGCATTTTTCAAAGCAGTATTAAGGAAATTGCTGGATATTAAAATTGACTAATGATGTTTATGACCTATGTTGCGAGTAATAGATTATGTTAAATAAAGGTAACTACAATTAAATGAGTGGCCTATATACTAACACAAGATATGACCAATTTAGATGTACATTTTGTTAAAAGTATTTATATTTGTTTTTATGAATGAAATTTATACATATTGCAAATTCAAAGATCTATTTTTTTGACTTACAAGTTTGTTACGTACATAAATACATGTTACAATTAACTTTAAAGACAGATATTTCAATGAATTCAATGGTACAATAGATCAAATACCAGTTATGATTGTGTTTCAGATATTTTTGGATTTATATTATATAAGACGTGTTAAGAAAACTGTTCCAAGTTTTTGTTGGGTAGGAGTGGAATGTGGTCTGTTAAACTATTTTCTATACAAATGTATATAAGAATCAATCATGTCCCATTGCTCTGTTTTTTCATGATGCACCTAGAATGACATTTTTATCTCCAATGAATTGTACTTTTTGTACGCCCTCTTTCATGTGCTGTTTTAAGCTACACATTAATTTCGTTTAGGAGACGTTATTTTTTCATTGTTTTTCTTTACCAATTCCAGGTGCATCTTGAAGCATATAATTGTGAATTAATTATTGATCAAGATTTTAGAATAAAATATGATCAGTATATGTACACTGTTTTTCTTGGTTATTATCGTAATACTATTGCAAGTAATATTAATTCTTGTAATTGAGTGGATGCCAATATGCTTGACACTTGACAGTCAACACTTGACAGTCAACACTTGACACTTGACAGTCAACACTTGACAGTCAACACTTAAAACACAGTTGACACTACACTTCAGTCAACACTTGACACAGTCAACACTTTACACATACACTGTAGTTGACAACTTGACACTTAGACAAGAAGCACAACTTGATCATTTAGTAAGAAAGAAAGATTGCTTCTCTATATTAAGGTGACAATGATGTGCTGTATTTGCACACCAGAAGACAGTGGGGCATAATCCATATAGATGAGCAGTAGTGTAGTGGATCTTGCATTAGGTGCTGAACCCAGAGGGTATGGGTTTGAACCCCACATAGGTCAACTAGATAAGATACGAGTATTACATTATTTCAGGAAGCAGACTTATTCAAGTAAGCATAATGCTTCCACAACAATTCAGACAACTAAATCGCCGCATTTACCAAATAAACCAAAAGTTTGGTTATAAAACTTATTTTAGACGTAAGTAAATGTACTCCAATAAAGATTTCTTGGACAAAAATCTCGATCACCACAAGCTATGAAACAACAAGAGTTTGAATATATATATATGAATTGTTTTAATTTTAAGAAATAGATATCATTTCTATTATTACCAAAATGTCATAAATGGTCGATGAATCACATTTAAGGAAGAAATATGTTAATCTAATACCTGAAACCAGATAAAGACCCAACTTGTCTAGAATCTAGCTGAACTATCCGTCGTCAACAAAATAATATCCACAGTATTAATAGAACTAAGATTTTACTCGCAGTACATAAACACTATGGCCATGAAATCGAATAATACATTACAAATTATCACATGAATTATGCACAATACACACATGTCAAATGGGGGGTGAAAGAGTCCCAGACTCCCCTGAAATATGGCCAGCACATGTTTACCTGATGTTGAAATGAATTTTAAATGTTGGATCTGACAAAATAAATCTGAATATTGTTCGCCAAGCTCAGTTCATATAAATAAACGTTTTGTAAGTTATGTTTAATTAAAACACGAGCCTAACGTGATTACAATAATTATTATAATGTACAAATACATTTCATTGAACATTGATTATCGATTTACTCAATATGTGACAGCACTTAATTGTTAATCTCATTGCAATATTTTTTGCACATTTGAAAGTAAGTTGACAACCGAAATTAAAGGAGTTAATAATATCATAAACTGCCTCAGAAAGGTAAAGATCTGCTGAAATTCTGGGGACTGGATTTTTAAGGTTTTATGTAAATGTATTGGATCCATACAGAGAAAAATTGAGCCAGAAATAATGGGGCCAACATGCAGATTTCCAGGTTTTCACTGTATATTCATTACTTTTCTCAGAGCAACCAATTTTGCAATAAGAATTAGACACACTTTTTCAGGTTTTTTCGAAAAAACAACTATCATAAATTGCAAGCACATTTTATTGGCAAACATAATTTTTTTCACTCATTAGTAGCTACAACCAGCACTATGTCAGTCTGGCAAATCTGATGTCACATTATTCATTATTTCACAAGTGCTGGATAATAAAAGTCAGTTAAAAGGGGTAAAATGCTTGACGTGATGATCAAACTCACAATCCCCTCTACATAAGTAGGACTCGTTACCGGCTGAGCTAACCAGGCAGCTATTTAACTCCATTCAACTGCACTCCCATAAATAATGCATGGGTGTTATTGCACTTCTGTGATATCATTTATGATACAAATCTATTTAGCCTTAATCATATTATTCCAATAATCAAGTTTCTTCTTGTGTGACACATTGAGCACCATCATGTGCAGTCACATCACCAGAAACAGTAGGAATGGTTTTATCTATAGTCTCTGATCCAACACTAACTTCCTTAGTTTTATCATCGTCATCTTTATCATCTGCCATCACACTGTCTGCAAGCAGACGCAAACGTTCCAAACAAACTTTGGCCACTTCATTCAAGTCAGGCTGAAAAATATACACAGTGCAAATGAAATATTGACCAGTGAGTAATAAAACTGAGTATGACTGACTATGGTGTTAAGATATCACCACTTCTACATATTTCTTGGAAAAGTATCAGGAGTTGTCAGAAAATATTTCCCAAGGACATACAGCATTTAGAACTAGACTTCCACCTAGTTGCAAGAAAAAACATTTTATTAGCTATGAAATTGTATCACACAAAGTACAATGATGTCTCTGAATCGCCACTTGGTTTCCAAAAAAAGTACATGTAATATGAACATTCTAAATGGTTTTAAAAGAGTATTTCCAGAAATCACCACAGATGGTAACAAGCACTCATTTTGAATTAAAAGACACCCAGTTCACATAGAAATAAAATTTCCAATCAGATATTTCAGCAAAACTTTATCCTTTATCAAAAACTTGTCACACTTGTTTTGAGACAAACCCTAGGTATTCACTTCAATGCAATATTACCTGTAAAATATGGAGTCCTTTTAGAGTGACAATCACTAGATCCTCCATGCCGTCACCCATTATATCTAGACGATTAATCCCCATCACTGGACAAGCAAAGCTCCGTTGCCATAGCAACTGGTAACTAACAGCAGCAGTACCATTTTTTCCTTCTCCAGAGAAATTGTTACTAGAAATCACTGTGTCTTTAGAAGAAGACAACGGGACATAATCAGTGTCCGAACTCACAGACGAAGACAGGTTTTCATGCGACTTAACTCTTCGAGATGCGTGCGAGTCAAATCTGGGAGTGGTTGAGAGGTCACTGTCACCTGACCTATGTCGAGGCTTTGTTTCTAGATTTGAATCCAACATACCTACCTCGGACTCTGGTACACTGTATGAATGAACGAGTGCAGAAACTGGAGTCATCAGTTTGTAAGCTAACACTTCCTGTAACAAGTCAGAAAGGTAAATATCAGACCAGGGCCTGTATTCACAAACGTTTTAAGACTGAATCTCAGACTTAGACTGTAAAATGGTAAATTTTTATTTTGTTCCCATGTTATTGTTACACAATATATTTTGATAAAAACATGGCAAAAGTGTAGAGTAGGTCACATGAAATATTCAGGCTAAAATTTATCCCTCTAAATAGAATGTGGTCTTAACATTTTTATTTTAATCGATGACACAAGTGTACAGTGGGTAACAATAATTGCTTAGACAAAGTTAGACTGGTTTAGATTAAATGAAAACAAAGTGCTGGTAAATATATTTTTTGCAAATTTAAAGTCCAAGTCAGGGCTCTAGAAATCCACTAGCCTGACGTCCCGGACTAGTCTAATGCTGTATCGGGCTACCAACAGTTGAGTTGAAGTTAGTTCCGGACAAGACTGTTTTTAAAGCTAACCAACATCAGCAATTGTTCAGTTGTAAGTCAAACCTTAGAATCCCACAAACACATACATAGATTGTGGAGCTATCATTATGTATATTTCTTTGTTACTAAATTGACCGATAGTCTCGGACAACTAGCTTCCTATGTCGGACAAGCCAAATTTTACATGTCCATTAGTCCGGGACAAGTGTCTTTGAAACTTATTTTTAGAGACCTGCAAGTCTGAGTTCCAGTCTTAAAATATTAAATTAGTGAATAAGGTCCCAGAGTATAGTAAATAATTAACAGACGAGAGGAAAACAAACCTTTCATCTTTAAGCATCTTATAAAATGTGTCCAATATAACATTTGAAAGTTAACTGGCAAATTTCACACCGCCTTGAAAACTTTTTCATGGCATGTTATTGAATAGAAAAGAGAAACACTTAAAAAACAGTTCACATACTTACTAATGTTGAAATCTTACGTACCGAAAATAAAAACCATGAACATAGACATGAATCAATTCGGGCGATATTACAAATCAAACAGTCAGACTATCTTTAAAACGTCCTTTGTTTGTGTACACAACCTCACTGTTTTTGGTATGGGTAAAAAGTTGATTATCTTGGTCTAGATTGTTTTGTTTTTTTAAACACTATAGGATTATAAGACCATTTTTTGGCATTCACATATGTGTAAACCCTGATCAGAACACACACATCGAATAAAGCCCCAAAGAAGACTTATAAAATAGTAAATAAAATTGAGTAAGGGACAATATCAGAGTGTCGGCTGAGACACAAGTTTTAGGAGTCTGGCAACAAATACTGTTGTCTTATGGACTAATAGAACTCTCAAAAGCAAATCAATTATGTAAGATCTCATGTGAAATAAGAAACATCAATGGTAGAAGATATAGGTGAATAGATAGATGAAATCTAGACTTCGCTAAAAATGGGTTTTTACCCCTGGTGCAAACAAAATTTAATTTTAGATCCATTGAAGTTCAGTCAGACATTAAATCATGTCTTTGTTTTCACTGCGGTTCAAGCACGATTTTAACAGCATACTGCTGTTTGTACCACAGGATTAGAGGGAAAAACCCATATATACCAATCTAAAGAATATCTATTATCTAACAAACCTGCCCATAAGTTCCTATAAGAATTTCATTTTCGCCATCAAAGTCAATATCTATAATACACCCAGTCAATACAGCATCAAACTTATTGCTATCAGGTAAGAAGAGGGGATCTTTCAGTCCATTATGTAGAATGTCCCTGCAATTATAAACTGTGTTATACTTTACTGAAAATAAACCTATGAACCTACAATTATAATGTTAAAACTAAGGTATCCTACTGTCATATGTGTATCCGTATAATAGGATGGTTTTGAATATAAGTCAAAGCAATATAAGGACAATTTTAAACATAGATGCGTAATTATACTTACAAGTTCACTGTTCTAAATACAATAAACAATTTCAAAGGATGGTGCATTTTTTACTATGACTGATTTAGACCCTTTTTGCTTATGTTATCATGAAACAACTATGAGTAATTAATTACAGATGCTTAAACTATTGAATAGCTTTTTTTACCCAACAACACATATGATGGATTAAAAACATCCACAAGGCATCTTATGAACCAATGCAGTATACATGTACAATATACAATAAAAATATAATAATTGCATGATGCAGACCAACTACAGTTTTACTTAATTCTGCTGAGATTGTACGACAGCTAGCTTCTAAAATAAAACCTCACTTAAAGACCATCTCAAAATTAAGAACACAATTTTCAAGTTTATTTTCACTGTTTTGCTCTACATTCAACCTCCACATTCAGACCACCTCAATATTAAGACCAGTTTTCAAGGGTCCAAAGGATGGACTTATTATTGAGGTTTCACTCTATAAGCTTCAGACTTGATGTATATTGAGAACCAACCTGTATACTGTGGCAGGTACTAGAGCACTCAACACTAAAATATTTAAGACTGGCATCAAGTCATCTTCATCTTCCTCAGTGTCTGAAATATATTCACATTACACAATGCAAAACATTTCCCTGTAAAACACAAAGCTGCGGCCGTGGTTAGTGCACTGGACTTGTAACCCGACGATCCGGGTTCGATTCCCGGTAGCGGCAGGTCATACCCTTCCATGAAAATTTGACACAAATGTCGATTTCCTCCTCATGTGGAGAAGTTGCCGGCTCCTTGTGGAAGGGCAAGTTAGTACTGGTTAGATTTCAGTCCTGGAAAAACTGGATAGGCGAACCGGCCGCCGTATATAACTGAAATATCGTTGAGAAACGGCGTTAAACCCGATGAAACAAACAAACTGTAAAACACATGATAGTCACTCAGTTTAAATATAAAATGGTGAGTTAACATTTAAGTAAGGTAATTACAAAGATTATAAACAAGTCATTTTTGTATGTCTATGTTTGTATATCTTACTATCCATCTAGGATAAAATAATGCTTCTATCATTGAATTACATTAAGTCTTTATCATGGAATATTATCACAATTTACATATTATATTCTTTAGATCCTTATTCTGAAAATAAGATATTACTTCCAAGACAAAAAATCCAAACTGTTTTGAACTAGAAAAACCCCCAGCAAAAACAAAAACATGTATCAATGAAAACTATGGAGTACAGATTTTCGATATGCGTACAGAACAGTATGACACAACTCAATCAGATATAGAGTACAATTCATCAATATTAAAACAACAAGTGAAGATTCCTTTACAATAAATTAGAATTTTTTATGTTGCATAAGTGATGCATATCAATTTTACATAAAGGCAAAAAAAATTCACTTACTATCAGCTGGGGGTAAAAATGAAGGTCGATTCACTTTGTTGAAGAGTGAGAATGTTTCTACATATGTAATGGGATTATCAAACTCAACAGCAAAGCTCTGTAAAATCTCTGAAAAAAGAAACAATACTTCAAGCAAAATTCATTCAAACTCAACTGACATAGAATTACAAGAGATGGATAATAGGACAAATTTCATAATCGATTGTCGGATCAGTTTGAAAACTCATCATTGATTATCGAATCGAAAATAATCAAAATACTTAGTTTTTTAGTGTAAGTACAATGCTGACAGCTATTTTCATTAATACAACTTTATTTATCTCTTTTTACTACATTTAACATAAATGGGGATTTACATTACTCATATATCATAAGATCATTTTATAGTTCAATAAATATTGTTTTTTTAAAATTGGAATATATATACCGTAAAATCATCTTATTGAAATAACACTTCAGTCAAAATTTCCAATTATAATCGATTGTTGTACTTCCTAATCGATTGTCGCCGACGTCGGATTTCCAGCGACGATTTTTCTGTTACTGTTTATAGTCATGTTGTTTAGTCAATACTTATGTGCAAAGGGCATTCCAAGTATTACATGACTCCAAAATCAATGGCACAGTTATAGTGTTAATTTAAGTCTTAATTGGCTCAAACTTATTCAGATTGTATGACCCTAAAATCACATGAACATGGTTTGCACTGCTGGTTCTATTATGAAGAGCATTTAAATGCTAATGAATCAATGCTCACCCATTCTTACTGCTACACAAAGTGTTTGATTTTTCAGCGCAACCGTACTAACATGGCATTGCTATTTGCATTATAAGTGTTGTGTAAACCAATTAAATCTTATGTTAACCACTTAACCAACTTCTCTTCAACCAAACAATGTTTGTAATCTTGACGCGGATTGGTTAACCTTTCGATAAGGGGTACGTTACCTTACCGACTAAATTTTGGATCTGGAGTGACCAGCAATGGCAACAGCTCTGCAATTTTTAACCTAAATTTTAACCTTCAAATTGCACCTTCCATCTTTTTTCAAGATATTTTTTGTTAAATTTTCAATTGTTGTAAATAGTAAGCATTCTGCAACTGTAAGTTTTGCTTTTGCTTATTATGATTGTCATATTCTGACATCAGACTGGTTGACCATATTCTGACACCAGACTGGTTGACCATATTCTGACATCAGACTGGTTGACCATATTCTGACATCTGACTGGTTGACCATATTCTGACATCAGACTGGTTGACCATATTCTGACACCAGACTGGTTGACCATATTCTGGCATCAGACTGGTTGACCATATTCTGACATCAGACTGGTTGACCATAATCTGACATCAGACTGGTTGACCATACTTTTTCATTTGGAATCAGTGCAGGGAAATTGTCAATTTCTCATAAATACACATGGCATCATGTGAGTAATTCATAAAATTCAAAATACATACCTCGTTTCATTACATCAACAACAGAAACTTTGAGTACGCCATCTTGGTGTCCTGTCACCGTTATACGCCTTTTATGGTCATAAAAATATAAGACATCTAACCATAACACTCTGGAAAATAAAAAATAATCTCCATGTGGAAAAGAAGATCATAGGATTGTAACAGTCATCCAGCATTCAGCTCTCAATACTTACACTCAAATCTCAGATGCTCACTCAATCTGTAAGAAAGTGGTTCACGAGGAATACTCAGCACTTCATAAACATTATAATCAACTTTTCAAACTGTAATCCTCACACTCTTGATATAATTCTTAGCCCAAGTTGTTTCGATTATTTATACATTGCAGCAAAGGAGCGTGGAATAGCAGGGTAATGTATAGTCAGCCTTGTGTCCGACTTGCTAATAATGACAGCACATTAATGTACTGATACTTTAACTGATAGGCATATTTCTCTGAAAATCAATTAATGTCAATTAAATAATACATGTACAGTCAAACCTGTGTTAAAGACCACCTGCGAACAAAGACCACTATTGCAAAACCTGTCTGCAAAGACCACCAATTTTATCTCCCATTAGACCATTTTCAATGATATTTAATCTGTTAATAGAGACCACCTGTAAACAAAGACCACATTTTCCTGTTCCCATGGGTGGTCTTTACAGACAGGTTTGACTGTATACATCCCTGATAGGCTCTACCAAGTTCCGCCAAGTCTGATTTTCCTATTCAATCTCTGCAAAATATTGAGATGAGTGAAATATCAAGGGTTTGTCACTAAACTATTGTGCCTGCTACATTATCAAGTTACAATAGTTATGCAGAAACCCCTTGAGATGTTTCAATATCATATATTTCAATATAATTTTAAAATACTCACATGGAAGGCAGGTCTTTGAACTCCGGAAAAAATTCTTCACAATTTGCCTCTTTGTAACTGTGTCGATATCCCACCTGTAAAAATTTCTCATAAATGTGTGTACATCAAAGACATTCACCATAAGTCATTTATAATCAAATTGTAACAGAATGTTGCAGATATGACAATGCTTATCAGTATTTAGGAAGAATAAGCACAGATGCATGTAGTTCTATTTATTAACACCGAAAACCCCAGGTTGCCCCAGGCATTGAAATCACAGGTGGCTTGATGTGCGTAAACAATAAAAACTCCCTTAAAGTCCACCTCCATAATAAGAATCCCCTTAAAATTAAGAACACAATTGTCAAGACCATTTTCAATGTTTTGCTCTTTATTCAACCTCAGTAAGAAGATCGCCTCAATACTAAGCCCAGATTTCAAGGGTGGTCTTATTTAGTAAAGTTTTACTGTACAGCAAAAAGCAAAATTTAGTTGCAATAATATACACCAGAGACTGAACCCAGGTTAGTTACCATTTTATATAGACAAGAAAATCACATAATAAAGGATAGCAAATATCATGCGCCTACCCTACAATTTTCACTGTTTTGCTCGTTATTCTACCTCATTAAGAAGACCTCCTCAATACAAAGACCAGATTTCAAGGGTCCCAAGGGTGGTCTTATTAGTGAAGTTTTACTGTATAGCAAAAAGCGAAATTTAGGTGCAATAATATAGACCAGAGACTGAACCCAGGCTAGTTACCATTTTATATAGACAAGAAAATCACAAGACGGACAGCAGTAAGTTATGTAGTTTCTACAACGGTGATCCATTATTATTCACATAAAAAACATAGGATAGCAAATAACATGTGCCTACCCTACATAAGAAGTTAATCTCTAAACTTTTACAAACAACAGAGTGAAAAACAACAAAATTATCCACAGCGAACTGTATGTATGGGAGTTAAACATGAATAATGGTTTTATGAGCAATAATATATTTTACTGTTATCTGTATAAAGAATGATAAAATTCGACGTTACCTCTCGGTATACATGGATTTTACTGTCACTACCACTAAGTAAGAATACAGATTCCATGTAATTTCCAACTACCAACCTACAATTATGTAAACCAATATTAGGGCTATCATTGATATAAACGATTTTTTTCTGTCAATAGAAATTCAATACACACTTACAAATATCAATACATGAGAATGGGTGCAGCCTAAATATGCGCCAAAATAGCGTAAAGTCATTTTGTAGTTGGCCAATATAATCGATATGTCTTTTGAAATATCACTATCGTTGATATGTAAAAATTTGAACCAGTGACAGAGCAATATAACACATGAAGCCCAGTGTGTATTATCATAGATCAACTTTAAAAGTTGGTACACTACATTTAATGCAGAAAAAATACCCAAGATGATACATGAAGCACCAAAGTTAAAAATGTTACTGTAACATTCATACCATAATGTATTACAAATTAATAATACAACAATGGGAACATTCCTGTAGTGAAACCCTTGTACAGTTGTAGGCATAAACAATGTTATTAGATGATAGATGAATATATTATCAGTACCTTACTAAACATACTTACTCTGTATGTGTCAAATGAAATGGTATAAAACTAAGTTCTAAACTTTGACATCCCTCTGAAAGAAAAATGCAATTGTAAACATTACAATTACCACTTAAAATCATTATAACTAATATAGAAATAGTATACATTAGGCATTAACATAGCATATATAAATTCTGCCTCACTATGGAGCTAGCTTTTGTAGTGAGTAGTGAAATGTCTGCTTTCAGTACGAAAAGTATCAAGTTCGACCACTTATCAAAACATTTGAAGTTATATTAATTTGTGACACATAGATTACTGTTATACAAATCAAACTAGAAAGGTATTATACATGTCTTATATACAACCAGAGCCGTCTAAATATGTTGGAAAATACAAAATGTGGTCCATGTTCCTATGGGCCTCTATAGATAGGCTCATGTTTGTAGTTAACTACTTAGCTTGGAAAGTTTAATACACAGATGGTCCTGGTTCAGAGATGGTTTTAAAACTGGTTTGTCTGTTCATCAACCTAGATTGACAAAAAACAACTTCAAAAAAAGATGTCAACGGTGTCAAACTTACGAGCAACACTTTCCATATTAAACTCTTCACCAGGTTGAGCAGCAGAGTAAGTATGCAAAAACTGTTTACACTCATTCTCTTCAAGCTGACAAAGAAAAGATATTCATACAATACAGAAAATAATATTTGTAAATTTTACAAAATCCGGTGATGTCACCAAATCATTGCACACTCATCAAAAACCAGGTATTTCCAACTTAAGTAACTTATCAAGTTTCTGTAAAATGAATAAACAAAGTTTACAAAGCCACTGAATAAATTTATTACCTAAGCATAAACCAGTCCAACAGATATTGTCACATATGGATGCCAGAATAGGACAAGATAGGTATATCTGTGATGTACATCTTCTTAAAGTAAATATAGTCCAGACTCTAGAGAATACATGTACATAAAAGAAACATCCTAATATATGTACATATTTATGCTTCATCACATTAGTTTACCTTCCAGAATGTTATACCAATTGTGAGAGCCTTCCCATGGCGGCATTTATTTGTGGCATCCACCGAGACTATCTCTGATTCCCCTAGAAATACAAATGCCATGTGGAGTATAACAAATAATAGGCGACACACAAGTGTGTCAAATTTTAATTGCCAAAAACTACTGGCTAGGATGTAACAGGGTCATTTATAAAGTGGAAAGTTTCAATACAAGATTAGCTTTCATCTTATCACTACCGCCATAAATCTTGATTAAGTAAAATGATAAGGCCAGTCAATAATCTAGGGTCTGAAAAATATGCCATTATGCCAGACTAAAATAAAATGTTGATAAAGAAAATTAATTTTAGGGGTAAAAAGAGTTCTCAATGTAGAGATCAAACCCATGCCCCCTAAACACCAGTAAGTCCCTCTACCAACTGAGCTAAGAAGGCAGGCATCTAGCCCCACAGTGCAACCAGTCATGGCGTATAAATTCCAAGACTTGACTGACATTCAGTGTCATGCAGCGATAGTTTCAATGTGAAAGATAACAAATCAGACAGAAATCATCAAATGGGAAAACATTTGGCATATCTCGATATTAAAATAACATTATACAATTACAATTAACTTTAATATTCACTCCAAAATTATCGGTGGTGTCACAAAATTGCTTTGTAATATACAGCAACGGATGTTGTAAAACCGGGACATACAGACCAATGCACAAGCCCTGTCAGGTCCAACTGTCCGCAGGGTATTCACCTTGAGTCGGAGGCTTGACTTGTGCTACAAAGCTCACCTTTGAGACTCAATCATCATTGGCCTTCAAACACCACCGCCATCGCTGGAGAAAATCGCGGGGGAAAAGTATACCCAATATAATGCTCAAACCCATGATCCATTCATACCAGAACGGTGATCTACCTACAGAGCTAACTGGGCGGCCGTCTAACCCCATACCACTACAAAACAAATGCAGCTTCTAACCTGGTATGTATGTAAATTGCACTTCCTTTGTTGATGGTGTTAGCTTGTCAAATATCCTTTGGTATTCAATTGTAAAAAATCGTCCAACCAATGATGCAACAAGTAACTTATTTGTTCCATTGATGTTGTTCAAGATTTTTGTACAACCATAAATTGAAGTTTGGGATGGCAAACTGCAGAAATGAGCGTCCGTCCATCGCCATGTTCTTTGCTCCATAACTGTATCGCATGTATTAAATAAAGTCAATATCAATGACAAATCAAGCGAATTTAGAGAAAAAACATTGAAATTCTATTTGACAGCTGAATGTTATCTGCCCAAATTTCTCCCGCAATGTACCCCATGCATTTTTCTTCCTCAATATTGAAGAGCTCAAAGTTCGTACTATGAAATGAGTACGACAGCATTTAGGTGCGAACTTCCGATATTCGGGTCCTGAAACGTGCAAATTCTTAAGTATGTACATCATGTTTTTATTTAAAGGATTTGTTAAATGCAAATGAATGTTGGTTGTTTCTAGTATTTTTATGAATGGGAACTTTTCAATCGCTGTTGTCATTGCAAGGTGCTTCGGAAATGTCCATGTATTGAATTGTAATGTGTTTTCGCGATTATTATCAAATCTCAAAAAGTCTAAAGAAACTTTGCATTGTGGTTTATTCTCTATTCTGATCTCTGTCATGGGATATATATTTGCATTTTTATAACATTTTACAGTTTTTGACATGGCTTGGATTTGAATATAAATTATGGTATCTAGAGGGTCACTGTGAACCTTTTCCCCCAATCCCAGTGTAGGGCTTACTCTTGGTGTCGATTTTAGGGAAAATATGGTACATTTACATGTGTTATGTCACGGACATATAAACCATTATATGTTCGTGGTTATGTATACCACATAAAATGTAAGTTAACTGCCCTCAAATTTATGGTATCACATTCTTGACATTGTGTGAACTTGTATTACTTCATGAAAATGGCTACATTACCATCAACACGAGCAAGAAAATATTGTTTACACATTTGGAAATAATTTTTGGCGGATTAAGATTAAATACAAAACGTTCATGAGTTAAACAGACTTGTTACCTTATAAGATGAACAATTACAGCGGAAGTATGGTGAAATATTATATAACCATGGCAGACATATCAAGTTTGTTAGGCAGATTCATATACAATTAAATACAATTTCATGTTATTTATGTCTGCCAGTATTGCAGCAAAGTACAAAGAAGAGGATTGTCATGTGAAAGTAATTAAGAGCAGCTTTATATTTAGTAGATATATTAATCCATCTATATCCATCTTCTTGCAGCCCTTCTCACTAATGATGAAGAAAATGTCGGCTTTCACTGTTTTCAAGAAGAAAGTGAGTAACAACTAGCTTTCATTGCTTTGTAATATATTATTTTTGTATTATTTATATTGATTTTGGTGACAATGAAAGATGAATAGAAAGAAGAGTTTGTGTTTCATATTAAATAAAATAGCATGATTGATCATTGTACCTTTACCAGAACAAAAATCATTTCTTTCTTTTTATTTATTACAAAGGTTCCAAATTGTTTGACACTGGGCAGAAATTTGCCAGACATGTAAAGTAGTCAGAACCATTTGTTTGCTGGTATTTCATGTTAATTTAATACAACTATAATGTATGTCTTTTAGGAGAAAGACACTCCAACATTGGATAGAAATGACTCCAAAAGAGGATCTTTGAAGAAAGCATCAAGCACTCCAGTCATTAATTCTGAAGATTCAACATCACAGAAAATATTGGTACTAGTCCTTTCATTGAAACTATTATGTTTGCATTCTAATAAGCAACAGGCATGTCATATGAACAATTAAAAAATGTGAATAATTGCTCTAAAACTGATTTACAAACACAGGTAATATTAATTGGATAATTCATTGTAGTTGAAAGGGGAGCCACTTTTATTCCAATCAATTCTCATTATTTTCTGTTACATGTATTTTGGTCAAAATTGTATTCATTACTTAAATCTTCTGTAGTAAGAGTTCATTCGTAGAAGAATGCTATGGTATTTATGCAATATCAAAGAAATGTTAGTAACAAAACTAAGTCAGACTAGATTGTACTTGTTGTACTTTAGAATTCCATGAATTTGAAGTCTGATAGACAGAGAAATTGGTAAGTGCGCAATAGGGTCTTGGATCTTTCCGGGATCAACCAGTATTAAATTCACATTTTTTTCTAAAAAAATAAAATTGAACAAGCTGGAGTCCAATACATGTACACCTTCTCCATGACAATGCCAGGTAAAAAATCACTACTTTTTCAAATCAGTTGGGCCTGGAGAAAAAAAGGTTGGACATGGTAAGAACCAGCAGCTTCTATATCTAGACCTGTTTTCCAGGCCAAGGAAAAATAATCTATGAGGGACTGCATGGCACAGAAGTGGAGTGTGAAGCTTCATCAGGGTTATTGAAATGGTTTAAAGCCTGGCATTCAATCACTCTGGTGTGGAATCGTCGTCGTCTTTTCTTTTTTTGTGTTTATTGAAAAAGAAGCATTTTCATAAAGAATTTTCGAAAAAGTCAATATGAAAAACTTTCCTAGGTAGGGAATCAATCTCAGTCCACAACGGCGATAACACATTCTTTGTTTTACTTGTGAAATACAAGAGCATGTTAATTGCTCGTTCGCTGTATCATTTTCTAAAAATGACAACAAAATAAAGTTTTATACAACAAGATACCTGTTAATTTTACTGTTCTGTGCTTAAATTTCATGATCATCAATGTCGTTATTTATTAAATAAATAAATATTCGCATTATACGTATTTAGCTGAAGCATGTGTCTGAGTCAGATTGCTAAAGTATAGCCTTGGTGGAAGGGGTATGATTATAGCAACACACATACTGCGTTATAAATTTTAACCCTTTTTTTAAAGCGGATCTGAAGCGTTGGTCCCGACCTCAGCTTTAAAAAGGAGTTCTAGTGTATGTATGATTTGCAGCAGTTGTATGTATACACTAGGCGCATAAGATGATCAATAATGAGTTTATTTTCAGAGAGCTTTCAAAGGCGGTAGTTTTAGGAGTACAATACGTGGTAACAAACATAGACCTACATCTCTGGCTGATGGAAAAGGGGACAGCCCCTTTGTTGCTGGGGATGGAACTGGTGTAAAACTCACTGGAGTTAAAGACAAGGAAAAGAAAGGTCAGTCTGCTGGATGACGTTTTGTTGATTGAGAGACAAACAGATGAGAAAAGTTTGTGCTTATGGTTAAGAACTTGCCATCCTGTGTTTCAACTAAATCTGTTTAAAATCACTCTCTAATTTAGCAATTACCAAATATTTACATGATTTTATAAAACAATTATGGGACAAGTGCTTGGGATGTCTTTGACGTCAAGAAAATTGGCTTTGTTTTTTAATTGGAACTCAACACCTGAATAAATACTTTTCAACTCACGCACGAATCTTCACCAAGCCAAGTTCCATGATCTTGACTTACATGTTGACAAGATTATACCACTTTTATCTCTGCAAGTACTTCATCTAGTTACTTGATTTGAAAGGATGTATTGATGGTTTCAAATTCTGACATAAGCCAGCTCTTGGTAAAATATGATCTTTATATCATTTTTTCTTGAAAATGAGTTCTATTTTGGTAAGATAAAGAACAAGTGATTTATCTCTGAAAGAAATATTGACGTATATTGATGGTTAACATTGATTTAAGTATAACATGAAATTAGTACTTTTTTTAATTCACAGGTAACAAGACAAACATCACTGTAACACCGACAATACCCAAGAAGAACATAGCCAGTAAGTATTTTAGTATGTTTCTGATATTTTTTCCATATAAAGGGACCTTACTCAGGTGTAATTTTATATTTTCTTTTTATTTCAAGGATTTTGTGTCAGAATCTGCTGCTGCTTCTAGTGCTTAAGCTTTGAAATTAATCACTGAATCATGTACATGAATATAATTTCCATACAGTTATGTGTATATCTATAGGAATTTATAAAAATTTAAGGACAGTAGTTCTGTTTTCAGTATGTTTATCTTATTTATACTTGGACTACATTATCATTCTGTATTGAACTATGCCACACAATTTGAATTCTTCATTTAGAGTCAAACACATCAAAAGATGCGGTTGCTCCTATTAGTACAAAGCAGAAGAATTCTCCCCTAAGAACACCAAAACTACCACAGTCTGATTCTCCGAAACAAGGTAATTGTATTTATTAATTTGGTATTGTTAGGCAAGTTGTTATTAATATAATCATACTCATTAGACTGAAGTTACAGTAGATTGCTAAAATATTCACAGCCATTTAATGTTGCTGAATTTCGTCGAATAATTGTTGCAGATTCAGTGTTTCTTTTCACTTCTAGGGGAATGGTGGCGGGGCCCTTAAATAGGGGAAAATAGCGTTGCAAGGGGAAAATAGGGTGAAAATAATGTGCATTTAAAGTATACATTTCTATGTCTATATTCACTACACTTCTTTGTTGCAGTGATGTAAACATGTAAATATGCTAACAGATTGGTTAGTTTCATTACAGGTCAATGTTTCTATCTTTCTGACTAATAGAAAAGGGGAAAAAGACATACTTTTGAGTGAGGGGAATGGGTCCGAATTTCGACCCCAAACAGGCCTAAAAAAAAACACTGAGATTAGAAAATGTTGTGAATAGTTGATGGTGGTGTCACATACTGGCTACATCTGAATACGTGCACATTACATTACAGTATGAATAAAATACATTATTGAAATAATTGTGAAGGTGAAATTGACCAGTTTTGCATGATGGAAAATCACAAAATTGAAGAGATCTACAGTAATACGCATACAAACATTCTTCATCCATCTATGGTTTATGCGGAGACATGTTCGAGTCGGATACATTGTGCTATAATAATATGACTTTATTTAAAGAGGCAACACAGTTGTGCAAGCCCAGTCTTCCCTGTGAGCCTCTATGAAATATACATGTTTACAACATAATGCTACATAAACCATTATAATAGGCAGGTATAGATACACAAACAATTAAAATTTTACCTGAAAAAAACCAACAAAAAACAATGTATGAGATGATACATAAATATATAACAATATAACAATAGACATGACACTATTTACAATGTAACACTATGTGGCCCACCAGAGTAAAACCATGTGAGGTATGATCTTTTGAAAGTATTTAGGGTATTTGACTGGCGAACATTTTGTGGTATTTTGTTCCAGATTTTTGGTCCAAAACATGCAAGAGATTTTCTACAAAATCTATAACCTCATATTGCACATGATTCATATACTGGTCATGTTCTGCGAATAAAATTCATTGAAATGGCAATTAAGCTCATTATGACTTCACATGACGTGGTAGTATGTTTGTAGTGCTCTTCTGTTTAACTGAGAATTTAGACTTTATATAAACATGACTAACACTGATTTATTTACCTTTCTTACATGATGTATTTGAAGCAAAATTCCAGAATAAGTGTAAGGTATGTGATCATTGTTATGCCTACTTTACAGTGACCCCTAAGTCTACAGCATCTGTCAAGCCCAATAAACAGAAGAAAATACTTCCTCCTCTGCCGGCTGCTAACTTCGAAGAAACACCAAAGTCAAGGTTACAATTGACCAATGGTGACAATGCGTCTGCTCAGAGGAATAAAGGCAAGCGGCAACTTGATGAATCCTCACCAAGCGCCTCAGCGACCAAGAAGAAGAGAGTTCATTCCCCTAAGCAAACCCCCATACAGCAAGTTAGTCCACAAAATAAGGTTTGTTTCATTGATATGTACTGTTTTAATATTTGAAACAGTTAAGTGAATAATTTTACATTAACTTTCTCATTTATAACAGCTTCGTATTTTTTTTCTCCAAATGCAAATCTTTGAGTCTTGGTATTAGGTTCATACAACAGATATAAATGACCATCAATATACAAGCTCCTGAAGTTTGTAGGTCATTATGCCTTGAGATTGTGAGTATGAATACAGACTAAGTTAAAGAGACTGTCGCATGCACTCAACATACTGCAATAATGATGCTGACAGTTCCAAGGCTGTAATTCGCCTCCCCCTCCCTTTACTGTCCACTTTGATTCTCCTAGTTATTTCTTGTGGTCTGCTGGGCCATTCCTTGTGCCTCAGTTCCTTAATATGTGTACCGTTTGACCTCCTTTAGTGCCTTATGTTTTGTGGATTGTTGTTTTTCCGGAGATCTGCGTGGGGAGGCACTGTCTTATGTATGTGGCTTTCCCTGTAGTTACGTATTCTCTCTCTTTTGTAATCATAGGGTAAAACATTACAGAACAAGGAATCCTTTTGAATGTTTACAACTCTTTGAGTATGAGTGTCAACTTTTTTTTGTGTCGCCCATATATCCCAAAGTATTTTAGTTAGATTCATGATAGTTAACAGGGATGTTTATCAGCATGTGAAGTTATGCACCTGGGTTTTTGTTTCTGCTAGATTCCAATAGTGGAGTTATGGGCCTTGACTTAGTTAGAATTAGCTTAAAGGGTGTGCAAAATTTGTGTCATGTGTATCTCCAAAAGTATTTCAGTTAGCATCATGAAAGTTTACAGGGATGTTTATCAGCATGTAAAATTTTGCACCAGGGTTTTGTTGTTGATGGTTACAATCCTTTTGCATTAGAAATCCTGTTTTTCGTGAAATATCCACATTTTCTTTTTTTTTATAGGAGAAGTTAAAAAAGAAGAAAGTAATGCCTACTGCTGCATTGGAGACAATGTATGACTCGTCTGCGGAGGCCAGGAAGTTGTTTGAGTGTATGATACATCCTGTACAAGCAGACAAGTTCTTTAAGTATGATATTAGCTATTGATTATTTTTAGGGGGCAAATTTCATGCACTTGTGATAAAACTTTTTAACCTCCCATAGTTAAATTTTTAGCTGACTTTGTTGAAAGAGACTTTGCGTTTTCATGCGTAACTAGTTCATTTTTAGCCAGATTTTTCAGCAAAAAGTTACAACTTATAGATTTGTGAAAACCAGATGGTTGTTCGGGCGGGGGGTCAGATGTCGTTGACAATTTTGTGTTAAACTTTTGTTCGCAGTCATAAATTCAACAGTTTTTATCCAAACTTTGTTAGAATATTTGTCTGCCTGATATCTTAGATGAATGTAAATATGGGTCTTACCTACATAATGAAAAATCTGACTTGAATGCGGTTTCCGCATTTACGCTTTGTTAGTTTTGTACTCATGTGTGGAGATAAATTTAGATCCATTCTGTTGTCAAAAAGCGGGTAACAAAATTCAGTGAAGTCAGTGCTAACTCTTGCAGTTATATGAGTTGTGTACACTTTGGATTTAAGGGTTTTCCTTTATTGTAGAGAGCTGTGGCAAAAGAAACCCTTGCTGGTTCGGAGACATATCCCTGACTACAATGATGGCTGGTTCAGTACTGAGGAACTGGATAAAATATTAGATAAGGTAAAAGCGTCATATTGTAGATAAGAGTTCTATAATCTTTTTTGCCTCATAGTTTTAGTAGCTGAGCCAGTATATGAACTCACAGGTCTATGTCTACCATATTTCTCTTATGATAATCATGTTTAATTTGCTTTTTGCGAATTGCTTTGGATTGATAAAATTACCCTTAATATTTGCAGTAGAATTGTAAGGAAAGTATATGTGTGTTTTAAAAGGCAAAACTGAATACTAGAATTCTCCATAATTTTGTCCAAATACTTTAGAAGCTTATATTTCTGAACGTCCAAAGAAAAATAATAAATTCTGCCAAAATGTCGAATGTATAATGGTAATGAGTAATGTCCAGTTTATAACATAACTATTATGTCTTGTAGGAGCATATTGAATTTGGAGTAAATTTGGACGTAACTTCATACAAAGATGGAAAACGTGAAACACATAACCCCCCAGGACGAGCTTATAGAGCCGTAGTATGGGATTACTACCAGGTTAGCATTGATGTTTTCATCTCTTCTCTGCCAGTTGCTAGTTTCTCTATATTTCTGTGTTGAAAGTTTACAAAAATCTGCTCTGAGACCAAGAGTTTGATCAATTCCATTTTTGAAAATGAGGAATTGGCTAAAAACTAACATGTAAATGTTTCTTGATCTAAACTCAGAAAGAAACAATTTTTGGCAACTCTGGAAATTATTGCTAGCTGTAAAGAGAGAAATAATCACCAGGTCCCATGTTCACAAAGGATCAACTGATTTGGATCAAGTTGATGCATGAAACTATTTGCCATTTTCCAGTACTTCTCATAAACTTACACAAATATACCTAACAGTCTTCTAATTAACATTATGCAAACATACCAAACTTCACTGTGTTGTGGAGGAATTATTTTATTATACTTCCTACTTACACTGATCGCGATCAAATCAGGATCAAATTTCCAGAATCGGTCTAAACTTATTAATTTGCATTTTTTTCTTAATTAAATGAAATCTGAATTTAATATCTGAAATGTTTTCATATATCTCCCACATTTGGAAAAAGATTTATCTTTGCATAGCAAATTTTTCAAAGATTGAATGAAACTTTATCTTATCTTTGTCCTGATCCCGAAACAAATAATTCTTTGTGAATACGGGGCCTGAATGTCGGTGCTGATGTTACAGTGTAGGAAAATGTATGTCGGTGCTGATGTTACAGTGTAGGAAAATGTATGTCGGTGCTGGCAATCTTGTTTCAAGCTTAGATGGTTATTGTAAGTGCTCCCTGCAACTTATATCTTCTGCATTTCTGCGGTACAAAGTTCACTGATACTGAGACTTTGGTGTTTTGTGACCATTAATGGTTAGAGGCATTTCTGTCTTATTTTCAATAAAAGTATGTTAGATAGAGGTCTGGGGAAAATAAGTGTGTGTAGGTCATTCCAACATTATTTTGAAATGATAGACAAAAGATTTCAGTCAGATAAGTCTGTTTAAAAATTGTGGGTATTCATAACATGCACTTTATTTGTCTTTGTCAGTCTGTTGAGAATTAAAACTATTTAAACCCAGCTGTATGTCAATATTTTGTATATTTTCAGAATGGGTGTTCAGTAAGAATGTTGAATCCACAGACTTACTCTAAAAATGTCTGGAAAATGTTGTCCACCTTGCAGGAATATTTCAACTGTTGTTGTGGAGCAAATGTGTAAGTTTCCAAAATAAAACGCACTGTAGATAATTGTGTTACAAACTTGTATCGAATGGTCACATAGAGTGCAGAGATTGTTGGCCTTCCCTGTTTGCTCAGTTAGTTCTTCCAATCGGGGAATATAGAATTGAATCATTGAGTAAGTTTTCCTTCATGAGTTGACTGATTATTATGACATCTAACACCAACTAAGTTTTGTACTGCATGTGAACCTCATTTTTGCATATGTTCAATGCAAGTGCAGACATCGGCTAAACATTATTGACATTTAGGTCCATTTCACTGGCTCTTTCACGGACATCAGTATTAGACTTGAAAATAATGGTTATAGTGGAAAATATCTTCTTCAGTTAGTGTTCAGGCCAGTTACAGAAATGTGAAATGTACTGTTGTGTCCTCAGATGTATACATAGAATGCATACATTGTATTTCCAGGTACCTGACCCCACCAGGGACACAGGGATTTGCTCCCCACTATGATGATATAGAAGCTTTTATTTTACAGTTAGAGGGAAAGAAACATTGGAGATTGTATAATCCTAGGTATGTTGTGTTCTTGACAATATTTATACAGGCATGATGATATCAGCTCATATTTATGTATGTTGGTATGGCATAATAAGAATTGTATGTCATATTATTTTAGCCTAAATATGTTGTTTTGGAATGGTAATATGTAATCTATGCCATAACTTTGCTGTTTATTGCATACACTTGTAAACTATCAGTAGCCTTTTATGACTATTTAGAAATCAAATAAACAAAAACATGATTTATATCTGGATATAATGAAATTTCTAAAATTCACAAACCCAAATTACACGCTTTCTAGCCATTTGTCACGCTGCTCATTACTGTAAAAATGATAATTGCTGCTTTGTAGAAAAACTCTTCATTGTTCATATGCAATAAATAAAACGATGATATCAGTTAATAGATGTTTTGTTCTACCTGTGGCATTCACGTATTGCTGAGAATTATGCACAAAACTATTGATTAGTAACTGGCATAATATATAAGTTCAAGAATTAACCACAGTATCTATATGCATTTGTTTAAAAATTGAATATGTCTCTTAAAATTTACTTCAATTAAGTGTACTGATGTTTCAGTGATATAACAGCATACCTGAGCTTTATTCTGTCAGAGTTTACCCAAACTTTTTTTGTCTCATCATACCTGAGCTTTTTTGTCAGAGCATATCCGAGCATTTTCTGTCAGAGCATATCCAAGCTTTTTTGTCAGAGCATACCCGAGCTTTTTTTGTGAGAGCATATCTGAGCTTTTTTGTCAGAGCATATCTGAGCATTGTTCTGTCAGAGCATACATGAGCTTTTTTTCTGTCAGAACATACCTGAGCTTTTTTCTGTCTGAACATACCTGAGCTTTTTCTGTCAGAACATACCTGAGCTTTTTTCTGTCAGAACATACCTGAGCTTTTTTCTGTCAGAACATACCTGAGCTTTTTTCTGTCAGAACATACCTGAGCTTTTTTCTGTCAGAACATACCTGAGCTTTTTCTGTCAGAACATACCTGAGCTTTTTTCTGTCAGAACATACCTGAGCTTTTTCTGTCAGAACATACCTGAGCTTTTTTCTGTCAGAACATACCTGAGCTTTTTTCTGAACATATCCGAGTTCAAAACTATCACAAAGTAACCACAATTTGACAGTTTTAATTTCTTGTTTCAGGTGTGATGAAGAGACTTTACCTAGAGACTCCAGTGGTATGTCCAGTATAAATATATAACATAAAACTTTCTATGAACTGTATGTTAATTGAAATTGAGTTTGTTGTATGGTATATGTGTTTTAATTATTGATGTCTTTTATAAGAATTTTTTCTAGTCATGTATTAACTTGGTTAATCTTCTGGTGAAGTGATTTACAGTTTTAGCTTAGTCCATGTCTTGATTGCACATAAATTGTTACATTATTTGGTGCTATTGAAATCCCTTTTCATCAATGATACAGGGAAATAATGTGTAGTAGTATTTATAAACAAACACTACTTATGGCCAATACAGCCTTTATATGTTATGACTAACTTCATATGTGTAAAGAGTTTTATGATTGAATGGAAGTTTTCACTTTAATCTATTGAATGTTTCACCAGATTTTCTTAAGAAGTGTATTCCTGAACAGTCATGTGGAAACACGATTGCATTTAAGGGATCATTATTGTCTGTATTATATGTCGGTATTTAATTAAATAGCACCTCTCATTAATGTTTCAGGAAATTTTGATGAATCTGAAATTGGTTCCCCTATTCTGGATGTTACCTTAAGTGCTGGGGATCTCTTGTACTTCCCACGGGGAACCATACATCAGGTATAAAGGCATGGTGTTGAAATATCAACCATTGCGGCTTAAATTAAAATTAGGTTTGTTTGCCCTTTACCGACCGACCCGAGATTTGGCCGCCGACTCAAATAATTTTATTGCAAAATTCGGATTTTAATTTTTTTTTTTTAATTTTTTTTTTTTAATTTTTTTTTTTTTTTTTTTTGGTTATAAACCCGACTATACACCATTATGTCACACTACGATGTGTGCAGTTTGTACTTCTTAGTTATGACTATTTTTGTTTCATTATGTTTGCCTTATGATAACTTCCTCTTGCTTAGAAAAACTTTGGAACCCAAAGTTAGAAAAAAGTATGACACAAAAATGGTCATAGTTGCCCTTATAATATTTTCATCAACAATTATTGAAGCCTCGTGCTCATACTCACTAAAACAGACGGGCTATATAAAGTATTAAAAATAAGTACACATAAAAGTGTCAATTTTGCTTTCATTTTACCAACATTAATTTTTTCTGAATTGATCCAAGCTTATGTTAACCATGTTTTTGACAACCACATGTCATTTAATCGTATCTTTTTTAATATTTACAATTATTTTACTGTACCCGCCCACCCAATGTACCATGTGCCAAAAATACCATGCACGAACAATACATTTCGACTAAAACATATTAAAATTTCCACAATAAAATAAAATATTTTTCCTACCTACCTACCCACCTCTAAAATCTAGGGTCGGTAAAGGGCAAACAAATACTTTTTTAATTATGGCCTGATTGTAAACATCAATGGTGTTATAAAATAACAAAAAATTGTCATACATTTAGTTTTCAATTTAAGTCATGTAGATCAAGAAATATTTTATGTCTTGCAACAACGAAAACATCAGCATTTTATTGCATCTGTTATTGCTAGAACACTTGTATATGATGTCTATATCTAGGAAGTTGCTGACTGAAGATGTTAAGTGTAGACTTTGGTACTATGAGCCTTGCAAGTATTGCCTCTGAAAAATGAAATTTGAAACATGAATATGTTACTGTGTTTGCGACAGCTGTAGAGAAAAGCTTATGCAAATAATGCTCATGAAATGTTTGAATATCAATTCAAGTGTAAAGTCAGAATTTATGTTGGGTATTTTCCACTAAGGGAGCTAGTTGTTTTTTTAACTTCATTTTGATGTATTTGTCCAATTAACTAGCAATAAATGAAGCACCTGTTTTATATTACAGGGTTATGCACTGGACGATGCTCACTCCATGCATATAACATTCTCTTGTTACCAGAAGAACACATGGGGTGATTTACTACAGAAGGTAAATATCATGGTCAAGCAGATATGAAAACAATCATGTGAATATGGAAGTAAATAGTGATCAAGTCATGGGTTTGAATTTCTTCTTTGGAAGGGGTTGAACTTCTAATTTCACAATCAATGATTTAGGCATGAGTACTGGTTGGTAACACAGGAAGCAGTTATTGAGAGTGATTAATATATAACATGTTTCACAATTGATGTATATTGAGTTTAATGTAATGTGTGCTACAGAATTTAGCTTCCTAATACTTGCCTTGTTCGATGTAGCATGGTTTGATTTGATGTTAAAGCAGACAGTAAAATGATTAAATCTGCTAATTATTTTCTCTTGATTGTTTTGAATGTCAGTATGGATAAAAGGATTGTTGTTTATTGAAGTCATTGTGCATTTCTCTTTGTCGTTCAGGTTTCAACTGACTGTGTACTCTTGTTTTAGTTTAATTTTTGGGTCCATGAATTTATTCTTAATGAGCATTTCTAGAGGTTTTTGTGAGGAGTGTGTTACTTTTATTCAGTATGGTTACACTCTTTCTGTTAACAGTTGATGCCTCGATGTTTAGATATTGCAATAGAGGAAGACATTTCATTCAGAGAAGGCTTGCCAATAGATTACTTACATTATATGGGATTGGCACACTCTGATGTGGTAACTATGCAATTGTTTTCATACTTTAATCAATAATTTGATTGAACAATACACATACAGTCAAACCTGTGTTAAAGACCACCTGCGAACAAAGACCACTATTGCACAACCTGTCTGCAAAGACCACCAATTTTATCTCCCATCAGACCATTTTCAATGATATTTAATCTGTTAATAGAGACCACCTGTAAACAAAGACCACATTTTGCTGTTCCCATGGATGGTCTTTACAGACAGGTTTGACTGTATTCACTTTAATGATCTATGGCAATATTGTGAACTTGTGTTTGAATAATGTTATCATTTATGTGTGAATACCTTATATACTAGCTGTGATGAATTGTCAATAAACATTCCCATAGCCTACGTCATGGTAGAGCATTCGGCTGGGTTGCAGATGGCTGCGTGTCCGAGCCCCAGAAGCAACATAACAAAGTCCTTAAAATGGGACTAGTAGGTTCCTTGCAAATGCTGGGCATGAGACGGGTAAGACTAGTTGGCCTGATGCCAGGTTTTTTGTCACTCGGTGTTGTAACTTATCGGTTGTCTAAGGCTGGTGGCAGCACTATATCTGTTACAACTAGACACTTTCAAGCATCACAGTCTAACTGAACAGCTGATTGTGAAATTTAAAACCCAACACAACCAAATTGTCAATTCTGTAATACGTCCTTTTATGTTCTTGCTACTCACTGACTCACACATGGAACTCTCATTGGCAATGTATATAGCTGTATACTTCATACGACAGTCATTTGCAGAATTTAATTTTTGATCAGGAAAGCAATAAACGAGATGAGTTTGTACAAAAGATTACTGGTTTGATGACCAAGATGATACAGAATTACTCTCCGATCGATGCTGCATGTGACCAGATGGGAAAACAGGTTATTACTGACAGCCTTCCACCTACTTTCTCAGAAGGTATACATTTTGTTAAGGGTGTAACTTTACGTTGCTCACGTTGGCAATTTTAACTCTATAATGAGATGTTGTGAGGATTTGAAGTAATTTCTCGAGCAACTATCATGAAACTTGCACAGTGTATGTCCGTAATGTCTTAGACAAGGTTGGTAATCAGTCTGATTGCTCAAGTAAGATAAGAATTATGGCCCTTGAATCAGTCTTAAATTCTATGTTCTCTTATATATTGTTGCTTGTGTACCCTTCTTTCTGCAGCAAATTAAACCCATAGGATCCCTCGTTTTATGGGGGTTTTGTGGCATAGAATGGCAAGTTCTTGTGTATCTCTAAATTGCGCAACTATTAGGTGAGAAATGTCGGGCAAGCATGGCCTTCATGTTTATTCATTTCTCATGTTTATTCATTTCTTTCGTGTGCATTTATTTATCTTGCCAGAATACCATGATTCTTAAGTTATTGCCCAAACATGTGATACAATTTAGAAGTGTGCGAGTTTTCCTTTTTGAAGTCATAAACCATTATGCTGACCGGTTATAAATAATTGTTTTCTCACAATTACAGCTCGTGCTCAAATGTATAAAATATTTTCTTTCAATTTGTTGTTGTTGTTTTTTTAGTTGAAAAATCGTGTAGTATACATGGACATGGTGAACAATGGGATGCTGCCAACATGTGTGTCAAAGGTAACATGGAGGTCGAACCTGATACCATGATTAAACTTATCAGAAAAGGATGTGTCAGGTAAGTAACAGTTTGTCCTTTTCATAGATAAGTTACAGATTGAAAATAATCTTCTTTGTTTACTATTGCAATACTGAACATGCTGAGGTGAAGCATTGGAGACTTATTTAATGTTTTAATCTGATTCTAAGACTTCATATTGAAAGTTTGGGCTTTGAGTTGCAATTTTGCAGCTTGTGTATTTCTTCTACAAGTTAGTTGTTTGCCTTCTCAATTATTAGACTACATGGATAGCCTTGATAGTTGTATGTACGGGACTGCCAAGCCAGTTGTTCTGAGTAACAAACCTACATGTGGCATAACTTCTCTAGGATGATTTGATTCAAGATAATACATCTGGAGTTATATGTCGTACATCTCTTGCTGAAATGGGAAAGTTTTCAATTGCTTTAGAAAGAACAAAGTAGACCTTATTGGAAAACGAGGGAAGATATGTCATCTGTTCACCCTGTGTTACTGAAATACTGAACATCCCCTGTCCATTGTGTGACTTTTACTGAGTGAATTACCCTGTCTTGAAATTATTTACGATTTAAGCATGGTCTAAAATTAGTGAGTCATTTGCATGTTCTGGTATATTCATATGTATTTGTTAGCAAAATTACGTGATGACTAAGCTTGCTACTACATTTATGAATATTTGCGAAAAATATAACATTGACTTAGTTACCAGACTATTGTAAGCAAAATTGAGTTATAACTGGAAATCTTTGAATTTCGAGCCTACAAAACAAAATAATTTTTTTCAGACTGATAACAGAAGAAGATCAAGTGCGTATCTATCACAACTTAGAGAACGCTCGGGTGTATCATGGCAGAGAACCACAATATATTGAAATATCTGCTGAGGTTTGTACTTATACTCTTGTGTTTCATTTCTGAAATTGTGTTATGATACTTAACCATGCTAGATGTTAGATTGTATCTCCTATGTGGTTGTCTCCCCTAAGTAAAGAGACTTTTCTCACCATCAAGTTTGTTACAGACATCCCATGTTTCTTCTCTGATGAACCAGCGCCAATCCGGGGTTTTGAGTTTTGGGATGGGGGAGGCTGGAATTTTGTTGTTATGTAATTGTGTTGAGTGTTTATGCATATAGCTTTCATTATAATACAAAAACATTCTGCTTGCCGGACTTTTTACCCCCCTGAATGCATCTATGGTAAATAGGACATGACCATTCCTTAGCTGTGTTGATCCATAATTGTCATTTGTTTATAAATGCTTTATAAAAAATTACTGCTCCTATAGTTATCAGTTTCATCGGGTTTTACGCAGTTTTTCAAATAAATTTCAGTCATATATGGCGGCCAGTTGCAGTATTCCTGAAATAAATTATCAACCAGTACTAACTTGCTCTTCCGCAACCAACGGAAAACTTCTCCACATGTGGAGAACATGACCGTAGCCAATGTCATGGAAGAACATAAACCTGCCCGACCCAGGAATCGAACCCAGTGACAGTCCAGCGCTCTACTAACTGAGCTAGCTGGACAGGCTTTTTAAGTCCTAGTTTATCTTTATTATAGTGTTTGTATTTCAAATTTGGTGTATTGAAAGAAAGTTATTTAGTTACTTACTGATTCAGAGGAGATTATTTCATTATATTGCTTTCTCCAAGATCTTGTGGAATTGTGGGTACCTTGTTTGGGCCTGTTAGTTGAAAGAAGAAAAATGCCTGGAAATACATTTGTTTTTTAACATAAAAAAACTTCTGTGGCATTTTAAACCTTTCTACTAAAATTGATATCAATTCTTTTTATTCTCATTTTCAGCTTGCTCCTGCTGTGGAGTTTCTCATACACAGTTACCCAGAATATGTAAGTGTAGACAGTCTACCCCCACCCACTGTGGAGGAGAGAGTAGAGATAGCTAGTGTTCTCTATGATAAAGGACTACTGATTACTGGTGAACCACTAGATTCAGTACATGCTGATGATGATGACAGTGACAATGATTTATGTAATTATGAAGACAACAGCTGAGTTTTTGAATGGATGTTCTGATCAGTTTGTGTTAGTCATATTCCATGATACATCGCTTATGGTGAAATTGGCGACCACATTTTATTGGTTCAGAAGTGGAAATGCATAAGCAGAGCACCTTTTGTGATATATGTAATATATCTGATATGTATCTAGTGATATCCTCTGGGTTTTAATGGTAGTACAGCTGGTCACAGTTAAAGTTTTGTCAAATTTTATTTGTGGACACAGCAGTCATTTTAGAGAAATCATTCGTTTTAAATTTGGACAAATCTGTACTTAAGAATCGGTATCAAAATCAGTATATGAAGCAAACAGTTTTTGATTACTCAGGCTGTATTTCCCTTGTTATACTTTTGTTCTGAATAGTTTACCTGAGCTGTAAGCTTTTATAACCTTTGTAATCAGTCTTTGTCTGTTGTGCAACGTCGGACTACTGCCGTCAATATTTGCCTTGAAATATTTTGAAAGTTTTGGTGAGTTTTCACACAAATGATGTTGGCACAGCCCATTACCAAAACAAACTGAATTTGACTTAGGCATACCAAATTCTATTTATGTTTAGCATCGGGTTCATTTTTCGAAACTTGCCTACCACAAATAATGATATTGTACATCAAAACATAAAACACAAAAATATAAACTAGTTAACAAAAACAACAAAAAGTACCAAGCAAATTACTAGTTTTTATGATTTTAATGGTCATTGGCTACCTGCCACATTGTTATCGGCTAAATAGGCCAATGTTGTTATGTTTTAACATTATTTCGGGTCATTTTTTACATTTTCCGATTTTTTTTGCGACCAGACTGCCGTAAATCTACCCTCCTGAGGATGCTAAACATAGATTAATATTGGTGAAGCCTTAAGTTTTGGTCTGGTTTTTCTATACCCTGAAACTTGTTTTACAATTAGTCACCCTACTTTTCTGTTGTACAATCATGTGTGATTTTTGGGTTTCAAAAGGTTGAGGTTGGGTTAAGAATGAAGACAAACTTGTTTATTGATATTTCTTTTTTTTTTAAATATGACAAAATATGCAGTGATTATTTAGTTAACATTTGAATGTACTGTACATAACTGCATGATGCCAGTATTACTCTGGTGAGCGTCACAGGACCTTGATGCCACTTTGTCTATACTATTTAGTGTGTTGTAATATAAAGTTGTAAGAAAATGATAATAGGGAATATCAAGCAGACTCGGTATGTTGTTGATTGACCACGGCAGAATGTGTTCTATTTGGAAACCTGTTTTTGTAACCAAAGCTTTTAACATATTTAAATCATGCACCAATACATAATGTATAAGCTCTGCTTTTACTTTCATATTTTGTTATTTAAACAAACACTGGTTTGTTAACCTGGACGTTTTATTTCATTTCACAAGTTTATGAGTAACTTAAATAAATATTGAGAATTCAAGGTCTTGTGTTGTTGGTTGGTGTCGTTGCTACAGTATTTGATAATATTTAGTTAAATGCAAATATATTTGATGACCACTGATCGATTTCGTCATGAACTCTACCAGTAATTCCTCAACTTTAGCAATTACTGGTAGATAGAACAGAGAGAATACGTAACTACAGGGAACGCCACATACACAAGACAGTGCCTCCCCACACAGACCTCCGGAATGTTTTCAGGTATACAATGTCAAAACGGAGAAAGTGTACTGTTTTAAGACAAAGCCTGTTGAGAGGAATAGTGTAGTCTATATAAAGACAGAATGAATTCATAAAAGTTCTTCAAAATGTTTGAGCATTATTGAGCATCATACTACATGTAAAACCATACACACATAAATTACAATGCATTGCATGGCCACACTTTTTGCACTGGATCAAACGTAAAAATAAATAGGATTGAAGGTTTGCTTTTTTCTTCCTACAGTTTGAATTACATGTAATGTCAAATGATTTCAGTTTCTAGTGAAATACTATAATTCTTTAACTCTGCAATCCCACCTGATAATGTCCCATGTTCTCGTGGCTGTATCCAGCTGTTGGAGTCTCACCGAATACCAAATATATTTTTACGTATCATTTTGTAGTACTTGTTTTTGTGTACATGTTAATATTGAAGTTACACATGTTTCGTGTGACAGACTAAATGTCTGCACTATCCTTGACATACATGTACATTTTAGAAGCGCTGTATAAAGGCATTGCACATATGAACATTAGCTGCAATGTATCCTACACTCTTTGACATTGTGTACACATTTCCCAAACTCGGAGAAATAATAATATGCGCTCCCAATGCACCCACTTCTTTCCATTTACTGACTCTGTTTAGCTTAAGATAATATCGAGGGTTCAGTGCAAGACTATACTAACTCCTATATAAATACATAGGAATTATGATAGTCTTGCGCTGAACCTCGATATACTCGGTAAATTTAAAAACGCACAGTTTTAGACCTGCAAAATGTCTGTAAATCGTTATTTTATTGCATTCTAAAACTTATTTATATGAAAATACCAAATACTTGCAGAAAAATAGCGTATATGTTGCGAATAAACGTGAAATGATACAATGTACAGACCTTTTTCTAGTTTCCCTATGTAAATCCACAAAACTTGAGAAAATGTGTGCGTTTATAAATGTGCCGAGTATATATAAATGTCAACCCATGTAAGAACCATGGTACACTTTTTTTGAAGAATGGTTGCTATTATAGTTACAATGATGAATGATCGAACTACATATTAAAGGAGTTCAGACCCATACATTGTATCTACATTAATATAAAAAGACCGAAGCAAAATCGATTTCTGAACAGTATAGTTTTATTCAAAAACATGGTAAATGTTAACAAAAGTTAAACCAACAAAGATCATATTTGTGACGTTTTTCATTTCGTAAGATGATAATAACTTTTTCATGACACGATACTAACGTATTTTTCATTGCATTACATGATAATACATGTAACATATGTTCTATTTAATAACATAATAACATATTTTTCATTTAATAACATATTTTTCATTTAATAACATGATAATAACTTGCGTAGACATATACGAATGAATGTTATTATTTAAATGTTAAGGTATATGTTGACAAAGGAACAAAGATAGGAATAATTTTGATATTTTCTGTAATAATATGATAATAACTTACATTGACAAAAATGCATGTTTTTATTTGTTTCTGTTCTTTTATCAATCATACATGCAATCATTGAAACACTGCATGAATTGACCAACGTCGCCTTCCGATAAACACTTTAACTGACAATTTGAAATTTCATCGTAAACTCCACCTGTGCATTTACAGGTCCTGATATCACTACCGGCTTTTTCCCCACATGTACTGGATTTATAGTAGGAAACCACTGACTTTCCTCCAGTTTTGGTTTTGCATGAGGCTTGTTCGTTACACACCCAATCTTTTACTCTCTTGTCGCATTCATCAGGACATGCGTGCAAGCGGCGGCAGCCAACACTGAGCCAGTGTGTATGCTTTGTTATCTGGCCAAAGTCGTGAATAACATTGTTGCTATTATCTGAGGCGACCACTTTGCAATAGCAGCTGAAAAATTAAGATAATTTTAGTCAAAATTAACCGATTTTCTATATTTCTACTGCTGGAATTACAACTAATTGATTTCAACTTCTAGTTAACGAAATGATCCGTCTTTCTGGCAAAAGCCCTAGCTAATAAAAATATTGATCCATGAAAAGTACACAGCTTAACATACCTAATTAGTACCCCGAATAGTCGTTTTTATTACTAGAAACGCAAGGGAAATTATGACTTTGTTTTAACGAAAATACGTACACACGTAAAGAGTTAGTGTTTCACAAGGTACAGCAACTATGGTTGATAACATAAGTAGATCAATACAATGAAATATAAGATTTAAATTGTTTTCATTCACTTATCAACCAGTTCAACGTTCAGGAAAATTATAAAATAACTGTTCGATGAGTTCTACGGGCTGCACATTTTGATTGAACGCATGTATGTACATATAATGTAAGTCGGTCGTGAAATTTACGTTATTCTTTTTTACATTCAATGCTACTGACCAATTTCTTTTTATCAACCATAAATCATTCTCATCTTTTATTTTAATGAACCAAAACTGTTTTCTTTCGATATGGAAATCGGAAAATAAAAATAATACGTTCAGACTAACAAGCGAAAGTTGCAGTTTAACGTCTATACTTGAGGCTCCTATTTCATCCACAACATGTTTAATTAAAATAAATCAAAATAGCTAACTTACTGTTTTGTGTCCGCAATAGCAATTCCAACAACGGAACAGATGACGAGTAAGCACAACAAAACGTTCATTTTGTAATATGGTTTCTCAGTAGTTATTTTCAAACAGCGTCTGACGGTCGGAGAAGTCCTCTGCGTTGTGATGAAAGCTCAGTATATGCTTTTATTTATCGTCGCCACCGGTTTCCCACATGGGCGACGCCTCCGGAAGAATGTTAGTCATATTAGATTTGGAGGATAGTGCATGATACAGAAGATGCCCCAGTTCCAGAAGCACCCCTGGTTCTTTTACGTGCTCGATGTAAAGCATCATACACAGGACCTCGGTTTTTAAAGTCTCGTCCGAAAGACTGTTAGTACGGTCAGTGATGGAGCGGGGAATCGAACCAGCGATCCCTGGATTACAAGTCCAGCGTTTTACCACTGGACCACTGATCCGCTACAATGATGAAAGCTAATGGGCTTGGTCCCTTTTATACCTGTACGTCTTGTTTACCTGTACGTCTTGTTAACGCGGACAATATGATTGGTTAATTAGACTTTTATGACATTTCACAACAGTATCTACATGTACGATAAGTGGATGATGCGACCCATACAAATGCGGGTGCATGTATATAAAACGCACCGATACAGGCTCGTCATTGGCGGCTATTTACAGAACGGTACAGAAAATTACGATACGGTTTTAACAAGGTTGGTCCCAGATTATTTAGATAATTGCAGTGTGTGTACGAGTACTTCAATTTTAATCTTTGGTTAAAATAATCCGCATAATTAACTTTAACGGTAGAAATATGTTGCATTACAGACGAAAACAAATCGTTTGTTCGAGTTATGAAAATCTATTCTGGATTGTATTTTATTTCTCGAAAAGGCGATTATGTCAAAAAGCAGATTGTAAAATAGTTAAATCACTATCTACATTGAATGTATAAAATCTCTGACTGAAGTCCCCGAAAATTATCATGACGAACTTTCCCGAACACTTGCCTGGCTTGGCGATGTAATTGTATCGCTTATTAACGAGTAATGTCGATATCGTTCCTTATTTTAGTAGTATTGTTCTGCAGATATTAAATGTTGTTATGATTTGATAGATGAAGAGTTAAATTTTTTTCAAGAGTAAATTTCTGTACATATTATCTTAAATGATATCAGGTCATTATTTGTGGTGATTTTATGATGATGGTGTAGTTTATATATTTTGCTGACAACGGCATTTTTGTCATCCTTCGACATAGATTTAGCAATGATTTGTTGGTTCCATGATGGGACTTCTTCCGTACAGCGCCTGCTACATTGACATTTGGTAACTTGAGCCCTTCAAGAATAAGGGAATTCACTTTATTGGTTACATGTTCACTCTTGTGCTCGGGAAGGTTTCTCACAACATCGTCGTTTGTAGAGTTCTGGCTGACTACTGATAGAGATTATATATTAGTGTTGAGTATCTCAATATCATCTGTCATTTTACTGTTTTCTTTGCCAATATCTGAGGCGACCTCGGCCAATACAGATTATCTTATGTAAACCACGGACCTATAAACCATTGGTCCGTGGTTTATAGGTCCGCGTGTTAACGAATATTCGAATACTGATACGAAATTCTAATATTCGATAAAATATATTTTTTCAATAAAAAAGCTGAATGCAGCCCTGCGTTCAGTAACGGCTATCAGTCCTATCGTTTCATAACGTTTGCAATTTGGTTCCCCGTCTGCAGTCAATGTGATACGATGGACAAGGGATACAATACAAAACGTTCGCCACTGATAGCCGTAACTGAATGCAGGGATGGTGTATCAATTCAGTTCAGTATCAAAATTCAATGAATGACATTTTACATGTGAAAATAATATCTACAGGTGTTAATTGATATGTCATGTTGTATATTTGGGGTCAATAGAGAATTATAAACACTCTGATGACAACACTTAGGCTCTGTAATTATTAGTAATCGCGGGAACTTTTACCACTTGAGTGATCAGTTTAAAACATAAAACTGGTAAGCATAAAGTTAAACTTCGAATTTCAAATGTATTATTATCAAATAAGAAGGTCGAATGTTCGAATATTCGTTCGTAAGATTGACCGAATATTCGAATACCAAATCTGCCATTCGATGACATCCCTAGTTCAAATCCATCTGAATGATTTATTTTATAACTATCTTTTCTTGCATTATTGGTCTTTTGTTTGTACTGAACCTTTTCATATATATACACATATTTGGGTTTTCTTGTATTTATTATACATGTATGTATGCATTCTCTTCCTCATTTCATTCATTTGTTCTTCGTTATAAGTAGCCATTTGAATTGGCAAAATGTGTTGACAATGATCTGTATTCATGAATGTTTAAAGCCAACATTACTTCGTTATTCCCGAGTTTAGTGTGATCATGTCGAATTTTATGTATATTACAATATACCATGCATAAAGATCTAAATGGTTCATTTATTACACAATTATATGAATAATTGAAAACAAAATGCATGTAGCATCAGAATGTCAACGTAAAAAATATATATTTGCATCGCCGTAGCAAAATGAGAAAAAAAACACCCCGACACATTATGGATGGGATCTGAACTCCTATTGAATTGTTAAAACTGAAATAAGCCTCTCGGCTATAGCGCCGTTAAATAAATGAAATCATGCCTTAGACTTGATTTCCTAGTACTATAGTGCTGTTAGATTGACCGCGAACTCATGTACCGGTGTATGATTGAGCTTCAGGACCCATCCATGCCAATTTAGGTAAAGAAAGGCTGTCGTGTGTAAAGCTAAATCTGCTGTTTGGATTACTTTTCTATCAAAACACAAACGCTGCCTATTTTCTGTCAAGCTTACGGACAAACACAAACATTTCAATACACCTATTTTGAAATGTAATGGTCTATGCAATATATTCATGCGTTCGCGGTTAATAAAACCGCACTATAATAAGAATTGTAGTGCCGATTATTTGTTTGCGCGGTTTTGACAGATAACTTTTAAATCCACAGTCTATACCTTGGTTCACTCAGTGTCGGCACGTGGCTGTTTCCCCTGCAGTTTAAACTTCCTTATTTACACGTCTTTTATTTTAGTATTGTTTGCTTAAAGGCTATTTTGGTAAATCACTAGTTAAGATGAAATAGATTGTCAAACAAGCGACGCCTTTATTTGCAAACTTTCCGATATTATCTACTTAGTTGCGTGCAAAGTCATTAGTTTTCTAAAGATGTGTTCATAAGATAAAGCACGATGGGCGAATACTCATTATAACAATGAGGGAGTTCTTGTCTACGTTAGTGAAACATTGTTACAAGTGTATATACAATAGAAAAGATGCACATGATGATACTGAATCACAAAAGTCGCGGAAGATAATCAACGCTGGCATAAACAAGTCAGTCGATTTGTTTGCTTGATAATATTCAAACATGGTGTCATTGTTGTTTAAACACACATGTATGTATTTCAGCTTAAATTGACTGGACTAAATGGAAATACAATACAATACAATATACTTAATGGAAATAAATGGTACGAACACTGAAAAATATACTTCAATTATTTCATTCTTCATCATCTGTGAAATGTGCGCATAGTTCAGTATAAATATTACTACGATCGTATAATAATCCGTTTATGTATTTATCACTTTTTAATTGTCGATGTGACGACTTAATTAACAACTTAAATATTGCACTGATGATGTACTGTGGACAGACCAATATAAGTTCTGCTCTGTTCTGCTCTGTTCTGTTCTCTTTACAATGCATACGGCTAACGGAAACGAGTCATTGACTTTTGATAAACAAAAGCAGCACCAATGAAATAATTACAACACGTATCAAAACAATCTCATTTTATGCGGTTCGAGTGAAAATAATATATATGACTCTTTCGCAATGAAATGCATGTTTTTATGAGCCTGGTTAGTTTTGGAAGCAACCAACAGTACGAGGGGGAGGGGGGGTCTCAGTTTTATAGAGATATTTGCTATGAAATAAAACAGGATGTGATACAAGCAAACGGATTCGTCAGTGATTAGAACGGTACCTTATTTATTTGCTAAGTATAGATGAATAACAGCACAGTAAACTACATGTCAAGGAATCGGTAAGCAGTCGAAGTACACTGGAGGGGGGGGGGGTACAGGTCGTTATTGACGTTAAGACGTCAGAATGTTATGATTATTTCAGTTAGACCTCAGCGCCAACATTTACATGTCTTCATATGTTGAATTGTGTGTAAAACAACATATAATACAAATTTACTATCTCGATGTGTGCAAATTTAATTAAATTAAATTCTAACCACACCAAGATTGGTCGACCTAATTATTTGATCGACATACAAACATAACCACACGTCAACGATGTCTTTTATTTAACCCATAAAACGACATTATGTTCCCTTATTTGTATCCTATATGTTTATTGTAAAATAAATACAAATGTATATATTGACGTCTTCCTGTTATTTACGGTTTCACTGCCCGAAATATTGTGATCCAATCCATTCAGGTTAGCAAGAGGTTTCAAGTTGTCAGGATGGCCGAGTGGTCTAAGGCGCCAGACTCAAGGTATATAATATACAACCTTTATTACGAGTGTTCTGGTCCACGTATGTGGGCGTGGGTTCGAATCCCACTTCTGACACATATTTTTGTAGTTTTTTATCTGCATGTTTTTTTTGTATTTTTCCTTATGTGTATGATACATTTACCATTAATTTCGATGACTAATATGTATATTGTTCCCGGTATATCAATATAAACAAAACGACCACAATTTATGAAGTACAGCATATATCTTATTATGGTTATTCTAATTAATACGTTGTAAACACAATGAATTTACTTATTTATTTTCAATCCGTTTGTTTTCTTCTACTAATGAAAATACTTGTTTAACCGAACGAACATGTACATGTATTTTAACACGATTTCTTCTCGATTTGTTCCATTTATATGATAACTCTGTAAATAAATTGTTTCCAATTCATACGTGTTACTCCCCTTTAATCGATACCACAGACCGCTCTGATATACGTATATGTAGCTTGTAAGTAAACTTTTACTAGACTCCCCTTCCGAATTTAGGCCAATAATATCTACAGTATAAACTTTCCTAGAAATGTCATTTTATCTTCCCATTTGATTTAATCTTAAAACACCCGTGCACTTGAACTTGATATGACTTGCCAATAAACAGATTGGTATTTTACAATTTTGTTATATACTTCGTTCACTGGTGAAACTCTTAAATATTTTCTGTATATTTTTGAAATGCTAAAGCATGCGTAGCGGTTCCTAGTTTTTACGGGTTTATAAGGGACGAGTTTGTTACAATTGTTTCTTTTAACAACTGGAACGTGTGCTGTCAATGTTATTCCAGTACAGATATCGTCCATACGATTATCAACTATATTTATGTGCATATGTTCAATCAAACAAGTGTCACCTGTAAATGGGTGATCTGTGCATGAGGAAAGTTTTTCGCCTGATTGATGGTTCGTGTGTGACGGCCGCTTGTCACGACACTACTAGGTTGTATCCATCGAAAGTTTGTCATCGTATTGCAGACTCGCTTGTCTTCAACGTCTCTAGCGGTTGTCAACTTTTTCTTGGCATTATTTTTGTCGTGTTCATGCGTTATATATGTAAGGAAACAAACATTAGCTAAATGTAGAATAACATTGGTTAAATAAAGCTGCGAATATCATACATATGACATCAGTTTTGACGTCACTAACTACACATCACTTGGTTACATCGCGTACAAATCTGCAACCATACATCAATAACGATTCATTTATTTATTTTAACCAAAAACAATCATATAAACATGTATATATTAGGCGTTTTAGTAAGCCAATTTATAGCTTCTCGAGAAGGGTCACGTGATTTTCTACATCTACACTCGCCACGCGGTCGACACAATTTCAGGGAATTTAAACTTTAAAACTTAAAGAGTAGATCTAGATAACAGTAAGTGTTACTTTAACATTCTTTGGTAGGTACCATTGAAAATGTAATATTTCTCTTTAGTTTTTCCATTAAATTATAAACGTTACCCTGGGGGTTGCTGAATGAAGAAAGGACGATTCGAACTTTGCAATCTCTTATATAGTATAGGTCTCCGTGATCTTGTGGTTATGGTCACTTACTTTAAATCACTTGCACCTAACCGCTTTACAACCAAATATTTTAACATATTTAAATCATGCACCAATAAATAATATATAAGCTCTGCTTTTACTTTCATTTTGTCTTGTTTAAACAAACACTGCTTTGTTAACCTGGAACTTCTTTTCAGAAGTGCAAGAGAGTTTATGAGTAACTTAGATAAATATTGAGAATACAATGTTTTGTGCTGTTGGCTGGTGTTATTGGTAATCAATTTTATAAAATTAAGTTACATATGAATATATTTGATTTACCAATTACTAGTAAATAGAAAGTCTGTTTTCAGATACACAAAATCCAAACAGAGAAAGTGTAGGACTACATGGTAAATGTTCAGAAAAAATAACAAAAATAACAATTATTGTGAAGTTTTCCATTTCATAACGTGACAATATATAATTTTCCATTTCATATTGTGATAATAACTTATTTTCTGTTGATAACATATTTTCCATTTTATAACATGATAAAAACTCGCCTAGACATATACAATGAATGTTATTTTTTAAATGTTCAGGTAAATGTTAACAAAGGAACTGAGATAGAAATGAGTTTGACAAAATTTCCATAATACATTGTAATATGATTATAACTTATATAAAAAATGCAATAAATGATATATTTTAAATTGCTGCAGTACTTCAATCAACCGTTTAAACATTTATTGAAACACAGTATGAATGTCTGAACGGTGGCTTCTATAAAACATTTAAACTGACATTTTGGAATGGCATCGTGAGGTCCACCAGTGCATCCACAACGCCTAACATTACTACCGGCCTTTTCCCCACATCTACTACTGGATTTATAGTAGGAAACCACCGACTTTCCTCCAGTTTTGGTTCGGCATGAGGCTTGATCGGTACACATCCAATCTTTTACTTTCTTGTCGCATTCATCAGGACATGCGTGCAAGCGGCGGCAGCCAACACTGAGCCAGTTTGTATGCTTGGTTATTCCGCCAAAGTCGTGAATAACATTGTTGCTATCGTCTGAAGCGACCACTTTGCAAAAACAGCTGAAAAACAAAGATAATTTTGGTCAAAATTAACCGATTTTGCTATATTTCTACAGCTGGAATTTCACCCAAATGATTTCAAATTCTAGTTGACTTCATAATGTGTCTTTCTAGCAAAAAAGCTGGGAAATAAATCATTGATCGATGAAAGTACACAGCTTTACCGACCTAATTAATACATCGAATAGCATTGTTATTACTAGAAACGCAAGAGAAAGTTATTTGTATGTGATCTGTCATAAGTCAATTTATTTTTAACCAGCGCGCATAAGCGCGGCTGGTTTTAGTACTCATACGGTTTTCGAACATTGCTACCCTAAATATACAGTTTTGGTGCAAACCGAATTACCACTTGAACAAGAAATAGTCCGACGATTTCGATGATGATACACACGATATAAGATAACGCATCGGCATTTTGCTTTGTTTTGTATAGAAAATATTCTTTACTTTATTCTTTATATCTTTATACAGAACATTGTATAAGATTTCGATAATGTTGATTTATAAGTGCGTGCGAATGAATCGAGCTTCGGTCGTGAGTCACTGCTTGGAAAGCCAGACGTTTTCACTCGCCGATGCAAGAACATTCAACAGTAAGGCCACACCAAATTGATCTCACGTTCGTCGGATTTCCCGCACCAAATTATCCGGATTTGAAAAAAAAATGTTCAGTTGTCATTTTACCGCATATTTTGCGATGGATCGAAATTTCCCGGTACGAAAAAAGTGAATTCCGTATGTAATTTGTCGGGTTTTTGTTCGTTTATTATCATCCGTAAATGGAAGAACAAGTTCCAAGCGACTACCGCGTTATCGTGTCGGTAGACTGTCTTGGAGACCTGTAGCAGCAGTTTATTCGGTTATAATTTTGTAATATTCGATCGCATTTAAAATCGAGCAAAGTTCAAGATGGCAGCGCCCTACTGGCCCTGCTTGGAAAATCATACAAATACTGAAAAATTCATGCAGTAGCGATAACAGATAGTAGGAAATGAAACAAATTCGGATAGAATAAAAAAAATGGTACTTAATTATCATATCTAGTCAGTTTTTGTGGTTATCCTGTTATATAGTTTCTATTAACCTTTTTGAGCTTCATACTGATATCATAATATTCATTTTCTTTCGCTCGCTTGAATAAATGATAGTTTGAATTTTTTTCGCTCGCTCCATTTTGTGGGGGGGGATCCGAAGACCAAAACAATAATTTGGTGTGGCCTAAGTGTCTTTTCTATTTAGTTAATCTTGTATTTTATATTATACACGTGATGATTAAAGGGTTATAGCCTAGGATAATGATCGCATTTTATTGATGTATCAATTTATCGTAAAGCGAATGCGTAAAATATCATTACATCGTCGAAAATCATATATCATAGTCCCGCCCATCTAGACGTAACTTTGCCTCTCCCATCCAAGCTTACACAGTGTGCATGCTTAAACGACCTCCTATGAAATTGCGTCGCCCGTGGCTCTTTCTGCAACTTTGAAATATTTATTGCATGTGTTCTGAATAAGTAAGAATGGTATTATTTTTAGTCAATACATGGTCATTACAATACTTTGGAAGCTATTTCGTATGTTTAAACTTGCAGTTTAAACGATATAATTATTGACCTAGTACTTATTTTGTTTATTCGGCCTCGGTTTCTTTCGCACTATTGACTTTCTGTTACAAATACTGTACAATATTAGTTCGTGTCAAAAATTGATTGATCAAGGTATTTATTGTCTGGAAATGAATACAATCAGGATGCATCTCAATGCATTTTGTATTCATCTAAATATTTACCACTCACAACTGTAATCTGAACTAGTACGGCATGGTCCCTTCACCTGTGGTTATTATATAGTTGGCTCAGTGCATGGTTCTGTAACGTTTGGTTAAGTTCTGTTGGGTTTAATAATCAACAGCTTCATTTAAAGGTGTTGTCAGTCTATACATGATCTACCTGGTCTCAATAACTAGTGCATTCCTTAGTTTCACTGCAAGCGACAGACGGCTTTCCTACTTAAGTTAGCAGTGGGAGGCGAATGACCTCGGAAAGATTCGTTGACCAAATCACCATTATGTATGTATCTATATACAAGTAAAAATGAAGAGCGGTGTGCATTTTGCGTCTGTCTGTTAACAGATTAATGTACATATTCATCGGTTTGGATTATTTTGATGCAATAACATCAAAATTGAGATGTATCTATATGCAAGTAACATATTGGTTCCTTTCGAAAATCAGCAAGATCCCTACATCACAGGAAATAACACCAATATTATTCCAATATGGTTATAACCAAGTTTTTGAACACAGTTGGACCTACGATCCACAAAGTTGGCTAGTAAATAAATTCACATTACTTCAGAAAAAGTTCAGAATGCGTAACATGTGTTGAAATTGACAGCTGTTCAACTTATATGCTTGCTTCTAAAATTGGCCGCAAAATTACGATAATTACTAAGTCCAAGACAGATAGGTAAGCCCGTCTAAACAGCTTGGACTCGTCGTTTTTCTACCATCGAAATTTTCCTTTAGGGAACGTTATTTGTCCACAAAACGCCATGAAAATGCACTCTTGGGTTTATTCATGCCTCACAGTCCCCTTACAGTACACTATTTTCCACCTATTTATACACATATATTTTGTTTCAACGCGCTAGTTTTCAGGACTCTCAGTCCTTTGATTTAATATTTTAGTAGTCCGGCTTTGATGGCTTTCGCTGGGTTTCACAAGGTACAAAAACTATTGTTGATAAAATAAGTAGAACAATATAGTACACTATATGATTTAAATTATATCAGTCATTCTTTTATCAACCAGTCTTTACGTTCATGCAATTTAAAAAATAATAATTTCTGAACCGTCTACAGGCTTCATATTTTAAATGAATATAGTCGTTCGTAAAATCTGCAGAATTCTTTTTTACTTTCAGTGCTACTAGACATGGAGCCAATATCGATTATGGATATTTGACCATTTTTTGACGGAGATGATTTTCGCTTGGAGACAATTCAATTTAGATGGAATGGCTTCAACAAATCCGCTATACAGGGGAGTTCATTCTTGATCATCCAAGAAAGTTTCACACGAGTTTTAATCAACCAAAAGTTACTCTCTCTTTTTAATGACCAAAATTGTTTTCTTTCTATTTGGAAATCGGAAAAAACTAATAAAAATGAAGTTCAGACTAACCAGACCATCGAAAGTTGCTGTCTCACATCTATACATAACGGCTCCCATTTCCCACAAAGTTTAATTTTAACAAAAACAAGATAGCTAACTTACTGTTTTGTGTCCGCAACAGCAAGTCCAACTACGGAAGACATGACGAGTAAGCACAACACAACGTTCATTTTGTAATATTGTTTCTCAGTAGTTATTTTCCAACAGCGTATGACGGTCGGAGAAGTCCACTGTGTTGTGATGAAAGCTCGTGGGCTTGGTCCCTTTTATACCTGTACATCTTGCTTACCTGTCGTCTTGTTTACGCAGACAATATGATTGGTTAATTAATATGATGTTTACGCCATTTCACAACATAATACATCAATGCAATGATATAAAAATCCGCATTTTTACAGGCTCGTCACTGGCTGTTAATATTACGTTATTACGCATGATACAAACTGGGTATTAGTGGATACTTGTTTATTTCAATTTTTTAATTGTTCGGCTACAATAGGCACGATTAAATTTTCATGGTAGATTGCATGACAGGACGTGAAAAAATCGTTAGTTCGAGTATATTTTAAGAGCGGTAAGAAACTCTGCAAAATGAGAATCTAATCTTGATAGCATTTTATTTCTCGAAAAGGCGATTATATCAAAAAGTGATTTGTAAAAGGATTAGATTACCAATCTACAATGAGTGTATATCATTTGTCTCTCAATAAAATCGTTGAAATTTAGAATACACTTTGTTGACAAGTGGACATAACTTCGTGTAGGTTTAGTGAAGTATTAATTATGTCACTTTGATGCGACAATGATTCACAATCATTGACAAGAAATTAAAAACAGCTAATCAATGCTATCATATAAGATTATTGAAACAACACCCGAAAATAATGGTAAAACAAAATCAAATTTCTCATAAACTATAAATACCGAGATTTTATTTAAAATTTACTTAATTTACAACTATTGAGGAAGAAAGAAAAAAATGAAAGCAACATATTTTTCTTTTATGTTGTTTATAATTAACTTGCAACTTGTGGTGAAGAGCTTTTTCTGATTTCGTTTGTTCAACCAATTTATCCAATAATTAACCAATGAAACATTTACGTCTGAACCTTTTGTGAATCATTGAAAGATTTTGTCTATGTTATCGACAGTCTCGCAGGTGAATCCACCTGGCTTGTCATTACATCGGACGCTTATATCACAATTACATACTTTAATTAGTAGGGAACCACCGTATTATTTCCGGCTTCCTCCCGGTGTGGAGCCAAACTGGTTCATCCCCAGCCCTGAATGTTGCATCCACCGAGACATTAGACCAACCGATGGCATCCGACAAAGATCAAATTTTATTTTCTGTAATTGGGTCAATCTGAGATTCTCGTAATCGACTGCACCTCACGCCTAAACAACTGGAAAGTGATTTGTAGTTTTATTCGCATATTCTTGTGCTATTCAAACTCAAGTTTAAAGAATGATATTGGTGAAATTATTGTTGAAACGTCCAGGCAATGAAAAATAATCCGTACGAAAAATAAGGATTAATCTGCCAACAATGAATTATTGTAGGCCTTATTAAAATCAGTCTGTATCTAGACTTGTCGTTCATGCTACGCTCCCATGCGCACGTAAGCGATAGCGCAGCAAAACAGACTGGATAAAAACGAATGGTGAAAACGAATGCATCGCTATGTTCATAATGGTGACAGATGAAATGTAAATTATAAAGTTGAAAAACAAATGAAACCGCAATGTAACACATTCTTAATTGGACTCTCATTTTATGATTTTATTTTATTTGCCTTACTTCCGGGAAATTGTGACATATTTTTACATTACTATTTAGATCCGCCGTGCAGATTAGCTAGATTCAGTTACCACCTACTACATGCATGCAACTAATTGTTTTGTTATAAAAATGCTCATATTGGCACGCGTGTCATACTGCTCGTTCGGACGAAATTTCTTTCCTTCCGCTAAAGCAACTGGATAAGCGGCAGATATAACCTTTTCGGATTTCTCTGAAGACACACTTATGTGATACGAGGATGATAATGATAATAATAACAGTTGTAGTCCGTGTCATTATAATACATGTATAAAATTGCTCTTGCCGAACAAGATGTCGTTTCAAAAGCTGTTTTATCTAGGGTCGTCAAGTTGGTTACTTATTCCCTATTCCCTATTCGTTACTTATTCCCTATTCCCTATTCGTTACCTATTCGTTACTTATTCCCTATACCCTATTCGTTACCTATTCGTTACTTATTCCCTATTCCCTATTCGTTACCTATTCGTTACTTATTCCCTATTCCCTATTCGTTACCTATTCGTTACTTATTCCCTATTCCCTATTCGTTACCTATTCGTTACCTATTCGTTCCCTATTCGCCATTTCTACATTGCATCTTTTAAATTATTTATGTTCATGTCCCTGGTGTTAGCTCGAGGTGTGTAGAGTTGAAAAAACCTTGTTAGCGCATATGTACCAGTTTCTGCGCTCGGCTGATACCCTGTTACCTATTCGTTACCTATTCGTTACTAATTCGTTCCCTATTCGCTTTTTCTACATGGACCCTTTTGAATGATTCCTTTTCATGTCTCTGGTGTTAGTTCGAGGTTTGTAGAGTTGAAAAAACCTTGTTAGCGCACATGTACCAGTTTCTGCGGTCGACTGATACCCTGTTACCTATTCGTTACATATTCGTTCCCTATTCGTTCCCTTTTCGCTTTTTCTACATTGACCCTTTTGAATGATTTCTTTTCAGGTCTCTGGTGTTAGTTCTAGGTTTGTAGATATGAAAAAACCTTGTTAGTGCATATGTACCAGTTTCTGCGGTCGACTGATACCCTGTTACCTATTCGTTACCTATTCGTTCCCTATTCGTTCCCTATGCGCTTTTTCTACATTGACCCTTTTGAATAATTTCTTTTCAGGTCTCTGGTGTTAGTTCTAGGTTTGTAGATATGAAAAAACCTTGTTAGTGCATATGTACCAATTCTGCGCTTGACTGATACCCTGTTACCTATTCGTTATTTATTCGTTCCCTATTCGCATTTTCTACATGGACTCTTTTGAATGATTTCTTTTCAGGTCTCTGGTGTTAGTTCGAGGTTTGTAGAGTTGAAAAAACTTTGTTAGCGCATATGTACCAGTTTCTGCGCTCGACTGATACCCTGTTACCTATTCGTTACTTATTCGTTCCCTATTCGCTTTTTCTACATGGACCCTTTTGAATGATTCCTTTTCATGTCTCTGGTGTTAGTTCGAGGTTTGTAGAGTTGAAAAAACCTTGTTAGCGCACATGTACCAGTTTCTGCGGTCGACTGATACCCTGTTACCTATTCGTTACATATTCGTTCCCTATTCGTTCCCTTTTCGCTTTTTCTACATTGACCCTTTTGAATGATTTCTTTTCAGGTCTCTGGTGTTAGTTCTAGGTTTGTAGATATGAAAAAACCTTGTTAGTGCATATGTACCAGTTTCTGCGGTCGACTGATACCCTGTTACCTATTCGTTACCTATTCGTTCCCTATTCGTTCCCTATGCGCTTTTTCTACATTGACCCTTTTGAATAATTTCTTTTCAGGTCTCTGGTGTTAGTTCTAGGTTTGTAGATATGAAAAAACCTTGTTAGTGCATATGTACCAATTCTGCGCTTGACTGATACCCTGTTACCTATTCGTTATTTATTCGTTCCCTATTCGCATTTTCTACATGGACTCTTTTGAATGATTTCTTTTCAGGTCTCTGGTGTTAGTTCGAGGTTTGTAGAGTTGAAAAAACTTTGTTAGCGCATATGTACCAGTTTCTGCGCTTGACTGATACCCTGTTACCTATTCGTTACTTATTCGTTCCCTATTCGCTTTTTCTACATGGACCCTTTTGAATGATTTCTTTTCATGTCCCTGGTGTTAGTTCTAGGTTTGTTGATATGAAAAAACCGTGTTAGTGCATATGTACCAATTCTGCGCTCGACTGATACCCTGTTACCTATTCGTTACCTATTCGTTCCCTATTCGTTCCCTATTCGCTTTTTCTACATTGACCCTTTTGAATGATTTCTTTTCATGTCCCTGGTGTTAGTTCTAGGTTTGTTGATATGAAAAAACCGTGTTAGCGCATATGTACCAATTCTGCGCTCGACTGATACCCTGTTACCTATTCGTTACCTATTCGTTCCCTATTCGTTCCCTATTCGCTTTTTCTACATTGACTCTTTTGAATGATTTCTTTTCATGTCCCTGGTGTTAGTTCTAGGTTTGTTGATATGAAAAAACCGTGTTAGCGCATATGTACCAATTCTGCGCTCGACTGATACCCTGTTACCTATTCGTTACCTATTCGTTCCCTATTCGTTCCCTATTCGCTTTTTCTACATTGACCCTTTTGAATGATTTCTTTTCAGGTCTCTGGTGTTAGCCCGAGGTTTGTAGAGTTGAAAAAACCTTGTTAGCGCATATGTAACAGTTTCTGCGTTTGACTGATACCCTGTTACCTATTCGTTACTTATTCGTTCCCTATTCGCCGTTTCTACATTGACCCTTTTGAATGATTTCTTTTCATATCCCTGGTGTTAGCTCGAGGTTTGTAGAGTTGAAAAAACCTTGTTAGCGCACATGTACCAGTTTCTGCGGTCGACTAATACCCTGTTACCTATTCGTTACCTATTCGTTTCCTATTCGTTCCCTATTCGCTTTTTCTACATTGACCCTTTTGAATGATTTCTTTTCAGGTCTCTGGTGTTAGTTCTAGGTTTGTTGATATGAAAAAACCGTGTTAGCGCATATGTACCAGTTTCTGCTCTCGACTGATACCCTGTTACCTATTCATTACCTATTCGTTCCCTATTCGCTTATTCTACATTGACCCTTTTGAATGATTTCTTTTCTGGTCTCTGGTGTTAGCTCGAGGTTTGTAGAGTTGAAAAAACCTTGTTAGCGCATATGTACCGGTTTATGCGCTCGACTGATACCCTGTTACATATTCGTTACTTATTCGTTCCCTATTCGCTTTTTCTACATTGACCCTTTGAATTATTTCATTTCTACTATTTTCTTGTCTCTGGTGTTAGTTATGAGTTCGAAGAGGTGAAATTACCCTGTCGTTTGTATTTCATATGTCAAATTGCATCATATTCTTTAAAAGGAGCAAACGGGTTTTTTTTAACGGAGATACTGCCACTTCAATTATGTTTATATTTCATTTTTATCAATTACCCTTATCAATTCATTTCATGATTCGTAATACGATTCCAACAGAGACATATGTCTCTGATTCCAAGTACTGTTCTGTTAATCAATTAAGACTTTTCTACACATGTTTTGTTGTTCCTTGTTAATGTGACGAATATGTTTGGGACGAATATATATGATAAAGTACAAAGTCATTAGTTTCAGTCCCCTTCATTATACATGTATATGAACCTTTTAACCAGTTATAAAAACGGAGAAACGGAGAAATGAGAACAACGGACAAAAAGTAGAGTAACAAATTGGTCATTAATTGCTTCACTTGAACTTTTGTTTACAAAAAAACATGATGGTTTTCATGAACTAAAAGAATGTAGCTTCAATTGAAGCAACCGAGGCAGCTGCCTCGGCAATGCTCTGTAAAAATAAAGCAAAAAAAAGGGGAAAAGGGCAACAAACGAGAAAAAAAGAAAGACAAATACTTTATTCTTATATTTTCTAAAAGTTCCACCTCGTGAAGCAGGCTTTTGCTAGTTTTATGCGTCCTCATCTTGAAAAGCTATACAAATATTATGCTTAACTAATTTGCTTTTCACAATTATTGGTTATAAATCCCTTTTGTTTGGGTATTTTTTTATTCAAGCTCGTCTTTAAATAATTACAGGGTCAAGACTCTTGACTCAGTATTACTTGACAGAAAGATTCTTTATATCCGACAAGCAGTCTGGAAAGTTAGCAAAGGACCAGGGCCCGTATTCAATATACATCTTAAGATATTTCTTAAGTTTTTCCTTAAGACATTTTTTTCCTTACGCAAGGATAAAAAATATTTTATCTTAAAGTTATATTCAATATATTACTTAAGATATTTCTTTCCTAAGATTTTCTTAAGTTAAAAAAATCTTAGTCGTGTTCTAAATTTCTACTGCTGCATGGACCAATGATTTCTGTAAGCTACTGTTGTTTCAACACATCTATATTCTACTCCCAACAATCATGTCCTATTATTACTGGTTCATCGTCGATAACGTGGGTAATGGGGAAATACATGGGAACTGTGGGAAATCGTTAATATCTCAACAACGGATTGAGATATCAAACTTGTGCAAACGGTTTTGAAAAAATTAACATTTCTGCAATACATCTCCGTTTTTCAGAAAGATTGTGAAATAACATTTTGTAAAACTCGATTACATCTCTGGCAGACAGTAGATGAACTGATTAGCACTTGTCTCTAGTTTATAGATAAAACAACAACAATATAAATCATGACATACATGACATAAGAAACTTGTTACGAGTGGCTCTACTGTACTCGTGTAATAATCATGCATGAGAATTTTCCGGGGATTGATTTGAGGCTCGCAAGGGCCGTTTTTGAGACAATTTAAACCGTCTTAGATGCTTAAAGCCAGTAGCTTCAGCGGCCCCCTGGACCCCTTGCCGAATTTTCAGCTGATTTGAAATTTTGCATTCTCATTAATAAACACGTATACTTAAAAATGTATATACTATTTAATCAAAAAATTCACTGAAGCGATCAAGAATTTATGACATTTGCAACATTCAGTTGTTTATTGTAAACAAATCTAAAATGCATTATGAGGGTGCGTTCTTCAAAAAGTAAGCAATTTGTTGATGGTTATGCAGTACATATGTATTATATGAAATGCATAAAATTGTTTCAGATTTTAATCTTTAAAGTTGTTAAGCATTGGTCTGGTGAATTTTATTACATGAACGTAATCATATAACTATGTAACAAAGAACAGCTAGACATGAACAGATCGTAAAATTTTAAATTGTTGTTGATGTGCCGACAAATAGTGTAAGGTGTGGGAAAGCGCCACATTAAACAACATTTTACGATACAATAATAACCATGTGGTCGATTAAACACATACTTATATACACATATCAATTAGATTTGAAATATCACCTCCTATATGCATCTAGCGTGTCGAATTTAAAGCTACGAACATTTAATGTTATGCGGTTTTAAGTACATATCACTTATTACTATATAGATGATATTTGTTTTTACAGGCAATTGAACATCTTTGTTGTCATAATTGGATTAACATCTCATATAATACTGAATACTTTATTAACTGTTGAAAGATAAATGCTTAGTTCAACCTCCGACGATTTATTTCAAACTAAATTGTGTAATATATGACTTATTCCGATGTATTTTTATTGTTGTTCAATAACACTTAGTAAGTAACTTTCACGTTGACAAAATGTATAAAAACATGTATGTGTTGTGGACGATTTACATTGTACAAGTATTAATAAAATGTCTGTTCTGTTCTGTTCATATAATGTTGTTTGCTTAAAGACTAATCTTGTTTTCCCCCAACATGACGATAGCACTTTAATGTATGGTAATTTATTTGTGAAAAAAATGTATTACAATTCCTATTCTTCATGATTTTAACTTAAACTTCTTGATTATATTTTATGTGAAAGATATGTATAATAGTATGTGAATTGTAGTATTAGTACTTAACATTCCAATATAACATAAAATAATATTTTATTTACATTTACCAATTTCATTATTTTTCTATTGAAAAATTATGTCTCAATACAAGGTGTGAAATGTGATACATTTCAACCAACTGTTTGTCATCCATGTGTATTTTCACACATTTGTGTTAAGTAATTGACTTACATCAAAGGTGTAAAGATAACTTGTCATTACTTCCAAATACTTTTATTTAGCAGTCATAATATCGTGTTGTTAATTTCTTGTATCCTAAAAGTCAGTCAATGAAAATATAAAGATCCCATATCGTGCGTTATTACATGTACTGAGTACTAAAATGTCAATATATATTATTGATTAAAACGTAAACTGAAGAAAACAGATACAGTTTTGTTTGCAAATATATTATGATACATGTAATATTCGAAAGCAAAATATACACAACTACATACATACTGATACATCAAGATAAATGCTACAGCCCTTGGCAATTTCATCATGCTGGCTAATTAAGTCGCGAATGATAATGATTATGAGACGTTAAAGTGGCGTATATATAATCGGTTATAGCATGGAGCCAATATCGATCAGATCTGGGGAATCTTGCGATGAGCCAGAAAGTTGGACATGAGTGTGCCTGTGACACGCATATCAACATTCAATTTTGGTCTTGAGTTGGACCCGTTTTATCAATATTCGTACGAACGAGCGTTCGTACGATACGAAATGTTCGTAAGAATTTTCTTACGAAAATACTTACGATCGTTTTATCAAAATGTGTCCGTATATATGTATGACTGCGATCTTACGAATAAGAATGTTCGTGCGCACAGTAAATCAGTACACGCTCTTCTTGGGGATGTCAAACTAGACGTATCTCACGTCGTCTCTCAGTCGTCTGTTGAGAAACAAAAATATAACCGCCTATCCATCTGTTGTCAGTAGGCAAACAAACTTCTCAGAGGAAGACGAGCAAACTTCGGTGGATAGCTGCTTAAAAGTACTGGTACAATGTAACAGAACACTGAACAGTATTCAGTTAGATATGTCGGCGGATATGCCTACCCACTAAAAGCCTATTTATTAAAGAGGAGGTTTGCTATTTCATGTCTGATGACTAAGATGCGAATAAACAGGGGCTGGTCATGAGAGGTTCGAACTGAAATATGAAAGTACTGTAGTGGTGTGGCGCTTGATGAGGTGTTCGAACTCACGCCACCCCCCTCTACCCCTGCATGACGCTCTACAAACAGTAGTAACCAGTTGGCTGTATCATCCCACACCGATGCTCTCCTCCCACTTACGTCACTACACTTTTGCTACCTTCATATAAATGCAGGTGGATGTGCACCCAGTGTTGGGTTCGACCCCACCCCAACTCTCACAAGGTGCTCTATCGTTTCGTCACACTCCACTACAAAGCTTAAGAAACGGTATATTGAGTGGTATTCTATGCTCAGAAGGATGAAAACTTGCTTAAATAGTTTATTATTTTCTTGAATTTTCACGATCTTGAAGATCTAATTTATTGAGGATTTAATACTTAATTGTAAGTCAAATATCATTGAGGATGTCATTCAGCTGGTGATGTTAATGATGCAGACTATTTTATTAAAGAAATGTGAAATGCTGCTTACGGTCATAACCACAGTAATTCTAATGGTTTATAAGAGTTCATAATTAATCTGTCTTGATATATAAAGTCATCAATTTCATGTCGTAACAGTTTAAAATTAGGCCTAGCAATATCTTTATAAGATAACAATATATACTTATTAATGTATTCCCCCCCCCCCCCAGTAATGCCAGACAATTTCGTTGAAATATGATATCCATTGGTCGTTGCTGAATGATCGTCTCCAAACAGTGAAAGTCTATTCCGATCAAAACATGTACGTCATACCATTTCAATCACATTCATTGAGAAATATTTAATTTATTACAATGAAATAAGCATTTTAGTCACAAAATCAATCTTCCAACCCCGCTTCGTAAATACTGACAAGCGTTTATCAGGTAGATCGAGCAAGAATAGTCGCCCCTGACAAATGTTATACTAGGGCATCAATGGAAATATACGTAGAACGATAAAATAACAGTCATTGTATATGCTGGAACTTCTTTTAAACAAAATACAAGCAGCAGATTGTAGATATCGAAAATACTAGCATTTTCCTTATATTTAAGATAAAAGTTAAGACTGCTAAGAGGTACCTTACAGTTAAGGAGAAAAATAAACAATATCTTAAGATAATATGCTTCGTGAATACCACTTAAGATTTTTCTTGAAATCTAAGGAAGAAATGCAAGAAAAATCTTAAATTTAATGGAAATCTTAGGATTTAAGATAAATTTTCAACTTAAGATGTATTTTTAATACGGGCCCAGGTACTAAAAGGGGTGTTTTTGGCCCCAAATCAGATGTTTATGAAACTATTGTCAAATGAAAGACATAAACTCACTGTGTATGATTTGAACTTTTTTATTTCATTTTCTTTCTTTTTTGTTGCCATAGCAACCATTTCTTCTTATTACTAAATAATGCAAAAATCAGTGTTTTACATAAAATTAAGCATATATATTGAGAGCAAAATGTTTTATTGTGACACTGACTTGTATAACAATGTCTAAATAAGTATGACATGTGTTGCTATGGTAACCATGTCGAGTTTTTTTCAGCCAATTGATTCTTCAGTAATTGGTTTAGTATTCTAAACAGTTTTTAAACACACTACACAATGAACAAATGCATAAACAGCATAAACATGAAGCATAACACTTTGCAATACAAATAAATGTAATTCATAATGATGATTTATTATATATATCATTAAAATGACGTCATAGACATAAAATAACGCCCATGTATTAGTATTGATGATTCACATGTCAAAAGGCAAATGACGCGACGTCGCAATTGTTTTGGAGTAATGGCTGCTGCTATCACAGTCAAAATGTTGAAGATATAAATACTATAATAAATGCATGTTCAGCAATAATTCATTGAAAGAAGTTTAAAGAAAATAATGGTCTATTTTACCATTTATAATAATTAATGGGCTATCATTATACGTTCTCTATTAATTGATGAGCTGTTCATCCAAACAACAGAGAATTAAAGTTGCATATATCACACATTGTATTTATATGTATATTTACCATACACATGTAAGTAAAAACGAATATCAACAATTCAACAATTAAATAATGTTAAAACATCTGAACAATAAGTCAGATCGACATATCTAGTACAAAAGTGTAATCGCAAACTTATCTGAACAATAAGTCAGACATATCTAGTACAAAAGTGTAATCACAAACTTATCTGAACAATAAGTCAGACATATCTAGTACAAAATTGTAATCGCAAACTTATCTGAACAATAAGTCAGACATATCTAGTACAAAAGTGTAATCGCAAACTTATCTGAACAATAAGTCAGACATATCTAGTACAAAAGTGTAATCGCAAACTTATCTGAACAATAAGTCAGACATATCTAGTACAAAAGTGTAATCGCAAACTTATCTGAACAATAAGTCAGACATATCTAGTACATAAGTGTGATCTCAAACTATCTGAACAATAAGTCAGACATATCTAGTACATAAGTATGATCTCAAACTTATCTGAACAATAAGTCAGACATATCTAGTACAAAAGTGTAATCGCAAACTTATCTGAACAATAAGTCAGACATATCTAGTACATAAGTATGATCTCAAACTTATCTGAACAATAAGTCAGACATATCTAGTACAAAAGTGTAATCGCAAACTTATCTGAACAATAAGTCAAACATATCTAGTACAAAAGTGTAATCGCAAACATATCTGAACAATAAGTCAGACATATCTAGTACAAAAGTGTAATCGCAAACTTATCTGAACAATAAGTCAGACATATCTAGTACATAAGTGTGATCTCAAACTATCTGAACAATAAGTCAGACATATAAAGTACATAAGTGCAATCTCAAAGTATTATTTTCATTTTTATGCCCCCACTTTGAAGGGGGGGGGGGGCAAATAGATTTGCCCTTGTCCGTCTGTCCGTCCGTCCGTCCTTCCGTCCGTCACAAAATATTGTGTCACTCATATCTCCAATAGAATATGAGCCAGAGTCATAAAACTTTATAGGAATGTTCACCAGCATGTGTAATCACTGGTAATACACTAAGTCAAGGGACATAACTCTGCGCTTACTGGACACAACCAAGCATGAAACCCCAGGTGCAAAACTACACATGCTGTCCATGGAGAAAAAGCGAATAGGGAACGAATAAGTAACGAATAGGTAACAGGGTATCAGTCGAGCGCAGAATTGGTACATACGCACTAACAAGGTTTTTTCATATCTATAAACATAGAACTAACACCAGCACCCTGAAAAGAAATCATTCAAAAGGGTCAATGTAGAAAAAGCAAATAGGGAACGAATAGGGAATGAATAGGGAACGAATAGGTAACGAATAGGTAACAGGGTATCAGTCGAGCGCAGAAAATGGTACATATGCGCTAACAAGGTTTTTTCAACTCTACAAACCTAGAACTAACACCAGAGACCTGAAAAGGAATCATTCAAAAGAGTCCATGTAGAAAAAGCGAATAGGGAACGAATAAGTAACGAATAGGTAACAGGGTATCAGTCGAGCGCAGAATTGGTACATACGCACTAACAAGGTTTTTTCATACCTATAAACATAGAACTAACACCAGAGACCTGAAAAGAAATCATTCAAAAGGGTCAATGTAGAAAAAGCAAATAGGGAACGAATAGGGAATGAATAGGGAACGAATAGGTAACGAATAGGTAACAGGGTATCAGTCGAGCACAGAAAATGGTACATATGCGCTAACAAGTTTTTTTCAACTCTACAAACCTAGAACTAACACCAGAGACCTGAAAAGGAATCATTCAAAAGGGTCCATGTAGAAAAAGCGAATAGGGAACGAATATGTAACGAATAGGTAACAGGGTATCAGTCAAGCGAAGAAACTGGTACATATGCACTAACAATGTTTTTTCATATCTACAAACCTCGAACTAACACCAGAGACCTGAAAAGAAATCATTCACAAGGGTCAATGTAGAAAAAGCGAATAGGGAACGAATATGTAACGAATAGGTAACAGGGTATCAGTCAAGCGAAGAAACTGGTACATATGCGCTAACAAGGTTTTTTCAACTCTACAAACCTAGAACTAACACCAGAGACCTGAAAAGGAATCATTCAAAAGGGTCCATGTAGAAAAAGCGAATAGGGATCGAATAAGTAACGAATAGGTAACGAATAGGTAACGAATAGGTAACGAATAGGTAACAGGGTATCAGCCCAGCGCAGAAACTGGTACTTTTGCACTAACAAGGTTTTTTTAACTCTACAAACCTCGAGCTAACACCAGGGACATGAAAATAAATAATTTAAAAGATGCAATGTAGAAAAGGTGAATAGGGAACGAATAGGTAACGAATAGGTAACAGGCTATCAGCCCAGCGCAGAAACTGGTACATATGCGCTAACAAGGTTTTTTCAACTCTACAAACTTCGAACTAACACCAGAGACATGAAAAGAAATCATTCAAAAGGGTCAATGTAGAAAAGGCGAATAGGGAACGAATAGGTAACGAATAGGTAACAGTGTATCAGTCGAGCGCAGAAACTGATAGATATGCGCTAACAAGGTTTTTTCAACTCTACAAACCTCAAGCTAACCCCAAGGACATGAAAATAAATAATTTAAAAGATGCAATGTAGAAAAGGCGAATAGGGAACGAATAAGTAACGAATAGGAAACAGGGTATCAGTCAAGCGCAGAAACTGGTACATATGCGCTAACAAGATGTTTTCAACTCTACAAATCGCGAACTAACACCAGAGACCTGAAAAGAAATCATTCAAAAGGGTCAATGTAGAAAAAGCGAATAGGGAACGAATAGGTAACGAATAGGTAACAGGGTATCAGTCAAGCGCAGAATTGGTACATATGCTCTAACAAGGTTTTTTCATATCTACAAACCTAGAACTAACACCAGAGACCTGAAAAGAAATCATTCAAAAGGGTCAATGTAGAAAAAGCGAATAGGGAACGAATAGGTAACGAATAGGTAACAGTGTATCAGTCAAGCGCAGAAACTGGTACATATGTGCTAACAAGGTTTTTTCAACTCTACAAACCTCGAGCTAACACCAGGGACATGAAAAGAAATAATTTAAAAGATGCAATGTAGAAAAGGTGAATAGGGAACGAATAGGTAACGAATAGGAAACAGGGTATCAGTCATGCGCAGAAACTGGTACATATGCGCTAACAAGGTGTTTTCAACTCTACAAACCTCGAACTGACACCAGAGACCTGAAAAGAAATCATTCAAAAGAGTCAATGTAGAAAAAGCGAATAGGGAACGAATAGGTAACAGGGTATCAGTCAAGTGCAGAATTGGCACATATGCTCTAACAAGGTTTTTTCATATCTACAAACCTAGAACTAACACCAGAGACCTGAAAAGAAATCATTCAAAAGGGTCAATGTAGAAAAAGCGAATAGGGAACGAATAGGTAACGAATAGGTAACAGTGTAGCAGTCGAGAGCAGAAACTGGTACATATGCGCTAACAAGGTTTTTTCAACTCTACAAACCTCGAGCTAACACCAGGGACATGAAAAGAAATAATTTAAAAGATGCAATGTAGAAAAGGTGAATAGGGAACGAATAGGTAACGAATAGGAAACAGGGTATCAGTCATGCGCAGAAACTGGTACATATGCGCTAACAAGGTGTTTTCAACTCTACAAACCTCGAACTGACACCAGAGACCTGAAAAGAAATCATTCAAAAGGGTCAATGTAGAAAAAGCGAATAGGGAACGAATAGGTAACAGGGTATCAGTCAAGCGCAGAATTGGCACATATGCTCTAACAAGGTTTTTTCATATCTACAAACCTAGAACTAACACCAGAGATCTGAAAAGAAATCATTCAAAAGGGTCAATGTAGAAAAAGCGAATAGGGAACGAATAGGTAACGAATAGGTAACAGTGTAGCAGTCAAGAGCAGAAACTGGTACATATGCGCTAACAAGGTTTTTTCAACTCTACAAACCTCGAGCTAACACCAGGGACATGAAAAGAAATAATTTAAAAGAAGCAATGTAGAAAAGGCGAATAGGGAACGAATAAGTAACGAATAGGAAACAGGGTATCAGTCAAGCGCAGAAACTGGCACATATGTACTAACAAGGTTTTTTAACTCTACAAACCTCGAACTGACACCAGAGACCTGAAAAGAAATCATTCAAAAGGGTCAATGTAGAAAAAGCGAATAGGGAACGAATAGGTAACAGGGTATCAGTCGAGCGCAGAAACTGGTACATATGCGCTAACAAGGTTTTTTCAACTCTACAAACCTAGACTTAACACCAGAGACCTGAAAAGGAATCATTTAAAAGGGTCCATGTAGAAAAAGCGAATAGGGAACGAATAAGTAACGAATAGGGAATAGGGAATAGGTAACGAATAGGTAACGAATAGGGAATAGGGAATAAATGACGAATAGGGAATAGGGAATAAGTAACCAACTTGACGACCCTGTTTTATCTCCATATATCTGTGTCAAACCGAAAAGAAGGAACGTGCCGGTGTAAAGAGTTCAGACTAACCCCAATTCAAGTTACCCCTTGTAATCTGAAACCCGATTGCAACATGAAACATACTTTCATATTATCCCCGCAAAGTTTAAATTTACCCCTAGGTAATTGAGCTAAGCACGGATAAATCCAAATATTTTGAAATCATGGTAAGTTATGGTGCTTATCATTTTATTTGTATCATTGCTGTTGTTCTTGTCGAATGCTTGGGAAATATTTAATTTACATAACAAAGAGAATGAGGGGGTACTCTAACATGGTAGGTGTAGCTTGAAATCACATTCAAGCGCTCATCCAGAGGTAATTTAAAATTGACCTCCCGATAATCTGAACCCGGTTTTAAGCTTACAGGGGTAACTAGAATCGGGGGTAGTCTGAAATCGCTACACCTAGTAGGCAGTCTTGGGCACCATTTGTCGTAGAGAGTTGCCGTTCGTAGGAAGGAATTGTACGTTGAAAACGCATGCGAGAAATTTGTCGTTCGAAGGATTACCGGGTGATAACTGAATAGGCTAGGTAGCTTCAACCCTTTACATGGGTAAGGAGAAGATGTGGAATCGGTCGGATTAGCGGAAACAAACCACTTTTTCGTATTGTGATGACGATATTCATTAGGCTTATTAGTATTGATCCGCGAATATCGATGCATTTATTCTTTAGTTTAACCTTATTTTTTACAAGTTCTTGACGCCCTCGATGACTGTTTTCAGAGTAACTAAACAATACTCGCACCAATTTAAGGGGATTGTGACGTTCGTGACGAAATCCTGAAATAACGATCAGGAACCTGAGGATGTACCGCTCTGCCACTACCCCGGGCTATACACGTACAACCCAAACTCAAATATCCCGACTTTCTTCCATCAATGTGCATTATATATTCATTTCTAACATAAAAATATATTTGAAATATTATGAATAATATGTTACTGCCAGCTATTACTGGAAAAAGAACAAACATAAGTTTTCTTGATTCCAACAATTAGTGATATTGTTGTTTAAATGTGTACTCGTATATATGCATAGCAGCTTGAATGAGTACTTTTTAAACCCCATAATTTATCTGGGCTAAATGAAAACAAATGGTACTAACTCTGAATAAGGTAATTCTGACAAAATGTTTCATTGTTCACCATCTGTGAAATGTGCGCATTCGTATACATGTACTCTCAAATTAATATTACTACAATCGTATAATAATCAGTTTATGTATTTATCAGTTTTTAATTGTCGATGTGACGACTTAATTCACAGCTTACATATTGCACTGATGATGTACTATGGACAAATCAATATAAGTTATGCTCTCTTCTGTTCCGCCAGAGTTCTCTTCATAATGCATACGGCTAACGGAAAATAGTCATTGACTTTTGATAAACAAAAGCAGCCAATGTAATAATTACAACATATAATATAACAACAACAACACGTATCAAAACAATCTCTTAAATTTTAAGCGGTACGAGTAAAAAAAAATATACTATGACTCGTACACAATGAAATTCGTGATTTTAAGAGCGTGGTTAGTTTTGGAAGCAACCAACAGTACGATGGGCGTCTCAGTATTAATATCAATATATTAATACAAACAAACGGATTCGTCATTAAATAGAACGGTAACTTATATCTTTGCTAAGTATAGATACATAACAACACAATAAACAACATGTCAAGGACTCGGTAAGCATTTGAAGAACACGGGAGTTGGTGAAGGTCGTTATTGACGTCAGAATGTTATTATTATATTTGACAATACAGTTTGACCTCAACGCCCACATTTACATGTCTTTGTATGTTGAATTGCGTGTAAAACAACATATAATACAAATTTACTGTCTCGATGTGTGCAAATTTAATTAAATTCTAACCATATATATGTAAGGAAACAAACATTAGCTAAATGTAGCATAACATTGGTTAAAAAAAGCTGCGAATATCATATACATGTCCAAATTTCTGGCTCATCGCCTGATCGATATTGGCTCCATGCTATTACCGATTATATATACCCCACTTTAACGTCTCATGATCATTTTCATTCGCGACTTTATTAGCCATCCCGCTGTGTTTAGCCAGCATAATGAAATTACCCTGGGCTGTACTGATTTATCAGAATGTATTATACATTCATGATACTTATATTGTAGCCTCTATCGAAAAACAATATATTGAATTATGCACCATTTTCGTCCGAGGCATACTTTCTATAATCATTTAAAACGGATAGAAATTGATACCGTTTCCCCTTTCGACTTCGAAAGTCCCTTTATGGTGTTCGGAGGAAATACCCATACCAGATCGACCGAAATACCATAAATGTGCATTAAGAGGGAAACATGTGCCTAGCGAATGTCGACCAGATAAACACATTCATTTGCCTTTTTTCGGCGCAGCCGTGCTAACATGGTTTTGCTATTTGCATATTAGTGTTGTATAAACCAATCAATCTTACCTTAACCTTAACATTAAGGCAATTTTTCTTCAACCGCACAACGTGTGTAACCTTGACGCGGATTGGTTAACCTTTCGATAATGGGTACGTTACCTTACCGAAATCCACATTCACCGAAATCCATTTTTAGTTGCACAACCAATCTTAACCTTCAAATTGCGCCGACCATCTTTTTTCAAGATATTTCTTGTTTACCCTGCCACTTCACAGTCAATAACATGTCTAAACTATTCAGTTTTTAAAGTGTAATTATAATCTATAGGCAGTTTTTCGCTTTTTCCGAGACAAAATGCGGTTGAGTTTTGAAAAAAAAGAGTTTAAAGGGTGTTTAAATCGAATCGTGATTGATAACAATAATGGCTTGTGGTAAACACCATTTTCAGACATACGATAAGAGACTTGAGCTGTCACGATGTTATTTCTTGACATGAATGTAGTACACGTCTCGCTCTTTCGCTAGAAAATAAAATGCTCAATGGACCAGGTATTCGAATGTTGTTGTTTGTTCATACATTTAATCAGTCAATCGGGCACGTTCGCATTCGTTACGTGTTAGTCCACAAGGACAGATTCTTCTGATAATGCGTTGATATGTTAAATATACTGTTTATTTAATACTTTTTACACTTGTTTTGGCAATAAACAAAATTGGAATTGTCTAGCGTTTTTCAGTCCAAATACGGGAACAGTAAAGACGACGCAATTTCAGTGTCGCCATTATCGTGCATAAAATAAATTTGCATAAAATAATTACAAATACGCCAGTTTTTTTATTTCCATTTCCAACTAGTTTTAGGTAATTTAAATACGCAAGATAGGGCCTATACTGTGGTGCACGCTAATAGTTATATACCGAGTAAAACATATTTTCATATATACTTTTCCACATTGCCAACGTATCGCAGATTTGTATAATGATTTATATTAACATTAAAATATGTGTTTGATTTTCATCTGTGTAATGTATCCACCATTATTGAAAGTTTATTAACAATACAATAAATATGTGTTTATCTTCACGGTTATCTCAGGGTTTCTGTAGCAGGACCTACTCATGTTTTATTTAAGAAGTTTTTACGCTATGGATCGGGTCTGTGGGACAAAATGTTATGAAAACATATGTACTGGTCATGGCGTCCCATGCTATCCCTTCCCAGGCCCGGTCCCATGGGGGCAAGGGGAGGGGGGCTGGCCCCCAAGTCGGCTTTGAAGTGACCAGATTATGTCTCAAGGTTGCTATTCTTTAAGCACTTTAATTACAAACTGACACCAATTTATTATCAATATCCCTTTTACTACCAGTTTTTGGACGGTACAGTTCTTATAAATCAAGTATATAAATGAGTTTGACATTCATCGTTAAAAGAACATTATGGTCTTTATAGGCATTGGTATTCAATGACTAGTTCAATAATATAGTACTTTTTATATGTAACTCAGTAAACGGTGGAAGTAAGGGGTGTTCAAATAGTTTAATTTTATGTCGGACTGATGTTCGATGCACATTTTTTTCTGACGCACCTCAGCAGTATGGCTGCCAAAAGGTTGCCGTATGACATCACGCTTTGACGTCACCAACTACACATCACTTGGTTACATCGCACACAAATCTGCAACCATACATCAATAACGATTCATTTATTTATTTTAACAAAAACAAATCACATAAACATGTTTATATAAGGCTTTTAGGTATAAGCCAGTTTTAGCTTTCCGAGAAGGGTCCCGTGATTTTCTACATCTACACACGCCACGCGGTCGACACAATTTCAGGGAATTTAAACTTGTCCTTAAAGAGTAGATCTAGATAACAGTAAGTGTTACTTTAACCTTCTTTAGTAGGTACCATTGAACATGTAATATTTCTCTTTAGTTTTTCCGTTAAATTATAAACGTTACCCTGGGGGTTGCTGTCCGAAGAAAGGACGATTCAAACTGTGCAACCCCTTATATAGTAGAGGTCTCCGTGATCTTGTGGTTATGGTCACTTACTTCAAATCACTTGCCCCTAACCGCTTTAAAACCAAAGCTTTTACCAGATTTAAATCATACACCAATACATAATATATAAGCTCTGCTTTTAATTTCATTTTTTCTTGTTTAAACAAACACTGGTTTGTTAACCTGGAACTTTCATTTCAGACGTGCAAGAGAGTTTATGAGTAACTTATATAAATATTGAGAATACAATGTTTTGTGCTGTTGGCTGGTGTTGTTGGTAATGTATTTTATAAAATTAATTTACATGTGAATATATTTGTTTTACCAATTACTGGTAAATAGAAAGTCTGTTTTCTGATTCACAAAGTCGAAACAGGGAAAGTGTGTACATGGTAAATGTTAAGAAAAACTAACAAAAATAACAATAAGTCTGACGTTTTCTATTTCATAGCATGACAATATATAATTTTCCATTTCATATTGTGATAATAACTTATTTTCTGTTGATAAAATATTTTCCATTTTATAACATGATCAAAACTTGCCTAGACATATACAATGAATGTTATTTTTTAAATGTTAAGGTAAATGTTAACAAAGGATTTACGATATAAATGACTTATATAAAAAATGCAATCAATGATATATTTTAAATTGCTGCAGTACTTCAATCAACCGTTTAAACATTTATTAAAACACAGTATGAATGTTTGAATGGTGGTTTCCGAAAAACATTTAAACTGACATTTTGCAATGTCATCGTGAGGTCCACCAGTGCAGCCACAACTCCTAACATTACTACCGGCTTTTTCCCCACATACACTGGCTTTATATTAGGGAACCACCGACTTTCCTCCAGTTTTGGTTCTGCATGAGACTCGACTGTCACACACCCAATCTTTTACTTTCTTGTCGCATTCATCAGGACATGCGTGCAAGCGGCGGCAGCCAACACTGAGCCAGTTTGTATGCTCTGTTATTGCGCCAAAGTCGTGAATAACATTGTTGCTATTATCTGAAGCCACCACTTTGCAAAAACAGCTGAAAAACAAAGATAATTTTAGTCAAAATTAACCGATTTTGCTTTCTTTCTACCGCAGGAATTACACTCAAATGATTTCAAATTCTAGTTGACTTCATAATGTGTCTTTCTAGCAAAAAAGCTGGGAAATAAAATCATTGATCGATGAAAGTACACAGCTTTACGGACCTAATTATTACATAGAATAGCATTGTTATTACTAGAAACGCAAGAGAAAGTTATTTGTATGTGATCTGTCAAAAGTCAATTTATTATTAATATTTTAGTTGTCCGGCTTTGATGGGTTTTACAAGGTGCAGCAACCATCGTAGATAACATAAGTAGAAAAATATAGTGAACTCTATGATTTAAATTATCTCAGTCATTCTTTTATCAACAATTTTTTACCAGATGATTTTCGCGTGAAACAATCCAATTTAGATGGAATGGCTTTAACAAAGCCGCGATTCAGGGGAGATTAATCTTGATCATCCAAGAAGCTGCACGTGGGTTGTAATCAACAAAAAAATAATCTTTTTTAATGACCAAAATTGTTTTCTTTCTATATGGAAATCGGAAAACAAATGAAAAATGAAGTTCAGACTAACCAGGCCATCGAAAGTTGCAGTCTCACGTCTATAAATAACGGCTCCCATTTCCTACAAAAAATGTTTAATTTTAACAAAATCAAGAGAGCTAACTTACTGTTTTTTGTCCGCAACAGCAATTCCAAATACAGAACAGATGGTGAGTAAACACAACGAAATTTCATTTTGTAATGGTGTTTCTCTGGAGTTATCATTCAAACAGCGTATGCCGGTCGGAGAAGTCCTCTGCGTTGTGATGAAAGCTCATGGTCTTGGTCCCTTTTATACCTGTTCGCCTTGTTTACGCAGACACTATGATTGTTTAAATAATTTTAATTCGGGTTTTTTGCCATTTCACAACATGATACATAATTTCACGATAATAGGATGTAGCGACCATACAAATGCAATGATATAAAGATCCGAATTGATACTGACTTGTTATTGACTGTTTATATTACGGTATTACGCATGGTACAGTCTGGTACTAGTGGATACTAGTGTACAATTTTTTTTATTGTTTGGTTACAATGTTCCGCATGATTAAATGTTCATGGTAGACATACACTGACCCAAAATGAAAACTTAACATCGATTTCAAAAGTATATATTTGTTGATAAATGTATATTCGGGGTAAAAAAATTACAATTGATGCTTCAATGCAATATCAATGTGTTTATGTATTTACTGGGGGAAAATCAGACAATGCATATTTGTTTATGAACAATTAAGTGGAGAGGGGTCGAAATGAAAATTCCAGAAAAATGTAAATTATCACTCAACATTTGGAGAAAAGAAAGTACTTACTGAGTGATTTTATAAGAAGCATCAGTAACCAGTGTGATCGCCATTTGTACGAATGCATTGGAGAATACGTCACCTCATTGAATTTACGTAACGTTGTATGACCGCGTTTGAAATACGTTGCCATTCTAACACAAGTGCATTTCGGAGGTCATTTATGGAATCAATTTGATGCTCGGACCTGGCTATCTGACCCAATTCATCCCATATGTGTGCTATTGGGTTCAAGTCTGGGGATACAGCGGGCCAAGGCAAGACGTTAACATTATTTTGAGCAAGGAATTGTGTAGCTATACGCGCCTTGTGAGGCGTTGCATTGTCATGCTGGAAAGTGCCAGGTCCGTTATTTTGCATGAATGGTATCATTGTATTTTTCTAAACATTGATATAACCTTGAGCATTGAGATTTCCTAGGATAATGACCAGATCAGTTTTCAGATACCCCATTATCCCACCCCAGACCATAATACTGCCACCATCAAATTAGTCTCTCTTCTGAATACAACAATCTGCATGTCTTTCATTTCTACGGCGATATATGCATATTCTGCCATCTGCATGGCTGAAAGTAAACCGTGACTATCGCTAAAAGTATCGATTTCCACTGGTTGCGTGTGAAATGCAAATGACGTCGTGCCCATAACAGTCCGACAGCTCGGTAACGCGCTGTCAAAATCTGTCCAGTATATGGACGACGAGCACGAATAGGAATACGGTTCTGTCTCAAACGGTTTATGATCGTCTGTGCATGAACCCTGTAACGCCAAGCAGTAATGGTTGCTGGTAAAAAACGATAACGTAGGTGAGACAATGTGATAACGCGATCAGTACGTAACGTTGTAGTGTTGTAGATCCAGTAGTGTTGTACCGGTTTGAAAGATTGTGAATAGTCTGTCTTGAGCAGCCAAAATGAAGCACTTCGTTATTTACCATTGACCGCGCCCGGAGCATACCAATAGCCTGGCTTCTCTGATCTTCAGATTACTTCTCAGTGTAAAACCTATAAATGAAACCAATGTTGGTGCGCACGTGCAAAGTAAGGAAAACGTTTTGCCTGTTTGGACGCATGAATATACCGGCGATTTTTAAAACATTAGCATAATTGTTATCCGCAATGAAATCGTGATAAACATAACTTACAACAACATATATACTAACAAAACAAATATTCAAAAAAATAAAGTGTAAAGTTTTCTTTTTGGGTCAGTGTACGTTACATGACATAACGTGAACAAATCGTTAGTTCGAGTATAATTTAAGGACGTTAATAAACTCTGCAAAATGAAAGTTTATTATTTCTCGAAAAGGCGATTATGTCAAAAAGTTATTTGTAAAATGGTTAAATTACCATCTACATTGAGTGTATATCATTTGTCTCTCAATAAAATCGTTGAAATTTAGAATACACTTTGTTGACAAGTGGTGAAGGTTTAGTGAAGTATTAATTATGTCACTTTAATGCGACAATGATTAACAATCATTAAGATTATTGAAGCAACACCCGAAAATAATGGTAAAACATAAATCAAATTTCTCATAAAATATAAGTACCGAGATATTATTTAAAATTTACTTGCCAACTATTGAGGAAGAAAGACAAAATATGAAAGTAAAATATTTTCTTTTATGTTGTTTATAATTAACTTGCAACTTGGGTTATCTTATTTCGTTTTTTTCCAACCAATTTAACCAATAATTAACCAATGAAACATTTACGTCTGAGCCTTTTGTGAATCATTGAAAGATTTTGTCTATGTTATCGACAAGCCTCACTGGTTAATTCAACCTGGCTTGTCATTACATCCGACGCTTATATCACAATTACAGACTTTAATTAGTAGGGAACCACCGGATTATTTCCGGCTTCTTCCCGGTGTGGAGCCAAACTGGTCCATCCCCAGCCTTGAATATTTCTGTTGCATCCATCAAGACATTAGAGCAACCGATGGCATCCGACAAAGATCAAATTTTATTTTCGGTGATTGGGTCAATCTGAGATTCTCGTAATCGACTGCACCTCACGCCTAAACAACTGGAAAGTGATTTGTAGTTTTATTCGCATATTATTGTGCTATTCAAACTCAAGTTTAAAGAATGATATTGGTGAAATTATTGTTGAAACGTCCAGGCAATGAAAAATAATCCGTTCGAAAAATAAGGATTAATCTGCCAACAATGAATTATTGTAGGCCTTATTAAAATCAGTCTGTATCTAGAGATTCTTGTAATCGACTGCAATACACGCATCAACACAGGAAAGTGATTTGTAGTTTTATTCGCATATTATTGTGCTATTCAAACTCAAGTTTAAAGAATGATATTGGTGAAATTATTGTTGAAACGTCCAGGCAATGAAAAGTAATCCGTACGAAAAATAAGGATTAATCTGCCAACAATGAATTATTGTAGGCCTTATTAAAATCAGTCTGTATCTAGAGATTCTTGTAATCGACTGCAATACACGCATCAACGCAGGAAAGTGATTTGTAGTTTTATTCGCATATTATTGTGCTATTCAAACTCAAGTTTAAAGAATGATATTGGTGAACTTATTGTTGAAATGTCCAGACATTGAAAAAGTAATCCGTACGAAAAATAAGGATTAATCTGCCAAAAATAAAATTGTTGTAGGCCTTACTAAAACCAGTCTGTAACCAGACTTGTCGTTCGTGCTACGCTCCCACGCGCACGTAAGCGGCAGATATAAAGATAGATATAATACTTTATTATCCTCCATGGTTGAAGATTATAACTTATTTACAACAAAACATGTACACTGACCCAAAATGAAAACTTTACACTTTATTTTTTTTGTTTTGTTAGTATATATGTTGTTATAAGTGTTACACATGTTTATCACGGTTTTATTGCGGATAACGATTATTCAAATGTTTTAAAAATCGCCGGTATATTCATGAGTCCAAACAGGAAAAAGTTTTCCTTACTTTGCACGTGCGCAGCAACATTGGTTTTACTTACAGGTTTTACACTGACAAGTAATCATTTGCTGCTTAGCACAGATAACAAATATTGAATTTGTTTTAAAGATCAATTGCATTTAGTGATGCCATTTCTTTCTGATGATCAGAGAAACCAGGCTATTGGTATGCTCCGGGCGGGGTCAATGGTAAATAACGTAGCGCGTCATTTTGGCTGCTCCAGACATACTATTCACAATCTTGCAAACCGGTACAACACTACTGGATCTGCCAGAGATCGTGCAAGATCCGGTCGCGTACGTGCTACAACGTTACGTACTGATCGCGTTATCACGTTTACTCACCTACGTAATCGTTTTTTACCAGCAACCATTACTGCTCGGCGTTACGGGGTTCATGCATAAACGATCATAAACCGTTTGAGACAGAACCGTGGTCCTATTCGTGCTCGTCGTCGATATACTCGACAGATTTTGACAGCTCGTCACCGAGCTGCCAGACTGTTATGGGCACGACGTTATTTCACGCAAAACCAGTGGCAATCGATACTTTTTAGCGATGAGTCACGGTTAACAGTCAGCCATGCAGATGGCAGAATACGCATATATCGCCGTAGAAATGAAAGACTTGCAGATTGTTGTATTCAGGAGAGAGGCATATTTGGTGTGCAGTATTATGGTCTGGGGTGGGATAATGGGGAATCTGAAAACTGATCTGGTCATTATCCAAGGAAATCTCAATGCTCAAGGTTATATCAATGTTTAAAACAATACAATGATACCATTCATGCAAAATAACGGACCAGGCACTTTCCAGCATGACAATGCAACGTCTCACAAGGAACGTATAACTACACAATTCCTTGCTCAAAATTATGTTAACGTCTTGCCTTGGCCCGCTGTATCCCCAGACTTGAACCCAATTGAACAAATATGGGATGAATTGGGTCGGAGAACCAGGTCCGAGCATCAAATGGATACCATAAATGACCCCCGAAATGCACTTGTGTTAGAATGGCAACGTATTCCAAACGCGGTCATACAACGTTACGTAAATTCAATGAGGCGACGTTTTCTCCAATGTATTCGTAAAAATGGCGGCCACACTGGTTACTGATGCTTCTTATAAAATCACTCAGTAAGTACTTTCTTTTCTCCAAATGTTGAGTGATAATTTACATTTCTCTGGAATTTTCATTTCGACCCCTCTCCACTTAATTGTTCATAAACAAATACGCATTGTCTGATTTTTTTCCAGTAAATTACATAAACACATTGATATTGCATTGAAGCTTCAATGAAAAAAAATTAACCCCGAATATACATTTATCAACAAAATATATACTTTTGAAATCGATGTAAAGTTTTCATTTTGGGTCAGTGTATAACAAAAAACAGAACAAAACATAGTTATGACAAACCACCTCCTGATATAAATGAATCTAAAAAGGACACAATGTGAACTTATAAACACAATGATGCTTCCCTGATTGAATAATATTCAGTGATTATTCAGTGAAAAATAATTGCAGTGTATTGCAGACTAAATGCTCTTAACATCTGTTTTAAATTAAGTAACGTGGAATGCAAACATATTTGCCTTTTACATCTGTTGTGAGATTTAACCTTGTCGAAACGAAATACAAGATATAAAGCACAGACTAGGCTTATTGACATAAAAATGAAAATAGATGTAATCTAACCGGCGAATAATTATCATTATTTAAAAGCGTAACAAGAACAACTGGATACAGATTGTATCAAAACTTAAAGCGAACAGTGAAACCGGATGCATCGCTATTTTCATATCGGTGACAGGTGAAATGTAAATTAGAAAGTGGAAAAACAAATGAAACCGCAATTGAACACATCTTCATTGGTCTCAATTTTATCGAACATTTTCGGGCTGTATGATCTTATTTTATTTGCCATTCTTCCAGGACATTGTGACATATTTTATATCCGCCGTGCAGTTTAGTTAGATTCAGTTACGTCCTACTCACCCCGTACAACCGATGAATGCTGTGTTGATTGAAAGCTGCTTTATGTGCAAGGTACGATATCGACGAAGGGTCAGTATTTGCCATTTTTGTTGCGTTTTTTGTTAATTTTAAGAGTAAGCACTTATAGGTATAGTTTGAGCATATAACAAACAATTTCTACATACCGTTTGTGTGTGAGTGAGTGCCATATTTACCGAGAAAACAAGTTATATGTACGCCGTGTTTGCGAAAAGTCTCATTTGACAATGAATTCTCGGCTTAATTCATGAACTCAAACAAGTTTGAATAACTGGGAATTAACTTGAATCATTCTCCTGTAGTTCTACCAAGTGACGCTGTGCAATTTCTTATTTTGATGGAGATACAGAGTTTTAAAATTGACGACGTACAATGTTTTGGCTAACGCTAAGGGCAGTTCAGATTTTACATGGGTAACGGCTAAGACAGTTCGCAAATAGTTATGCTAAAAGTCATGTCAGTTCATCAAGATAATCGTCAGGGAGTTTTAGCCCCAATGCATTGGTTGTGGGTTACTTGTGCGTTATAACGGTAAATTAAACTGATTTTCCTGTATTACTGACAATAATAAAATAATCGTAGTTTTAAAGACCCACAGTGTAGTGCCACATATAGTCCGTGTCGCGTATAGTTCACGCGCGAACTATATGCGGTGAAATATCTTATTCAGTGTTCGTACCATTTATTTCCATTAAGTATATTGTATTGTATTGTATTGCATTTCCATTTAGTCCAGACAATTTAAGAGCATGCTTAGTTTTGGAAGAAACCAACAGTACGGGGTGGGGGGGTCACAGTATTATAGAGATATTTGCTATGAAATAAAACAGGATATGATACAGACAAATGTAGTCGTCAGTGATTAGAACGGTACCTTATTTATTTGCTAAGTATAGATGAATCACAGCACAGTAAACTACATGTCAAGGAATCGCTAAGTAGTGGAAAGTACACTGGAGGGGGGGGGGGGTACAGGTTGTGATTGACGTTAATACGTCAGAATGTTATTATTATATTTGACAATACAGTTTGACCTCAGCGCCCACATTTACATGTCTTTGTATGTTGAAATGTGTGTAAAACAACATATAATACAAATTTACTGTCTCGCTGTGTGCAAATTTAATTAAATTCTAACTATACCAAGATTGATCGTCCTAAATTATTTGATCGAGATATGAACTTAACCACACGTCAACGGTGTCTTTTATTAAACCCATACGACATCATATTCCCTTATTTTTATGCTACACATTTATTGTACAATTGTTGAAATACAAATGTATACATTGTCATCTTCCTGCTTTTTGACGGTTTTCCTGCCCTAAGTATTTTGAATCAATCCATTCCGGTTAACAAATTATTTCGAGTTGTCAGGATGGCCGAGTGGTCTAAGGCGCCAGACTCAAGGTGTAAATACAACCTTTAATACGAGTGTTCTGGTCCACGTATGTGGGCGTGGGTTCGAATCCCACTTCTGACACATATTTTTTTAGATTTTTGTCTGCATGTTTTGTGTATTTTTCCTTATGTGTATGATACATTTACATTTAATTTCGATGACTAATATGTATATTGTTCCCGGTATATCGATATAAACAAAACGACCACAATTTAAGTACAGCATATATCTTGTTATGGTTATTCTAATTAATACGTTATAAACACAATGATTTTATTTATTTATTTTCAGTCCGTTTGTTTTCTTCTACTAATGAAAATACTTGTTTAACCGAACGAACATGTACATGTATTTTAACACGATTTCTTCTCGATTTGTTCCATTTATATGATAACTCTGTAAATAAATTGTTTCCAATTCATACGTGTTACTCCCCTTTAATCGATACCACAGACCGCTCTGATATACGTATATGTAGCTTGTAAGTAAACTTTTACTAGACTCCCCTTCCGAATTTAGACCAATAATACACAGACCAAAAAAAGAAACATCCGATTTGTACACATAGTGTTTGTTGTGTTTAAGAAAATTAATCATTGTGTAAAGAAAGTAGATAGGTAGCCTTGACCTGTCTTATCAGGATTCATGAAATTTAGCGATTATGTTGGCACTGTTAATCGTCAAGAAAGTGAAACTCGATTTGCACGTGCATGAATTGTTTAACATATCCCGTGTGGTATTCGGTCAATTTGTTTTACTTGTCTTACTGACATTGTTGTTGAGTGAACGCAAACGCTTCAAAATTTGTAAAAAAAATAACATTTGCATTGTAGCCTTTTTAGTATGCCAAGAATACCCAATAATTTACCCGAACGTCCGTTTGGCATGCTAATTGCTGGTATGTCGACAGAAGACGTTGCAAGCCATGTTTGGAGTTTTAGTCGAGCGATACGAAATCTTCGCGAACGCTTTAGAACGACATGACACACCGACGACTTGCCATGTCGTGAACGTCCGCGTGTTACAACGCGTTGTCAAAACCGCTATATCACGAACACGCATTTGCGCAATCGATTCCAAACTGCCACTGCTACTGCTGCTAACACATCTGGGCTTCATAATAACCGAATATGTGGGCAAACTGTTCGTAATCGTCTGCGGGAGAACGGTTTACGCGGATGACGTCGGATGCGTTTTTATTAACGCAACGTCATCGTATGAGAAATAAACGCTATGTTAATTGTTGTGTTGTTGAACGAGATCATTTCGGGGGTGGGGGTTCTGTCATGGTTTGGGCAGCGATTTTCCATTGTTATCGTTCACCACTAGTCGACATTAATGGCAATTTAAATGCTCAACGTTACCGCGATGACATTCTCGCTCATCACGTCATTCCTCTGTTCCATAACAACGCCAACATCTCGATTTTTCATCTTGGTAACGCCACATCTCATACAGCTAGAGACATTGTAAATTTTCATATAACAAATAACATTAATTTATTGATGATTGGCCCACGTAAAGTCCCAGGGGTGCGTTTCATAAAAAATCCCAGGAGCGACTTTCGCCCCTAAACTCGTTTTTCGTACCTATGTGCGTTTCAACATTTTTTCGCTCCTAGGACTTAGAAACGATATCGCACCTAACTCTAGGAGCGGTCATGAGCACTCCTAAGTGCGGAACGATTTGCATATCGGGAAGGCGGCAGCTTTTGTTTACGCGCTACAAGAACGCCGGCAAATTCGAAGAATAAGAGTGGGTATGGATGGCATGATTCAAACGTAAGAGGGTCGTTAAGTCTGTACAATTGTTCATTCTTAGAGATTGATATTGTGCATTTGAATGTATAAACATGTATAATTGAATGGACAATGAACGAAGCATGTGTGTTACTACTTAAAACACTCTTGTTAGTTACAATTTGCCTACAGTATACAGTGTTATGCTAACTAATGACTAACATGATTGGGGACGGGGTTACTAAGTAATCAACAATGCGGTCGATTGATTCACCCTATAACAGGTCCCGCATGTCTTTGACGTGCAAACACATCAAGAATAAAGAACAATGCACGTGTGTCTGTTTTACACTCGTGCAAGTTCATTATTATGTCATCTATAATGATCTATGGCGGAGAAAAAAATACCTGAAGAAAAGGCAGAAGAAGAGCACTATATAAATGTATAAATGTGTATTGTACATTTAATGTTTGAATGTTATCTTTTATTGATCATAATTTTTTAAGAAAAAATAATGTTTAAAGTTTATTTAAACGTGTGGACTTGGGCAACGCAATGCTGCTGCTCTTGTAATTAACCATATTAACATCTGAAAATAAGTATAGGATCATTGCAAACAAATTGAGGTGCAATCACACTGTTAACATTAATATAATTATAAGATATCCCATGGAACAACAAAGACAATTGAAGCATGAATTCCATGAGATAGTTGGTATGCCAAATTGTGTGGGGGCCATAGATTGAACACTAATCCCCATCCAGTCACCAGCCGGCCCAAATGCTCAGGCATATGTTTGTCGTAATGGGTTTCATGCCATCAATGTACAAGCTGTGTGCGAAGCAAATATGAGGTACTTTTTATTTAATGTTTACCAATTTTTTTAACAGTTTACCCATAAGTCAATGTTGAGCGATAATCTGCAAATAAAATAACTCTATTATTTGACAGTCTGTGAAGACAGTCTGGATATATCGGCTCAACAGCTGCAATACTAATTAGATTGACTGACCAGTGGTCAGTGACCACAGTGCACACAATGTATTTTATAGCCAAGGGCATTATATTGACCACTAAGGTGTAAATAATTAAAAAGTTGTTATCATTTTCAAGCAATCTTTTGCCATGTCTGCACCTTAACAAATCTGATAAGTGTGCAGGTATAAATATGACAATATCTTGGTCAATATAAGTCTGATCTTGCTGAAATTATCAACAAATATAGTGTATATACCTTGTCTAATATTGTATTATTTCATGTCATAAATCAACAGATATGAAGAGATGCTCTTAGGAGCGAAAACGCTCATACGAGCAAACACGATCCTAGGATAGTTTAATGAAACGCACATAGGAACGCACCTACGTGCGCTAGTTTTCGTGCCTAACTTTTCGCTCCTAGGATTTTTGGTGAAACGCACCCTTATCTCAACCCAATCGAGCACGTCTTGGATATTCAGGACATACGGGTGATGCGTCGTCCCAACCCACCTGCTAACGTCACCGAACTTCGTCAAGCGCTCATTCAGGAATGGAACAATATTCCACAGGCAGAAAACAACACCTTAGTCAATTCTATGCGCCGGCGATGCACTGCAGTTGTCAACTCAAGAGGTGGCCATACCCGTTATTAAGTGTTATTATTGTTTTTAACCCCTACCTCACTTGGTCACAATTTCCCCCATTTTCTATTAACCTTTGGCCATCATTTTTGCACCAAACGATGCATCATAGAACACTCTTTAAACGCATATGTAACGATTTGTATCTATCAAGTTATATTCAAGCAAACTTAGCGGAAGTTTCTTATTTTGTTTAGTATATATACAGTATAAACTTTCCTAGAAATGTCATTTTATCTTCCCATTTGATTTAATCTTAAAACACCCGTGCTCTTGAATTTGATATGACTTGCCAATAAACAGATTGGTATTTTACAATTTTGTTATATTCTTCGTTCACTGATAAAACTCTTTAATATTTTCTGTATATTTTTGAAATGCTAAAGCATGCGTAGCGGTTCCTGGTTTATACGGGTTTATAAGGGATGAGTTTGTTATTCCAGTGCAGATATTGCCCAAACGATTATCAACAATATTATTGTGCATAGGTTCAATTAAAAAAGTGTCACATGTACCTGGGTGATTTGTGCCTGAGGAAAGTTTTTCGCCTGACTGATGGTTCGTGTGTGACGGCCGCTTGTCACGTGACTACTATGTTGTATCCATCGAAAGTTTATCATCGTATTGCAGACTCGCTTGTCTTCAACGTCTCTAGCGGTTGTAAACTTTTTCTCGGCATTATTTGTGTCGTGTTCATGCGTTATATATGTAAGGAAACAAACATTAACAAAATGTAGAATGACATTGGATAAAAAAGCTGCGAATGTCATACATATGGCATCACGCTTTGATGTCACTAACTACACATCACTTGGTTACATCGCGTACAAATCTGCAACCAGACATCAATAACGATTCATTCATTTATTTCAACAACAACAAAATATTATAAACATGTATATAAAGGCTTTTAGGTATAAGCCAGTGTAAAGCTTCCCGAGAAGGATCTCGTGATTTTCTACATCTACACTCGCCACGCGGTCGACACAATTTCAGGGAATTTAAACTTTAAACCTTAAAGGGTAGATCTAGATTACAGTAAGTGTTACTTTAACATTCTTTAGTAGGTACCATTGAAAATGTAATATTTCTCTTTGTCTTTTACATCAAATTATAAACGTTACTCTGGGGGTTGCTGTATGAAGAAAAAAACCCAGAGAGAATACGTAACTACGGGGAACGCCACATACACAAGACAGTACCTCCCCTCGTAGACCTCAGGAAAAATAACAATCCACAAAACATAATGCACTTAAGGAGGTCAAACGGTACACATATTTTGGAACAGAGGCACAAGGAATGGCCCAACAGACCATAAGGAATAATTAGGAGAATCAAAGTGGACAGTAAAGGGAGGGGAAGGGGGGAATTAATTGATGGAAAAGCTCACAGGACAATTCAAGACAACTGGCCACAATAGGCCAAAATTGGGTAGGAAACACTCTGAACACTGTAGAAAGTGACAGAATTGCATAGGGGAAATAAAAGGAAACATAAAACATTCATAACACAAACAGAAACAACAATCATATAGCGAATTACAGCCTTGGACGATTCGAACTTTGCAACCTCTTATATAGTAGAGGTCTCCGTGATCTTGTGGTTATGGTCAGTTACTTCAAATCACTTGCCCCTAACCGCTTGACAACCAAATATTTTAACATACACCAATACATAATATATAAGCTCTGCTTTTACTTTCATATTTTGTCATTTAAACAAACACTGGTTTGTTAACATAGAACTTTCATTTCAGAAGTGCAAGCGAGTTTATGAGTAACTTAGACAAATATTGAGAATACAATGTTTTGTGCTGTTGGCTGGTGTTGTTGGTAATGTATTTTATAAACTTAAGTTACATATGAATATATTTGATTTTCCAAATACTGGTAAAAAGAATGTCTGTTTTGAGATACACAAAGTCTAAACAGAGAAAATGTACATGGTAAATATTAAGAAAAACTAACAAAAATATCAATAAGTGTGACGTTTTCTATTTCATAACAAGGCAGCACATAATTTTTCATTTCATTTGTGATAATAACTAGTTTTCTGTTTCATAACATGATGATAACATGTATTCCATTTTCTAGCATGATAATAATTGCGTACACACATACAATGAATCTTAATTTTTTAAATGTTAACAAAGTAACTACGATATAAATGAATTTGACAAAATTTCCATAATACATTGTAATATGATCATAACTCATATAAAAAATGCAATAAAAGATGTTTTAAATTGCTGCAGTACTTCAATCAACCGTTTAAACATTTATTGAAACACAGTATGAATGTCTGAACGGTGGCTTCTATAAAACATTTAAACTGACATTTTGGAATGGCATCGTGAGGTCCACCAGTGCAGCCACAACGCCTAACATTACTACCGGCCTTTTCCCCACATCTGCTACTGGATTTATAGTAGGAAACCACCGACTTTCCTCCAGTTTTGGTTCGGCATGAGGCTTGATCGGTACACATCCAATCTTTTACTTTCTTGTCGCATTCATCAGGACATGCGTGCAAGCGGCGGCAGCTAACACTGAGCCAGTGTTTATGCGTGGTTATTGCACCAAAGTCGTGAATAACATTGCTGCTATCGTCTGAAGCGACCACTTTGCAAAAACAGCTGAAAAACAAAGATAATTTTGGTCAAAATTAACCGATTTTGCTATATTTCTACAGCTGGAATTTCACCCAAATGATTTCAAATTCTATTTGACTTCATTATGTGTCTTTCTAGCAAAAAAGCTGGAATATAAAATCATTGATCGATGAAAGTACACAGCTTTACCGACCTAATTAATACATCGAATAGCATTGTTATTACTAGAAACGCAACAGAAAGTTATTTGTATCTGATCGGTCATAAGTCAATTTATTTTTAACCAGCGCGCATAAGCGCGGCTGGTTTTAGTACTCATACGGTTTTCGAACACTGCTATCCTAAATATACCGTTTTGGTGCAAACCGAATTACCACTTGAACTAGAAATAGTCCGACGATTTCGATGATGATACACACGATATAAGATATCGCATCGGCATTTTTCTTTGTTTTGTATAGAAAATATTCTTTACTTTATTCTTTGTATCTTTATACAGAACATTGTATAAGATTTCGATAACGTTGATTTATAAGTGGGTGCGTATGAATGGAGCTTCGGTCGTGAGTCACAGCTTGGAAAGCCAGATGTTTTCACTGGCCGATGCAAGAAAACTCAACAGTAAGGCCACACCAAATTGATCTCACGTTCGTCGGATTTCCCGCACCAAATTATCCGGATTTGAAATTATTTTTTTTGTTCAGTTGTCATTTTTTTATCGCATATTTTGCGATGGATCGAAATTTCCCGGTACGAAAAAAAGTGAATTCCGTATGTAATTTATCGGGGTTTTGTTTGTTTATTATCATTCGCAAATGGAACAACATGTTCCCAGCGACTACCGCGTTATCGTGTCGGTAGACTGTCTTGCAGACCTGTAGCAGCAGTTTATTCGGTAATTTTTTTGTAATATTCGATCGCATTTAAAATCGAGCAAAGTTCAAGATGGCAGCGCCCTACTGGCCCTGCTTGGAAAATCATACAAATACTAAAAATTCATGCAGTAGTGATAACAGATAATAGGAAATGAAACAAATTCGGATAGAATAAAAGCGAACATGGAGCTGTATAATATGTGTTTGGTCTGTCTATAATTCTGATCAACACATATGTGTACGATTCGATGCTTCGTTATTTATAAACGTCTTGATTAGGAAAATGCATTAATCTATGATAGCATGGAAGTCTTAGCTAAACTTCAACAGCCTTTCAAACTTCAAATTTGTATCAAAACAGTTTCATCTGATTTCCTGTTTTGGACAAAATAATGCTACTGTAGAATGTAATAACTAAATAAGGGGGCTTACCATTGTGTGTTCTAAATTCTAGTTGTGTAGCTATTAAGACTAACATTGTGCTATATTGAACATTATAATTTTAAACTTGAAATGCTATAAGACTTGCTATACAGTTTTCACCTTGTTCAGAATATCACCCTGTCTGTCAGTGGTTGTGTTCAGATATAACATACACATACATACATGTGTTTAGTTTAAGGCAAGAAATATTTAATCAGTTTTCAAGGAAATGTAACTTGGCAAACAGAAGCTATCAGAAGTGTAGATTATGTCAGCCATCTTTGATGCATATCCACCAAGGCATTAATGAGTTATGACCCGCTAACAGAAACTAGTTGTACATCTCATAGTAACATTCAAGTCTAAGTGGGTGGCTCACTGATGTCTAGTTTTAAGTTTGCAGCCAGCATTGCTCAATGTTTTTGTTACTCAATAAATGGATACAATTGGAGAAAAAAGCATCGTCAGTGAAATTTTGAGAGTATAAGAAAAAAACCTTAATAAATAAAGACTCTGTCGCCTGTGAAATTTTGAGAAGTAAACAAAATACAAATACAAATTTTGCTCGCTCGCCCCATTGTTATCTTAAAAAAGTCTGAAGAACTAATGATCAATCTGGTGTGGCCAAATGGGCTTTTATTAAAGCCAGTAAAACACTTAACACATTTATAACATATATACGCCACGGACCTATATAGGTCCGTGTATACGCAAAGGCTAATTAGTTTAAAACGTATATACAGGCATACTAAATTCAGAACTCTGTCTATCAAAATAATCATGTTTTCTTACTTTAAAATGTTGGCACTTAATTATCATATCTAGTCAGTTTTTGTGGTTATCCTGTTGTATAGTTTATATTACCCCTTTTCAGCTTCATACTGATATCATAATATACATTTTCGTTCGCTCGCTTGAATAAATAAATGTTTTTTTCGCTCGCTCGCTCCATTTTGTGGCGGGGGGGAATCCGAAGACCAAAACAATAATTTGGTTTGGCCTAAGTGTCGTTTCTATTTAGTTAATCTTGTATTTTATATTATACACGTGTATGATTAAAGGGTTATAGCCTAGGATAATGATCGCATTTTATTGATGTATCAATTTATCGTAAAGCGAATGCGTAAAATATCATTACATCGTCGAAAATCATACATCATAGGCCCGCCCATCTAGACGTAACTTTGCCCCTCCCACCCAAGCTTACATAGTGTGCATGCACGATGTGCATTTGGAGCGACCTCCTATGAAATTGCGTCGTCCGTGGCTCTTTCTGCAACTTTGAAATATTTATTGCATGTGTTCTGAATAAGTAAGAATGGTATTATTTTTAGTCCATACATTGTCATTACAATACTTTGGAAGCTATTTCGTATGTTTAAACTTGCAGTTTCAACGATATAATTATTGACCTAGTACTTATTTTGTTTATTCGGCCTCGGTTTCTTTCGCACTATTGACTTTCTGTTACAAATACTGTACAATATTAGTTCGTGTCAAAAATTGATTGATCAAAGTATTTATTGTCTGGAAATGAATACAATCTGGATGCATCTCAATGCAATTTTGTATTCATCTACATATTTACCAATCACAACTGTAATCTGAACTAGTACGGCACGGTTACTGCACCTGTGGTTATATATAGTTGGCTCAGTGCATAGTTCTGTAACGTTTGGTTAAGTTCTGTTGGGTTTAATAATCAACTGCTTCATTTAAAGGTGTTGTCAGTCAATACATGATCTACCTGGTCTCCATAACTAGTGTATTCCTTAGTTTCACTGCAAGCGACAGACGGCTTTCCTACTTAAGTTAGCAGTGGGAGGCGAATGACCTCGGAAAGATTCGTTGACCAAATCACCATTATGTATGTATATACAAGTAAAAATGAAGAGCGTTGTGCATTTTGCGTCTGTCTGTTAACATATTAATGTACATATTCATCGGTTTGGATTATTTTGATGCAATAACATCAAAATTGAGATGTATCTATATACAAGTAACATATTGGTTCCTTTCGAAAATCAGCAAGATCCCTACATCACTGGAAATAACACCAATATTTTTCCAATATGGATATAACCAAGTTTTTGAATACAGTTGGACCTACGATCCACAAAGTTGGCTAGTAAATAAATTCACATTACTTCAGAAAAAGTTCAGAATGTGTAACAGGTGTTGAAATTGACAGCTGTTCAACTTATATGCTTGCTTCTAAAATTGGCCGCAAAATTACGATAATTACTAAGTCCAAGACAGATAGGTAAGCCCGTCTAAACAGCTTGGGGTCGTCCTTTTTCTACCATCGAAATTCTGCTTTAGGGAACGTTACGTGTCCACAAAACGCCATGAAAATGCACTCTTGGGTTTATTCATGCCTCCTCACAGTTCCCTTACAGTGCACTATTTTCCACCTATTTATACACATATATTTTATTTCAACGCGCTGGTATTCAGCACTCTCAGTCCTTTGATTTAATATTTTAGTAGTCCGGCTTTGATGGCTTTCGTTGGGTACAAAAACTATTGTTGATAAATAAGTAGAACAATATAGTGCATTATATGATTTAAATTATCTCAGTCATTCTTTTTATCAACCAGTCTTTACGTTCATGAAACTTTAAAAAAAAGTTTTTTCTGAACAGTTCTACGGGCTTCATATTTTAAATGAACATAGTCGGTCGTAAAATCTGCAGAATTCTTTTTTACTTTCAGTGCTACTAGACATGGAGCCAATATCGATTATGGATTATTGACCATTTTTTGACAGAGATGATTTTTGCTTGGGGACAATTCAATTTTGATGGAATGGCTTTAACAAATCCGCTATACAGGGGAGTTCATTCTTGGTCATACAAGAAAGCTGCGCACGAGTTTTAATCAACCAAAAGTTACTCTCTTTTTTTAATGACCAAAATTGTTTTCTTTCTATTTGGAAATCAGAAAAAAACTAATACAAATGAAGTTCAGACTAACCAGACCATCGAAAGTTGCTGTATCACGTCTATACATAACGGCTCCAAAAGGTTTAATTTTAACAAAATGAAGATAGCTAACTTACCGTTTTTTGTCCGCAACAGCAATTCCAACAACCGAACAGATGACGAGTAAGCACAGCAAAACGTTCATTTTGTAATATGGTTTCTCAGTAGTTATTTTCCAACAGCGTATGACGGTCGGAGAAATCCACTGTGTTGTGATAAAAGCTCTTGGGCTTGGTCCCTTTTATACCTGTACATCTTGCTTACCTGTCGTCTTGTTTACGCAGACAATATGATTGGTTAATTAATTAATATGATGTTTACGCCATTTTACAACATGATACATAAATGTAAAATCCGCATTTTTACAGACTCGTCTCTGGCTGTTAATATTACGTTATTTCGCACGATACAAACTGGTATTAGTGGATATTAATTTAGTTTACATCATTTTTTTTATTGTTTGGCTACAATATTCATGATGAAATGTTCATGGTAGTTATACGTTGCATGACATGACGTGATGAAATCGTTAGTTCGAGTATATTTTAAGGGCGTTAATAAACTCTGCAAAATGATAATCTAATCTTGATAGCATTTTATTTCTCGAAAAGGCGATTATGTCAAAAAGTGATTTATAAAAGGGTTAACTTACCAATCTACAATGAGTGTATATCATTTGTCTCTCAATACAATCGTTGAAATTTAGAATACACGTTGTTGACAAGTGGACATAACTTGGTGTAGGTTTAGTGAAGTATTCATTACATGTATGTCACTTTGATGCGACAATGATTAACAATCATTGACAAGCAATTAAAAACCGCTTACCCGAATGCTATCTTATAAGAGTATTGAAGCAACACCCGAAAATAATGGTAAAACAAAATCAAATTTCTCATAAAATATAAGTACCGAGATATTATTTAAAATTTACTTGCCAACTATTGAGGAAGAACGAAAAAAAATTAAAGTAACATATTTTTCTTTTATGTTGTTTATAATTAACTTGCAACTTGGGGTATAGAGCTTTTCTTATTTCGTTTTTTTCCAACCAATTTGACCAATAATTAACCAATGAAACATTTACGTCTGAGCCTTTTGTGAATCATTGAAATATTTTGTCTATGTTATCGACAAGCCTCGCTGGTGATTCCACCTGGCCTGTCATTACATCCGACGCTTATATCACAATTACATACTTTAATTAGTAGGGAACCACCTTATTATTTCCGGCTTCCTCCCGATATGGAGCCGAACTGGTCCATCCGCAGCCCTGAATATTTCTGTTGCATCCACCAAGACATTAGACCAACCGATGGCATCCGACAAAGATCAAATTTTATTTTCGGTGATTGGGTCAATGTGAGATTCTTGTAATCGACTGCACCACACGCCTAAACAAAGGAAAGTGATTTGTAGTTTTATTCGCATATTATTGTGCTATTCAAACTCAAGTTTAAAGAATGATATTGGTGAAATTATTTTTGAAACGTCCAGACAATGAAAAAATAATCATGCCGTACGAAAAATAAGGATTAATCTGCCAACAATGAATTGTTGTAGGCCTTATAAAAACCAGTCTGCGTTCGTGCTACGCTCCCACATGCACGTAAGCGGTAGATATATAGATAGATAGATACTTTATTATCCTCCATGGTTGAAGTTACAACCTATTTACAACAAAACATGTATAGCAAAAAACGGAACAAAACATAGTTATGACAAACCCCCTCCTGATATAAATGTATCAAGACAGGAGACAATGTGAACTTATAAACACAATGATGCTTCACTGATTGAATAATATTCAGTGAAACATAATTGCAGTGTATTGCAGAATAAATGCTCTTAACATCTGTTTTTCATTAAGTAACGTGGAATGCAAACATTACTGCCTTGTCGAAACGAAATACAAGATAAAAAGCACAGACTAGACTTAATGACATAAAAATAAAAAATAGATGTAATTTAACCTGCGAATAATTATCATTAATTAATAGCATAACAAGAACAACTGGATACAGGTTGTATCAAAACGTCAAGCGAACAGTGAAACAGGATGCATCGCTATGTTCATATTGGTGACATATGAAATGTAAATTAGAAAGTGGAAAAACAAATGAAACCGCAATGTAACACACTCTTCATTGGTCTCAATTTATTTATGGAACATTTTCGGGCTGTATGATTTGATTTTATTTGCCTTTCTTCCAGGAAGGACATTGTGACATATTTTATATCCGCCGTGCAGTTTAGTTAGATTCAGTTACCTCCTACTCACCCCGTACAACCAGCTGTATCGATGGCTGCTGTGTTGATTGAAAGCTGCTTTATGTGCAAGGTACGATATCGACGAAGGGTAAGTATCTTTGTTGCGTGTTTTGTTAATTTTAAGAGTAACCACTTATAGGTATCGTTTGAGCATAGAACAAACAATTTCTACATACCGTTTGTGTGTGAGTGAGTGCCATATTTACCGAGAAAACAGGTTATATGTACGCCGTGTTTGCGAAAAGTTCGACGTTTTCTTATTTGCAAATGAATTCTCGGCTTACTTCATGAATTCAAAAAAGTTTGAATAATTGGGAATTAACTTGAATCATTCTTCTGTAGTTCTACCAAGTGACGCTGTGCAATTTCTTATTTTGATGGAGATACAGAGTTTTAAAATTGACGATGTACAATGTTTTGGTTAACGCTAAGGGCAGTTCAGATTTTACATGGCTAACGGCTAAGACAGTTCGCAAATAGTTTATGCTAACAGCCATGACAGTTCGTCAAGATAATCGTCAGGGAGTTTTAGCCCCAATGCATTGATTGTGGGTTACTTGTGCGTTATATTGGTAAATTAAACTGATGTTCCTGTATTACTGACAATAATAAAATAATCGTAGTTTTAAACACCCACAGCAAAGTGCCACATATAGTCCGTGCCGCGTATAGTTCACGCGCGAACTATATGCGGTGAAGTATCTTATACAATGTTCGTACCATTTATTTCCATTTAGAATATTGTATTTTATTGTATTTCCATTTAGTATATTGTATTGTTTTGTATTGTATTTCCATTTAGTCCAGATAATTTAAGAGCATGCTTAATCTTAGAAGAAACCAACAGTACGATGGGGGGGGGGGGGGTCACAGTATTATAGAGATATTTGCTATGAAATAAAACAGGATGTGATACAGACAAACGGAGTCGTCAGTGATTAGAACGGTACCTTATTTATTTGCTAAGTATAGATGAATCACAGCACAGTAAACTACATGTCAAGGAATCGGTAAGCAGTGGAAGTACACAGGAGTAGGGGGGGGGGGGGGGGGGGGTACAGGTCGTTATTAACGTCAGAATGTTATTATTATATTTGACAATACAGTTTGACTTCAGCCCACATTTACATGTCTTTGTATGTTGAATTGTGTGTAAAACAACATATAATACAAATTTACTGTCTCGCTGTGTGCAAATTTAATTAAATTCTAACCACACCAAGATTGGTACTCCTAAATTATTTGATCGAGATATAAACTTAACCACACGTCAACGGTGTCTTTTATTAAACCCATACGACATCATATTCCCTTATTTTTATCCTACATGTTTATTGTACAATTGTTGAAATACAAATGTATACATTGTCATCTTCCTGTTTTTTACCTGTTTTCCTGCCCTAAGTATTTTGAATCAACTCATTCCGGATAACGGTTATTTTCAAGTTGTCAGGATGGCCGAGTGGTCTAAGGCGCCAGACTCAAGGTGTAAATACAACCTTTAATATGAGTGTTCTGGTCCACGTATGTGGGCGTGGGTTCGAATCCCACTTCTGACACATATTTTTGTTGTTTTTGTATCTGCATGTTTTTATATTTTTTTCTAAATATGTACCATAGATTAATCAGTTATAATACATTTCGATGACTTATCTGTATTGTTCCCGTTATAACAATAAAAACAAAACGACCGCCATTATATCTTGTTAATGTTATTCTACTCAATACTTTGAAAATATGATGCTTTTACTTATTTATTTTCAGTTCGTTTGTTTTCTTCTACTAATGTAAACACTAAAGTCTTGTTTAACCGAATGCACATGTATCTTAAAACGATTTCTTCTCGATTTGTTCCATTTATATGATAACTCTGTAAAGAAATTGTTTCCAATTCATACGTGTTACTCCCCTTTAATCGTTACTGCAGAACGCTCTGACATACATGTAGCGTGTAACTAAACTTTTATAAAAAATATTTCCCAATTTAGACCAATAATGATTTTATAAGCTTTCCTCGAAGAATCAGTGTTATCTCCCATTTAATTTAAACATCAAAATATGGCTACGACTTGCCACTATATTGTAATAAATTCAGATTGGTATTCTATAATTTTTTTATGTATATTACACTGATAAAGCACTTACACGTGTCTGTATTTTTTTGAAATGCTAAAGAATTTCATAGGCATCTCTGTAGCGGTGTACCATGCGAACATATTGGAGTAATGTTTTATCAAGTTGTCAGGATGGCCGAGTGGTCTAAGGCGCCAGACTCAAGGACGTTACAGCCTTTAATATGAGTGTTCTGGTCCACGTATGTGGGCGTGGGTTCGAATCCCACTTCTGACACATATTTTTTATTTTTGCAGTCTGGACTGATTTTTTTCATTTCATTTTCCTGGTTAATGTTAATACCCAACACGTTTAAATTAAAGGGTTATAACTACATGTGCAGCATCATATTATATTGCTTGATTGAATGAAATTACTTGTTGTATGATTACACTTTATACGAATGAGAGAAGTTCATATTCATCTTGTGTTTTTCTATTCATTATTTTCTTTCTTGCGCATTTGAAACTACACAATTCGCATACATAATCAACTTCTTTTTCTAAGATAACTCTTTATGGAAAACAATGTTATTATTACGAGTTACTTCCCTTTAACCGGCATACTCGGAAATGTGATTCCTGTGTGGTCTGTATGCTAATTACCTATAAATGCAATTTTATGCTCGCATTTCCAACACAATAACTGTGAGAATGAAATAAAACAAAGTGATTCTAAGTAAATCAGTATGCATCGACGCTTGTCTTCCAATCAATTTATTAAAAATCTCATTGTTGCTTTGAAATATTTTGATATTTTCGAAGATTTAATAGAACGTTTCATTCTATTTGGCTGTGTCTAGATGTATTTAAATACTACTAGAACTTTACATACAGAAAATTCGACTGAATTAATCGCAAGACCCTGCATATTTATCATTTTCGGACAGTACCGTTTTATTACCAGTTAATTGGTTTGATATTGCTAAAATTTCTTTCTTTTTCATGACATTAATCGCACATTATTTTACCGACGGAAATGGAAAGAAACCGCGGTCTAAACTATAAAAGCCGTCTACCCGTAAAATGCTGTCTTTTAAAGTCCGTCTAAACAGCGCGCGCTTGAAGATAAACATCTAAGCGTGTGGCCAATTATTTCCCTCGAGAGTTGGAAAATAGTTCGAAGACACTGTAAATCATAATTGCGGGGTTTAGTGTCTCAATTGCTCTCATGGGACGATAAAACAGAAACTATTTGGCGCTGATAGTAACTTGATCGTTTTGGTTTTTCTTTGTCTTTAGGTCCGTTTGTCCACTCTATTAAATGAAAAAAATGACCACGTGACATTATAACAGCAGCAATCGTTGACAGGATGTGTTTATAGCTGTTGATTGAGGTGAGCGACGCCCACAATAGCTTTATTGTCCTTAATGAAAACAATTCATTTTTGGCCAACAACCGCAAATAACGTCTAATAAAATATAAGTTTCCCGATAAAAAAATTTAAATCCCAAATTCTTTAAATTTATTTCTACGTAAAAATGTTTAACTGCGTGCAAAACGCTCATTGAAATACATATAGCATGGAACTAATATTTACTAAAGTCGGACAGCGAAATGAAATAAAGCCATGTTTGAGATTCACGAAAAATCGGTCAATGGCGCTACCGGGAATCGAACCCAGGTCTACGGATTGCCGGTCCGTTATACGACTCGTGGCACTGATAAGCATTCTGAACGTTTTGTATACAACATTAAAACTTCAGCAAAACCGCAAATGTACTCAATAAACCGATCTTGTATCCAAGTCACAGTCGAGCTCTTGTTCCCAGTCACAGTCGAGCTCTTGATGAGCTCTGAACTTTTGTAACAACCATGAACAGGAAGGGTGGCCGAATATAAAATCAATCATCGATAGTTATACGTAAATACAGATTGTCACGATTAACCCAGTTATCTATGAGATATGTTTACTATGACACACTATATGTTGATTGTTCAGGAAATTAACCTTGATCAAATATGATACGTGGGAATGACCTGCGAATTTGGATGTATGAGTATCTATCTGCTGTGGGACATATGTAAATATGGATGTGACTCAAGTGATTGTGGCGTGATGGACGAATACTGAACTTAGGATGATGCAATAACTAGTAGATAAACAAGATTGTCTTAAAATATATCGTGGCCTACAACTGAATATTCTTAAGTGCGCACAAACCACTTGAGAAAACTATATCAGGTTGTGAACTGCGTAATATTATATTAATAAAGCGATACTCACAATGAGAGATACGATGTCAGTGCTTATGTCCTAATTATGACCTATTAATATTTTGTGAAACGCAAAACAAAATTGGCTTAAGTTTAAAAAAATACAAAAACGCAAAATGGGACTAATTAGATCAAACTATAAGTGGCACAGATTCTAAGTCTTTCACTGACCCTGTCATTTTATCTGATACTGAGACAGCAACTAAGTCTAATGATTCTTCACTTTCTTTTGCTCTTCTTTTGTTATTTCCTTTTCTGCTGTTGCTAATTCTGTTTCATTTTCTGATGCCATTTCTCTTGTAGTTACTCTTGTTACGTCTATTGTTAGTTAATCTATATCATTATCTGCTTCACTTCAGTAGTTTTGCTACCTCTGCTGTTTTTCTATTGTTGCTATTTCTGTTGTAATTACTCAGACTTTTCCTATAGCTATGTCATATATCTCCATTTCCTGCTTCTCATTTTCTTGTTTTTGTGTTGCCCTGTTGCCACGTGTAGTGTTTGCTGTCATGCTGATACGTGTTGTGTTTGTTGTCCTAATGCCACATGTTGTGTTTGTTGTCCTGTTGCCACGTGTAGTGTTTGCAGTCATGTTGACACGTGTTGTGTTTGTTGTCCTGATGCCACGTGTTGTGTTTGTTGTCCTGTTGCCACTTTATATGTTTGTTATCCTGTTGCCACGTGTAGTGTTTGCTGTCATGCTGACACATGTTGTGTTTGTTGTCCTGTTGCCACGTGTAGTGTTTGCAGTCATGTTGACACGTGTTATGTTTGCTGTCCTGTTGCCACTTGTTATGTTTGTTGTCCTGTTGCCACTTTATATGTTTGTTATCCTGTTGCCACGTGTTATGTTTGTTGTCCTGTTGCCACTTTATATGTTTGTTATCCTGTTGCCACGTGTTATGTTTGTTATCCTGTTGTCACAAGTTATGTTTGTTGTCATGTTGCCACTTTATATGTAAGTTATCATGTTGCCACTTTATATGTTTGTTATCATGTTGCCACGTGTTATGTTTGTTGTCCTGTTGCCACGTGTTATGTTTGTTGTGATGTTGCCACTTGTTATGTTTGTTTTTTGCATGTGATACGGAATAAAATGCTGAATTTATCATATTTGTTAGTACAGTAAAGCCTCAACTGGTCTTAATTTTGAGGTGGTCTTAATATTGTGGTTGAATAAATAGCAAAACACGGAAAATGGATTTGAAAATCGTGTTCTTAATTTTGACGTGGTCTTATTATTGAGATGGTCTTTATGTGAGATTTCACTGTATTTCCATTTCCTTTTCTGCTGACTGTGTCCAAAACGCATCTACCAAGATTATATCTGTTCCAAGCCCTGTTCCTGTTACAGTTTGTATGTCTTGTGCTACGTCGACTATTGAGATTTCTGATGTGAGTATACAGGCCGTTAGGTAGATTTCTCAAGATTATACAAGAAAGCGGAGTTCTAATTTATTTATTATTCTCAATTTGATAACTTTTATCAAAATTTATGGAAATTTTCTCATAAATTATTTTTCGCGGACTTGTGCCAATATTATAGATGAGAACTCGAATCAGCGGAAACGTTCACTAAAGCACCATGCAATACTAAAATGCTTGAATGCATACAATTTGGCACAAATATTTCTGTATTTTTTTGAGTTTGTATATAATAATGTAAATATACATTTTTTGTTCTATAAACATGACTCAGAAGGATCATGGGAATATGACAGGTGAGCAATTACAGTAGCAGACGATAATTTGGAACTTTCGGAACCATAATTCAGCAATAATTGACTCATCTAACATGCTATATAGACAATATATAAACTATTCTCAGGAAAACAGACTCGTCTGCTTATGTTGGAGAAAATTAATTTTTCAAGTGTTTTAGTCATATTCTATCAGGTGAGAGGCGGGCATGAGAAACTCACAGTAGGTTGTCTGATAGGAGTGAACAGACGAAATTATCCCATCAACAGTATGGGAATCAAGGTTAATCACCCATCAAAGTAAAATTCGTCCTATATGTGCACAGACTTGCCAATATTTCATCACGATTTCAATTCTAAATGATAGTATACACTGAACAAATTTTCTAAACGTCCATGTTATAGAATACAAATTTAAGAAAACGGTTTTATATGCCGACTTATAATTTGGCATTCTAGTAGTGCTCTTTCGACTTTCACAAGGAAAATACCGACAAAAATACCGAAAAGATGCCGACAAAGACCACTGAAGAAAATGCCAGGACCGTCGGTATGATTGATACTGGTACTCCGTTCGACAGATATGACTTACTATAAATAAATTAATCAATTCAAATAGAATTTGGAAAATAATTATAAAAATATATATCTTTTTGTATTATTTACCACTTATATTAATATTTCAGGCTGCCCGTCTGTTCAATAGGCGCAAACGTGTACATTTGTTTCTGTCCTTATATATTTCGACGTTTAGAAAGTGTGTCCAGCATCAATCATACCGACGGTCCTGGCACTTTCTTGAGTAGTATTTGTCGGTATCTTTGTTGTTTTTCGTGTTGGACATACAACGTGGATTGCATTGAAATGAAATTCACCGCTTACTACACAGTACACGTGATCCTCGTGCCAAAAGTTGAAAATCGTACTCACCGTAACGCGTCGTCAACCATGACAATAAATAGGTATTTTCTTTGTGAAAGTCGAAAGAGCACTATGTATAATACTAGAATGCCAAATTTTAAGTCGGCATATAAAACCGTTCTCTTAAAGTATTCTATAACATGGACGTTTAGAAAATTTGTTCAGTGTAGTGCCTAATGATAATTAATCTTTGCGAATTAAATGTCACACTTCGTCTGCTGTATTGTCAATCATTTTAACACCGCCTCCAGTGTATGGTATGTGATGAACGCATGGAACGAATTGTGAACTATTGTTTTATAAAAGTAGTAAAGTTCGCGATGAGGAAATGTTTGCGAATTTTGCGAACGCAAGAAACTCTGGAAACTATCAGCCAACGTTAATTTCCTCGCTCACCGAAGTATATTTGCGAGTACTTGACCATTAAATGTAACAATATTCATTTCGGTGATACGCAAACATTTTCGCACACAAAACGTCTGAAAACGGTGATTCGCGAACATTTTGTAATTCGAAAATATCCATTGTACTGTAGTTGGAAAGCAAAGAGACAAACCAGCATCGGAATACTTACAGTTTATACATAACCTGATGAAGTTAAAAGTACAAAATGTTCTAGATTCTAGTATTTCTTATATATTTGTACCGATAAGACATACGAAACATCAAGATGTTGCATGCAGAATTTGGTGTTTTTCAGCAGGCGCATAAATGAGAAAGCGCGCGTAAAACAGTAATATGGCATATGTTCGATCTATGGATAATCTTCTTTTATGTTTGTATGTTTTGGAAACAGAATTTTCCCACAAGAAACAACAAACATTTTGGGAACAGGTCCAACAAATATTGCTCCTTACATTGAATACAGACGAACAAGAAGCAATCGCCACTTTGATGCAGAAGTTTTGAGAAGTGATGCAACATTGGCACGTGGTATTGATGGGTAGATAGATAAAACGGAGAAATATATATCATTCCATGATGCGCTTTAAGCATGCTGCGTGTTCCGTGTGTTTATACCGTGGGAATAAGTTGTTACAATTTAGTGGTTTGTGACCCAAATATTGACTCTGTATTACGCAGTTTGTTTTGCTTCTTTGTCTGTTGTAAAGCCACTTTTTCATATGTCGTGCGCATGCGCGAGGTTCCATATTAAAATAAAACTGAAAAATACCGATTGTTAATCTTACACTTAAACTTAAGAATAAATTGGTTTTTTTTCATAAAAAAATACATGTACATAATTATGACATTAGAAATATTCAACGATACGATAGTTCTGTCTATTCCACTTTGCAACTATCTGAGGGGTGTATAAAGTTGGCACATTTCAGTAATTAGTACAATTAGTGTAGATTTTTTTATATTTGTATACTGTTTCCTATAGTAATGATATCTATAGACGTCCGTGATCTACTGGTTTTGGTCACTTACTTCAAATCACTCCCCTTCCGCTGTGGGTAAGAATCTCATTCGAGATTTTGTGAGCAAGCCATCCAGCTGGCTTGCAGAACGTCGGTGTTTCTATCCATGTGTCCGTCTGATGTCTTCCTCCACCATACTAACAAGAATAGTCTCTACGTGACCCTAGTTTATGTGACTTAACGCCCTTTTACCACAAACATGTACATAGGTCAATGATAATTATACCTCAGCCAAAACACATTTATAATTTATTAAAGGTTAACAGCAGACTGTCGTTCTGACTCGTATTTGTAACTTTCCATAGAAAATCCTGAAATTCCAAGAATCATGGTTAGCATTGTATGACTCTACAAGGAAGCAATCAGACCAAGTAGCAGCAAGACCAGAACACACTTGAGGAAGTAAGCCATCATAATGATGACAACTTCAAGGCATTGCTTGCCAAATGTGGCATGTTCGAGTTGGCAACATCGTCAAGTTGAATGTTGATATTATCTTTCTACAAGTACTTATCTCTCTAATTATTCTTTCAGTCTGTCTTCCTATTTGTTTACCAGTTTGTATAATCTACAACGATCAATCACTTTTTACATTTATATTTTTAATGCCAGTATCCAGTTTCAACACCGGGGTTCATAGCGACTGTAAGCAGTAAGGAACCAGCACCTTTGTTTATTTTGTCGGTATGAAACGATCAATCATGTCATTTAACCAGACTTCTTGCTGGTTTCTTTACATAACGCAGAGACATTCTTTCTACAATCCTCACCTATTTTTGTATACTTTATAAATAAACGGAATCGTTTGATGCGTGATTTGATGGCATTGGAATAATGTAAAGCTTTCTAAAACACCAGGTTAAATAAACAAGGAACTTCTCTAATTTAAAAGTTGATCCACATCTGTTAGTTTTGTCAACAAAACTGCTGATGGAAGGGGCTGTTATCCATACTGGAATAATTAGTACCTAGTTTTCTGTCAAATCATCAGACATATGAGTTTATTGCATACAACAACATACACGTGCGAACGAGACGCTATTCGTGGCTAATGTTGGCACGTCAGACGAATTATGGCATATCAATTGTATTCGTAATAGCTGAACTATTTCATGGCGTCGCTTTTTTATTTCGTTGCTCCGGAAAAAGAAACTAAAACAGCTTCTGGTTATTCGAAAATATTTCCGTTTGTTTTACTCATTTATGAGTCAGCTGCCATGAGTTAAGAGCGAATTCTGTTCCTATGAGTAAAGTGTTTTTTGTTAGAATACTATTGTTAAATGTTGAATAACATTTATACTATTACAGATCTGAGTTCAGGATACAATTAGGCCAATGAGCTAATTAGCAATTATATTGTTTTGAATTTCTTTGCCAATGATTATTGCGTACTGATCTGAATATTTTAGCAAAAACTTAGATCGACTTGAATCGATTTACGATTTCAATATGAATCAGTGCGATAGCAAATATTATCGCTCGCTTCTATCGAAAACCCGTATGGATGTATTCAGTAACTTGAAGCTCGGTGTCAAACATATTCTGTTGTGCAGCACTGGGGAGGGGAGGAGGGGGGGGGGGGTATGTCGGTCTAGGGTCAAAGCAGCGAGTTCCTGATTCGAAGACCGTGGATTCGAGTCCCACAATGGGCGAGGTTCTGTGATGTATTACATCCTTTGAACTGTTTGCTCCTTTGTTGTCCTCCTGAATTGACCTTATTAGTTGTTATGGTCAGCCGGATCATTCATTGTGCCCTTGTTTATCCTTGCACCGCCTCAGTGCCTATTGTTTTGTAGACTGCTGTTTTCCCGAGGATCTGTGTAAGGAGGCATTGTCTTGTGTTATGTAAGTGGTGTTCCTTGTAACAGCTTAATCTCTCTTAAACAAACCTTACATGAACGAGTTCCGACGAGGAACGCAGGAAGAAGTCACCGAGCGTGATTGATAAAGGTTGTAAAAACTTGTTCCACAATCGATGTACAATAAATGAATCTAAGATGTGGAACAAATGTACATGTATAATAATCAAAATATCACATACATGAAACCTTATAGATTAGGCACTTATATAAAATATTATAAAAATGCAAATCGTGAGCTCGTCTGTCTGTGAGATAATGCCGTTAACGAAAATATGGGGACGAAAAACATGCGATATTTCCTCAGCATTATTTTAAAACGAATTAAATGTTCGATGTTTTATACAGCAAACAGACACACATTGAATCACAAATAAAGGGTTTGAATTTACTGTCGCCAGAATCAGTTTGAGGTTTATTATACCTTAACTGTCATTAAGCGTCAATAATCAGGGTCTGTATATAAGGGATGGTAGTAAATTATCACTGTAAAATGTCATCCTGGCGTACTTAAATTATATAACCCCTAAACAGACTTACCAAGCTCTAAAAATATGTACTACCGAACAAAGCCCTAGACGGTCGCCCACACCGACGATTGACCCTTTACCCTATACTCTGGGGACAGAGACATTGAAACAGACTGACCAATACCTGGTTATATTCTTTGAAATCGCTTTGATGTAATTTTCCGCATGACATAATAGCCACAATATTAATGTTCCCCCTGATGGTAATAAAGTTCATGATGAAATCAGTGTCCTTATTGACAGCCGTGAAGAAAGTTTATCAATCGTTCGTGTACAATTTCCCATGAAGCAAGTGGTCCTCAAAATAATATCACAATATCAAACATGAAATAAATCAAAAAACAATATGTCAGAAACAGTTTAAGCTGCAACATCAAATATCATTAAAATAAACATGATTGATTACTTACGAGCGGTCAGCAAAGATGTTTCCCGTATGTGCTTACGACATAATGCATATATTTAGACTTAACGATGTAGATAAAACAATACATTTTATGAACACAACATAAGTGTAAAGGAACTTTCTCACGTTATAAATGCTTGATGAACGAGAAAGGAACATAAATAAAAATATGTTCTACGAGACAGGTTTTATAATCACGTACATGTAATTACTTTGCAATTAAAAAAGACGGATACCAAATAAGGAGTTCAGTATTTCTACTGACTGCGATACAAGTAACTTGAACAAGAGTTGTGTTGTTTCAAAGGTGATTTTTGAATTCCCACGTGTCTCATCACGTATTTCTTGCAAATATGTTAGGGGGGATCTCAATCGGAATTAAGGAGATTTCTGTTAGAGTTTGTCGCCACAAGTGCATTATCAATTAACTATAATTAGTCTCAACTTATGAATTGACGTTTAATTGTATCTAAATATAACTATAATTTCGTCTTAAAATTCCATTGCAGTATTTTTTACGAAAAGTGTTCCAGAAATATCTATCCGACAAAAAATGTATTATAAGCAATGTGGGAATATGACTTTCTTTTGAATTTATGTGATGATCATATATTTTTTTTCTACAGATCATCAAGGAAAATACTCAGGTAACAAAGCTTGTTGTGAAACATCTTAAATTCCTGTCTCTATTCATGGTAACAGGTTGATAAAATTTGCCACAAATATGCGCAAAATAAGCCATTATCCTCTCACGAAAGAGCTTAATTTCCATTAATCCGATCACTTGTTTGATACAAAAAATACAAATTGCTCTCAGACTAAAATAGCAAGTGGAATAAAGATGTTGTTTTCATATGAATTCACGAAATGCCAAGCACATTCTAAACGTAAGAGTTTGAGGAGCGAAAATAGGAGTTCGCATCCCTGAAAAGGCGACAATTTTTACAGAACAAGTCGTCACAAAGGCGAAGTTTATTTTTATAAAATGCTTTGTACAATAATTATAATATTATTCTATAGTAGTATACCAATGTCTTCAACAACTTAACATTGTATTGACAAATTTCTGTTTCTCTGCAGCTTTGAATATTTATTTTGCCTGCTGTTCCGAGACCTGAACAGTAAAACCTCAATAATAAGACCACCTTTGGGACCCTTCAAATCTGGTCTTAATATTGAGGTGGTCTTAATATTGCGTTTGAGTAAAGAGCAAAACAGTAAAATTGACTTGAAAATTGTGTTCTTAATTTTGAGGTGATCTTATAATTGAAATGGTCTTTAAGTGAGGTTTTACTGTATTTCCTAATGCTACCAATTATTAATACGCTTGAATAATATAAAGTAGTATAATAAGTTGACGAATTCCCATCAATGTGATACATCTACGTATTTCTCCTTCTGTGAAATTTCTTCATTTTTTGGGGTAAATAATTGAAACGATATTTGTCTTTTCATCATATTGTTCTATTCTGTTCTATTCAATATCCAATATATCCTATCTCTAGGTATACGCTATTGCTATGTAAACTGTCATGATATGTTGATGATGATGTATGTCTAAGTGAGACCTAAACATCTAGATTATAGCCGTCGCTCTCAGCGCGAATATTTGAGTGAGCAAAGTGAATTACAATGCTGTCTGAGTGCTGGGATCCATTATAGATAAGTGGCGAGAGTCCTTTACGATCCACTTTCTTTGTTTGCGATCCACTTCCTTTGTTTGCTTTGCGATCCACTTTCTTTGTTTACGATCCACTTCCTTTGTTTGCTTTGCGATCCACTTTCTTTGTTTGCTTTGCGATCCACTTTCTTTGTTTGCTTTGCGATCCACTTTCTTTGTTTGCGATCCATTTCCTGTTTTGTTTGCGATCCACTTTCTTTGTTTGCGATCCACTTTCTTTGTTTGCGATCCACTTTCTTTGTTTGCCATCCACTTTCTTTGTTTGTGATATACTTTCTTGTTTGCGATCCACTTTCTTTGTTTGCTGTGTGATCCACTTTCTTTGTTTGCGATCCACTTCCTTTGTTTGCTTTGCGATCCACTTTCCTTGTTTGCGATCCACTTTCTGTTTGTTTGCGATCCACTTCCTTTGTTTGCTTTGCGATCCGCTTTCTTTGTTTGCGATGCGTTTCCTGTTTGTTTGAGACCCACTATGTTTTTGTCTTTGATTGATATCTACTGTTCTTTTTGTTTGCGATGCGCTTTGTTTGTTTGCGACCCACTTCCTTTGTTTGCTTTGCGATCCACTTTCTTTGTTTGCTTTGCGATCCACTTTCTTTGTTTGCGATCCACTTCCTTTGTTTGCTTTGCGATCCACTTTCTTTGTTTGCTTTGCGATCCACTTTCTTTGTTTGCTTTGCGATCCACTTTCTTTGTTTGCGATCCATTTCCTGTTTTGTTTGCGATCCACTTTCTTTGTTTGCGATCCACTTTCTTTGTTTGCGATCCACTTTCTTTGTTTGCGATCCACTTTCTTTGTTTGTGATACAGTTTCTTGTTTGCGATCCACTTTCTTTGTTTGCTGTGTGATCCACTTTCTTTGTTTGCGATCCACTTCCTTTGTTTGCTTTGCGATCCACTTTCTTTGTTTGCGATACATTTCCTGTTTTGTTTGCGATCCACTTTCCTTGTTTGCGATCCACTTTCTGTTTGTTTGCGATCCGCTTTCTTTGTTTGCGATGCATTTCCTGTTTGTTTTTGTCTTTGATTGATATCTACTGTTCTTTTTGTTTGCGATGCGCTTTGTTTGTTTGCGACCCACTTCGTTTTGTTTGTGATCCGCTTTCTTTGTTTGCTATCTACTGTCTTTATTTGTGATCCGCTTTCTTTGTTTGCTATCTACTGTCTTTATTTGTGATCCGCTTTCTTTGATTGCTATCTACTGTCTTTATTTGTGATCCGCTTTCTTTGTTTGCTATCTACTGTCTTTATTTGCGATCCGCTTTCTTTGATTGCTATCTACTGTCTTTATTTGCGATCCGCTTTCTTTGTTTGCTATCTACTGTCTTTATTTGTGATCCGCTTTCTTTGTTTGCTATCTACTGTCTTTATTTGTGATCCGCTTTCTTTGTTTGCTATCTACTGTCTTTATTTGTGATCCGCTTTCTTTGATTGCTATCTACTGTCTTTATTTGCGATCCGCTTTCTTTGTTTGCTATCTACTGTCTTTGTTTGCGATCCGCTTTCTTTGATTGCTATCTACTGTCTTTATTTGTGATCCGCTTTCTTTGATTGCTATCTACTGTCTTTATTTGTGATCCGCTTTCTTTGATTGCTATCTACTGTCTTTATTTGTGATCCGCTTTCTTTGTTTGCTATCTACTGTCTTTATTTGTGATCCGCTTTCTTTGTTTGCTATCTACTGTCTTTATTTGTGATCCGCTTTCTTTGTTTGCTATCTACTGTCTTTATTTGTGATCCGCTTTCTTTGTTTGCTATCTACTGTCTTTATTTGTGATCCGCTTTCTTTGTTTGCTATCTACTGTCTTTATTTGTGATCCGCTTTCTTTGTTTGCTATCTACTGTCTTTATTTGTGATCCGCTTTCTTTGTTTGCTATCTACTGTCTTTATTTGTGATCCGCTTTCTTTGTTTGCTATCTACTGTCTTTATTTGTGATCCGCTTTCTTTGTTTGCTATCTACTGTCTTTATTTGTGATCCGCTTTCTTTGTTTGCTATCTACTGTCTTTATTTGTGATCCGCTTTCTTTGTTTGCTATCTACTGTCTTTATTTGTGATCCGCTTTCTTTGTTTGCTATCTACTGTCTTTATTTGTGATCCGCTTTCTTTGATTGCTATCTACTGTCTTTATTTGCGATCCGCTTTCTTTGTTTGCTATCTACTGTCTTTGTTTGCGATCCGCTTTCTTTGATTGCTATCTACTGTCTTTATTTGTGATCCGCTTTCTTTGATTGCTATCTACTGTCTTTATTTGTGATCCGCTTTCTTTGATTGCTATCTACTGTCTTTATTTGTGATCCGCTTTCTTTGTTTGCTATCTACTGTCTTTATTTGTGATCCGCTTTCTTTGTTTGCTATCTACTGTCTTTATTTGTGATCCGCTTTCTTTGTTTGCTATCTACTGTCTTTATTTGTGATCCGCTTTCTTTGTTTGCTATCTACTGTCTTTATTTGTGATCCGCTTTCTTTGTTTGCTATCTACTGTCTTTATTTGTGATCCGCTTTCTTTGATTGCTATCTACTGTCTTTATTTGCGATCCGCTTTCTTTGTTTGCTATCTACTGTCTTTGTTTGCGATCCGCTTTCTTTGATTGCTATCTACTGTCTTTATTTGTGATCCGCTTTCTTTGATTGCTATCTACTGTCTTTATTTGTGATCCGCTTTCTTTGATTGCTATCTACTGTCTTTATTTGTGATCCGCTTTCTTTGTTTGCTATCTACTGTCTTTATTTGCGATCCGCTTTCTTTGATTGCTATCTACTGTCTTTATTTGTGATCCGCTTTCTTTGTTTGCTATCTACTGTCTTTATTTGCGATCCGCTTTCTTTGATTGCTATCTACTGTCTTTATTTGTGATCCGCTTTCTTTGTTTGCTATCTACTGTCTTTATTTGCGATCCGCTTTCTTTGTTTGCTATCTACTGTCTTTATTTGTGATCCGCTTTCTTTGTTTGCTATCTACTGTCTTTATTTGTGATCCGCTTTCTTTGTTTGCTATCTACTGTCTTTATTTGCGATCCGCTTTCTTTGATTGCTATCTACTGTCTTTATTTGTGATCCGCTTTCTTTGTTTGCTATCTACTGTCTTTATTTGTGATCCGCTTTCTTTGTTTGCTATCTACTGTCTTTATTTGTGATCCGCTTTCTTTGTTTGCTATCTACTGTCTTTATTTGTGATCCGCTTTCTTTGTTTGCTATCTACTGTCTTTATTTGTGATCCGCTTTCTTTGTTTGCTATCTACTGTCTTTATTTGTGATCCGCTTTCTTTGTTTGCTATCTACTGTCTTTATTTGTGATCCGCTTTCTTTGTTTGCTATCTACTGTCTTTATTTGTGATCCGCTTTCTTTGTTTGCTATCTACTGTCTTTATTTGTGATCCGCTTTCTTTGTTTGCTATCTACTGTCTTTATTTGTGATCCGCTTTCTTTGTTTGCTATCTACTGTCTTTATTTGTGATCCGCTTTCTTTGTTTGCTATCTACTGTCTTTATTTGTGATCCGCTTTCTTTGTTTGCTATCTACTGTCTTTATTTGTGATCCGCTTTCTTTGTTTGCTATCTACTGTCTTTATTTGTGATCCGCTTTCTTTGTTTGCTATCTACTGTCTTTATTTGCGATCCGCTTTCTTTGTTTGCTATCTACTGTCTTTGTTTGCGATCCGCTTTCTTTGTTTGCTATCTACTGTCTTTGTTTGCGATCCGCTTTCTTTGTTTGCTATCTACTGTCTTTGTTTGCGATCCGCTTTCTTTGTTTGCTATCTACTGTCTTTATTTGCGATCCGCTTTCTTTGTTTGCTATCTACTGTCTTTGTTTGCGATCCGCTTTCTTTGATTGCTATCTACTGTCTTTGTTTGTGATCCGCTTTCTTTGTTTGCTATCTACTGTCTTTATTTGTGATCCGCTTTCTTTGTTTGCTATCTACTGTCTTTATTTGTGATCCGCTTTCTTTGTTTGCTATCTACTGTCTTTATTTGTGATCCGCTTTCTTTGTTTGCTATCTACTGTCTTTATTTGTGATCCGCTTTCTTTGTTTGCTATCTACTGTCTTTATTTGCGATCCGCTGTCTTTGTTTGCTATCTACTGTCTTTATTTGTGATCCGCTTTCTTTGTTTGCTATCTACTGTCTTTATTTGTGATCCGCTTTCTTTGTTTGCTATCTACTGTCTTTATTTGCGATCCGCTTTCTTTGTTTGCTATCTACTGTCTTTGTTTGCGATCCGCTTTCTTTGTTTGCTATCTACTGTCTTTGTTTGCGATCCGCTTTCTTTGAGATTTGAGTATGAATTGGAAATTCGAGTGTAAGTATTGAGAGCGGAGTAATGCTTATAAATCTCTGACGCTCATCGGTTCTGCATTATTTTACACTTACCCTGCACATTACGAGCAATCAGTCTGCAACAACATCGTAATTTGTGCACGCATATCTTTTGAGAATCTTTAAACTTCCTAACCTCGCTACCCAAAGAATCCCCATTCCAAAAAAAATACGGAATAACTTTTTTTTGAGTAAACGATTACTTCATACTGAAATGCATGTTTCTATTTGTTTCTATGGAAAAGCATGTCACTTGAACCAGAAATAGTTGCTTACTCATCTAAATACGAGCAATGGATCGATAAGACACGCGCGTTTATACAGTGTCGTCTGCTAGTTATTACATAATGTGCAAACATGCCCAGACACGTCCTGCGAAAAAAAACATGGTCATATTGCTATGTATTATTCATCACAAAGTAGACTGGCGATATCCCCCTTGTAGACATTCAATGTAACTTATATATCTTCGTTATATCATTTGTTATCGCATTGGTATGGCACCTATGCTCCGCTTTGTGAATTAAACTTGTTCATGATGTTATTTATAAACAAAAATATCTTCGGCAATCCGTTTCTTCGTTCGGTATAAACCTTAGAAATAATAAATATGTTGTCTTTTTTAGAATATCGAAATTTGGACAGTTTTCGACAGTCGTCAGATTCAGGATTTCCAGTCTATAATTTATAGGACAGTTTCCACGGAAAGCGGACTGAATTATTTCTTTATTCTAACCGCAAGAAGTAAGATACAAATCACTTAACACGCTTAAGTGTACGTAGTTCAACACCAGACGACATTTTCAGTGGTGAAAAAACAACAACAAGGAAACATTCACAAGTTCATTTACTGGTCCATTCTATGTACACGTGGCATTTTACTCTCTGTGTCAGTATGACACATTTATCATAAACTCATAAACAAAAGATGCATTTTGCGCGTCCAATAATAGATATGACGTAATCTATGAATCGAGAGCACTAATGAAGAGAACAAACAATTTCCGAAGCTTGTTCAGGCTATTTCCGATTGTTGCAAAGTTAGCATAGAAATGCGGTATTAGAGTCGGATCTAGTCCAACGAATTTCACAAAGAATTAGTTTTCAGGCAAAGATTATTTATTTCAAATGTTCAGCTATATTTACAAAATGTGATAGATATGAGCATTTTGCAAATTTCTGAAGATTTTGTATTCAAATCTCATATTACGCAGAAAATGATGGTATGTAATTGATAAGTTTATAGTCGATCTTGAAAATTGATCATGATTTGATCAAGGTCAGTTTTAGCCTCCAGTTGAATAATAATTGATTCATTTCTCTACAAATGTGAAGTTTCAAATGAGAAGAGTTTTAGATACAATGTATTTTATATGTTAGTTTCTTCTTTTTGAAAAGTACTGTATAAATTATCCAGTTGCTTGTAGAAAATGGCAAATATTAACAAGATCAAATTGGTCCAAATCAGTCGATCCTTTGTAAAGTTGAATCTGGTGGCAGACGCAAAATGTCTACATATACTGATTGTGCAGCTGATTGTCGTCCGTTCTCTGGTCTATTCGGTCTAGAGAGTATTTCTTCATCAAGTGTCGTCTGCTTTATTGGTACCCGGGCATATTTCTTATGAATTCCTTGTAGAAAAGCTATGAAAACAGTCTGTAGCTATCGGTGACAGAAGTCATTATTTTAAGAAAATATTCGCGATTGAATTACAGCGAATTTTATGGTTCTATAAGTTAAAGCGTTTGCTTTAGCTGAAACGGTAGAAATGTCTCTGTTTGAAAATACATTTTCTCAGTCGGTCATATGATATTCAATAACTATACATACTCGTTCGGCGGGAAGATGGTCTTCTGATGAAGACATCAATGTCTTAGGGAAGTTGGAAACTGACAAGAGTCATTTTATTCACTAATGCTTGTCTAAGGCGATATTATCCTTTATTGCTTTTTAGCTCCACTGATTCCAACCATATAAAAACAATACTAACAGCTATTTTGTAAAGTATGGAGTGGGATGTCCTCGACCCACACATACTTATTTACGAGGAAAATAAAAATATATCCCCTTCAAAAAAAAAAAAAAAAAAAAAATATATATATAAAAACAATTAATTGATAGGAAATTTGTGTACCATCTCAAATATATCACTTGACTAATATTACTTGTTATTTCATTAACAAAGAATACTTTTTTATTATTGCTTTGTTCAACTTATTTTTTATTCACTTTACTAACTTCGTACTTCGGTTGAAACGTATGCAACGGATGGAAAAAAAGGAAAACGCATTATTTATATGAACCAAATTAAAGGCAAGCTTGGGTCAGTAATGGTCAGTTGTAAATTAATGAACCGCGAGAGTGTGGGGGAAATGATAGCCGTTAATTCACCGTTGGTCAAACAAAAACGATATCTTGGTGAAAAACCAATATGTTGTCGAGGAAAAATGTGTCACAAAATGGCTTTAATGTGATAATAGTCACGTTGTTGTGATAGCCATCTTAGAAAATTTACTAATTTCCGCGATATTTTGGTAAAAATGCTAATTTCTGCGTCTGTACCCGTATGTGAAGAATATATATATCTTGATTAACAACTCATCGTCTGCTTTTAAAGTAATTATTGCGAATAAATCGCAGACAGTGAATTTGATACAAAGGCCCGCGATTTGTCAACTTTTAATTTTCTTGCGGTATTCACCCTGGAAAGTCATTAACTACCGACTAAATGTCAATAATAATGTTTCCTATAATGTGTCATTTAACGCAATGTGTTTTTATGATAGGAACTGAAAGTTTAAGGCTGATCCTTAAATTTAATTTAATGAGACCAAGCGATCATACCGATTCATGTAAACTTTTATTAATAAGCAAATGCACGAATATACTTTCAGTACTTCAAGATCATCTCAAATGTGTGAACATTAATTTTGTCAGTGTGAACTATTTATTGTAATTTCAATTGATTGGTTTATGTACGGTTTAACATGTCCACAAAGCTTGCGTGGAATGGGCGAAACTAACGGGTTTTTTGAAATATGTATAAACACCCACCGGTCGCCCGGATGTTCGTTAGATATCAATAATAATAATAATAATAATAAATTCTTTATTTTCAGAAGGTTACATAGTTAAGGTTAACAATAAATTGTACATCTTTTTTTCAATATGGCCTTCTATTAACAATATAAACACGCACAAACAAACAAGAATTCACACACGCACACGCACGCACATCCACACAATCAAACACGCATTCACACACGCACACACAATACATTGTACATGAACATCATGTTTTAACATCAGGATGTAAATGAGACTATTAAAAACTACAAAAGTTAAGATGATCTGAAAATAAAAATTGAAATAAAACAACAACAACAACAGACACCTCACATAAGACACATACATACAATAATGAAATATTATTGATATCATTGTTTAAGCATTAAGTAGTTCCTATAATTATTTTGAAATGTTTCTGTAACAGACAGGCAACGTATATTTACAGGAATTGAATTCCATACCTCACGAGCATAAAAAGAGAATGTTTGTTTACCATAATTTGATTTAAAGGAAAACGGTGCTATGTCATTGTTGGTGCGCAGGTGAATCAAACGTTCGTCGGTTTGTTTAAGAGGGAATAACTGCACAGAGTGATTAAGACGACTTCTGTTGGACGTCTTTTTATCAAAGTACATATCTGGAGTTCACATAAAATGCTTTAATGGTTTCTATGATCCGATTCCAAATATAGCCAGCAGACGAGATTAAATGTTTTAAAAAATGCATATGCCATTTTGTCCACAGTTTAATCGGAAAATATGAGTCGTGTTCGATTGATTTAAACATCTGCTCTTTAAACGGAAATCTTGGCGTGAGGCAGACGACTTCATTCTTCAAAAGCATAAAGTATCATTTACATTAAAATACAGATCAGTATGTTGTCAATTAGTGATTGCAGACGATAATTATCAACTGCGCATGCGCAGCGCTTGTCACTCTCGGAATGATACAATCGATGTGGCGAAGAATCATATAGCACCTGCTCAGAGGAATTTCAGGAATGTGAAAAATGACTGATTAACTAATCAGGTAAAATACTAAGGAATTCCCTTATTATTTTATTACTCATGTCATTCAGAAAGTAACAAAGATTTCAACCTTGAATCTGGAATTCTAGATTTCACATTGCCGCTTGCGACGTTAAACTCTTAAGGTGTTTCTTTTACTCTGAATTATTTGGATAAATCGATTTTTCCATTGTAAATCAACTGTCAATGATCTATCCTTTACATGGCTTAACCAAACCCGCATCTTACCGAGAAAAATAGTTCATTCAACAGAATAATCGGGGGATTATCCTGAACGGATTCTAATGCAAACTATCTGGAACTATACAAACTTAACATGCAATATTTCAGAATTCAGCTACACCACTCTGGCCGTATAGATCCGTGTAAATAAATACTATTAAGAGATTCAGGGAAATTGTCCTAAAATATCCAACGAAATGTTGGAATCATATTAAGTAGGTTAGGCAATTATTGTGAATTGGCTTTAATATGTGAACGTCAGCATTTTTTACAACGACAAATAGCCCTGCCCAGAACATTGTAGTCTAGGATAAGTGACAGTGAGGTTGGGGAAGAAAAGAGATATTTTCAATCACATTTTAACATACATGTTGTAGTGGACATAGTTTGCGGAAATGAACCGTATTTGTCCAAATAAACGTGCGAGTGTTGCAAAACGTCGAACAGGAGCGTATACTCACAGTAAAAAGCAATTTAGATTTTGTTTTTGTTTTAATTGCATAAAATTGTAAAAAAGAATCATAACTGTCGTCTGAATGAAGAAGTATCTGTCAACACATTTGTGGTACTGTGATACCAGGTAATATCTGCTGATATCATCACATTAACATAACCTTTCCCTGCACTCTAGTGCATTTCAAATGCTGAATTGTTTTCCAACATATACATTGTATGAAAGGTTATATGAATATTTATTTAAATACATCATATGATATACGTATAACTGGCGAATTTGTTTGTCTTGGTGATATTCCATACGTCGGTTATAGGTTTTAAGTCTATATCATCCTGTAATACACCAACTACATGTATATTGCACGTCTGTGTACTAACCGTAAAAAAATAAAGATTATTACAACAATGTGTTATTATCATAAATACCATTATTAAATTAATTTACATGTGATATTTGTTTTAAGAAGGCTATACATTTGTAATAACAAAGCGTACTTAAAATAGCAAATCTTCATTAAGATGTTAATCGCTCTAATGTTATAAGCACACTTGATTAAAATATGAGGTAACACAAATACAATGCAAACAGCGTTCACCAAGACCAGACAATTAGTATAGAACTACATTAAACAGACACTCTTTTCGTGCGCAATCGCCGTTCTCGTCGGATAGTCACGTGGTATTCATATACGTATTGTAAGTCGCGCTTCGTATCTCGTCGACGATCACTTACGGACATATACAATAACACCACATAGTCCATCAAAGTGATGAGAACTAATTGTCTATATCATTACAGCTTTTTCAGATTTTGTTTATAACAAACTTGTCACATAGCTGAAAACAAGCCATTATTTCTGAACTATGTAGATAATATCATTCTAAAACAATTGTCTTCAATGAGTTCACTGTCCCTCGTGAACATAATAATAATAATAATAATAAAAAGAACACTTATGATAATAATAACTTAATTTATTGAGTATGACATATAAGACATATACAGTACAGCTAATCAAAACTATGTATACAGTAAAACCCCACTTATTCCGTACTTGTAACTATTGTATGTATTGGAATCTTTAATGTCATTTGTTCTTTGTTTTATTTGGAGAGCTAGATGTTTGATACCGATCTTAGATTATACGATTTACTTTCTGAAAAGTTCAGTAAGTCAGTCATATAATCTGGTGCACAGTAATTTACGGTTGTATATAGCCCCGCATACGTGTCTCTGTGCTCCGACTTTACACGCGTCTTCGTAACAGCGACAGTATAGAGATGTGACGTTCCGTTGCTGGACTTGGTTGTTTAAACAATCAAGGCGGTGTGTCATTGCATTTCTTTAAATAGATTAGCTAATGAGGCTCTTAGATTGATTTAGAATACTTATTGCGATCCTTTTTTTGAATTCCCAATAATTTATTTAAGTATTTATTATCTTTATACCACCAGACTACATAACTATAATTGAGTATCGGTAAATGTACGCATTATAATCATACAGTAATTAACCGAAATGCGCTGATCAATACACGGGAGTTTGTTCTCTTTTGATAATAACATTCATATGTTTAATTAATAATAACCAATATGATTGATCGATCGATAAATTGATTGATTGACTGAGATAGATTGATTGATGTGTATGCTTTTTCTCGACAATTGTTCTGTTATGCACGACTGAACTAGTAGTGTTCCAGCTTTACCCAATCAGACTAACATGTGCTTCTGCAAGCAACTGATACCTTAACGTGGAAGACACATAACTTAGGTCGGTTGTATTATCGTCAATTAATTTGTCCAGAGGCATACACCTCGATTGGAGCTCAACCGACGCTCTGAATTGACAGTTGATCACAGTACAATGTCATGCTGAACTAGCCGAGCAGAATTGATATAGGTAAGTATACATTGTACGTATTATAAGAAGATTATATATATACGTAGAATTTTTTCTTGATGTATGTTGAGGTATAGTAGAGCTCCAGATTGTGTAAATGACGATAGTATTGTTGTTGTTGATGTTGTTGTTGTTCTACATCAAACAACGTAGAACCAAGTAATGATTTACCGTACCTAGTAAAACAACACAACATGGTTTATGAAAGGAGAAACTACTATGGATTCTCCGTCTTAAACTTTATACTTTAAATACAAATGTTAATACAAAAAACCTGGTATTATCTTACACAATACTCTCTTTTTATCTGTAGATACATCGATATCGATTATTGAAAATAACCAGGAATCAGTCTCTCGTGGTGTTTGATGACGCCGTAATCTGTGAATGGCAATACAGTTGGGTTCAATGTCAGAGAAACTTCCTATACTAAGCATTGTATAACTATACATGCGTGTGATAAACTTACCTAAATATATGTAAAGCAATTTCAATCCAAAATTATTACGATGATATCTTCTATTACTTAATTAATATTAATTCAAATTAGTGTATATTGTTACTCAAACTGTACATTTTGTTATTCGTTGTACAGGAAAACCTCATGAATAAGACCACCCTTCGGAGCCTTGAAAACTGGTTAGCATAACGGACCGGCAATCCGTAGACACGGGTTCGATTCCTGGTAGCGCCATTGACCGATTTTTCGTGTTCCATAAAACATTACTTTCTTCTCATTGAGATGGTCTTAATATTGATGTTGAATAAAGAGCAAAATTGTGAAAATGGACTTGAACATTGTGTTCTTAATTTCGATGTGGTCTTATTATTGAGGTGGTCTTTAGGTGAGGTTTTACTGTATCTATGGAAACTAGGGGAAAGTATTGATAGAAGAGTTAACATGAACACACGAAATGTCCTCTCCGCCTTTGAAAATGAATTATTATCTGCGTATTAATTTATAATGACCTAATGAACTATTTTAAGTAGGTCAGGCGATAGATCGCCCAATTTGCTAATCTTAAGGCGTGAGTGTTCATAATTAATAATATTCGACAGAAGATAATACATCTAAAATCATATGTCGTCCAGGTCTGACTCATATGGGAAATATCTGTGTCAGATCATGTAAGTACAGGTTGGAACCCCAGGAGTTCAGGTCAACTGATAGCCCTGAAGTACTGATGAGAAATGGTGATAAAGCAAACATTATCAACGAACGTAAGATTCAGATAAGCCTTAAAGATAGATAGTCTCGATTTTTGACACAATATACTTAGTCGTAAATTTGAGGAATCCCTGATAAAAGCCGTTGTATAGATATACTCTACATACACAGCAACGTCCCTTTCCTTACAATTTCCCCAAACACGAGTCAGATACAGACAGTTATTTACAATCCTGACATACGCTGAACGTTATCGCCAGCATAGTAATTCCGGAAAATGTTAAAGAAAGTTTTAGAGTACGTCTGAATGAAGGGTTTTCAAAAAAATGTTTATTAGCATATTTTGCTATTTTTAACTAATAATACGTATACAGTGTACCTCTCTAGATCGACCATCTCTTGAGCATCGACCTTAATAATATTACCAATATGTTCCCGTTGCCAAAACAAATACCACCAACTCCCTATATAGAGCAGCGACAACTCAGCCGAAATGTGCATATGTCTTAGGTTGTTGCTCAGGAGTGATTGTACTGTAGTTTACTGACATTGTCACAAAAAATGTATTTTACGTAAGGCGACATACATGAAACGGAGTGAAATGTAAGTATCAAGTCTGTATTATTGTATCAAAATAAGGAGTCATGAACTGTTTAATGCGCTAAGAGCAATACCATTTGTGACAACAATGAATTAGAAGTATTCACTCAAACCATCCTCATTCATCAGGGTTCCAACATATTTTCTAGTGACCTTGACCCGGTTCCAAAAAATGGTGAAGTATTAAGTGGAGTTTGAAAATTCAAACACATTTTTCCAAATGTCAGTTAATATTACCGACAATGTTAATTAAAAGCTTTGTGAAGAAATGTATGTGTTTATATAACGCTTCAACCTGTGTACACATTGTTTCCGATCTACATGTCATAACTGGGCAAAGATTCTAAATAAATATGGAAGCTTATGAAATTTATGATCACTTTAGTGTACTATTAGTGTACTATTTTTAAAACCCAATTCAATTCATATCATGTGCGCGTGTTGTTTTTATTTTTATATATTTTTGCGTAGTTTATAAAACATAAAAACCCACAATATTACGACATTGAAAAACCCGGTAGAACAACTCCACTTTTTTCAATTAAATATAGGTTATAGTGATTCGATTACACTTCCCAATTCTTTATAGACCAGACAAGATTTTATAATTGATTTAAACTGAATCATGGTACGTCGTCACGTGTGCACTATTTATTAACAAACAATTGAAAACATGACAGTGGGTTTTTTTCTTGGTATTTTATGTCGTAATAGAATTATATATATTTGGGTGTTCTAATTTCATACACATTTAGCATTGATGAGCTTGATGGTGGACCTTCATCACTGACCCGAGAACCCGAGAACGTTCGTCACTTAACCTATATATCATACTCTTGTGAAATTTAATACGACAAAAAAAGTGCGTGATTAACTAATTACTGTAAATAAGTTGTTGGGTATACATAGGAGATAGGAATATTCTGGATAATGTAGATAATTCTAAGAAAATGTATTTCTGACCCTTATTGTGACTTAAGTTAATAAAGACAAAGATTTAGCTAAGGATTCACAAAGACCGGGTAAAACATGCGCTCACTAGAGGGTTAATAAAATTATTATATGATAATTATATGACATTTTGATCTAGTTTTTGACCCCCACATAAACAGTACTAACTGCAGTATCTTATCAGATCTAGATTCAATAAAACAACAATTCTATGCCTGTCTCATAAATATGGAGTAGCAAACTAGGCGTCTAGGGAGGGAGTTCCTTTTGGACCATATGACCTAGTTTTTAAGCGGACGGACGACGACGGACAATGGGAAATCACAAAAAAACGCTCTGAGCACTTAGGCTAAAAAACTGCACCTCATATAACTCCATATCATCTGACCAGCTTCCGTTTTCGTTCAGAAGAAGGTTATGTTCATAAAGGGTCAATAATTAAAATGATAACGGACAGAGAAAGCTTCCTTCCAAGTTTGAATTGTTCTCATTGTCTGTGTCCATGTTTTGTGTAATATTCTGCGCAGCTATAAAAATAAAATCATCTTATTACGTCGCATGAACAATGACAAAAGTTATATAATAGACCAATATCCGTCCCGATAAGTTATACACTATTTTGGCAGTAAAGTTTTTATTATAGTGATATTACATACAAACATTGCGTTAGTTGGCTGCCCATTTTTTACGATGTTAAGTGTAATGATGTCACACGTTATAAATGAACATACCCCATGACTGTTCGGTTTTATGACTTCCTATCAATACTCAATACTCGTGTCCCAGCAAATCATATGAAACAGTGAAGCATTTTAGTACTATTTGAATATTCTAATTGCGTATTTTTATTACAGGTATCCTATTTCTGGTATCACAAGCAGTCCAATATCATCTGTTTTATCACCAAGCATTGATGCAATGTTACTAATGTGTCTGAGTCCTTGTTCTGCAAACTTACTTTTTTTCCGTGAACCCAAATACTAAATTGATCGCTAATAATTCCACCACTATATCGTCATTTGACTACAGTAAAACCTCAAAATTAACGACCACATCAGTTACAACACCATATTTTCATGGACCAATTTCTAAATTTTTCTTCCACATTGAACTAAACATTCGGACTACCTCATAAAGTCCAGGTTCTTCAGAACAAACGGTGGTCTACCCATTGAGATTACACTGTATTGTATAATGTTGTATACACGTGTATATGGTCCTGGACATTGAGATTACACTGTATTGTATAATGTTGTATACACGTGTATATGGTCCTGGACATTGAGATTACACTGTATTGTATAATGTTGTATACACGTGTATATGGTCCTGGACATTGAGATTACACTGTATTGTATAATGTTGTATACACGTGTATATGATCCTGGACATTGCGATTACACTGTATTGTATAATGTTGTATACACGTGTATATGGTCCTGGACATTGAGATTACACTGTATTGTATAATGTTGTATACACGTGTATATGGTCCTGGACATTGAGATTACACTGTATTGTATAATGTTGTATACACGTGTATATGGTCCTGGACATTGAGATTACACTGTATTGTATAATGTTGTATACACGTGTATATGGTCCTGGACATTGAGATTACACTGTATTGTTTAATGTTGTATACACGTGTATATGGTCCTGGACATTGAAATTACACTGTATTGTATAATGCTGTATACACGTGTATATGGTCCTGGACATTGAGATTACACTGTATTGTATAATGCTGTATACACGTGTATATGGTCCTGGACATTGTGATTACACTGTATTGTATAATGCTGTATACACGTGTATATGGTCCTGGACATTGAGATGACACTGTATTGTATAATGCTGTATACACGTGTATATGGTCCTGGACATTGAGATTACACTGTATTGTATAATGTTGTATACACGTGTATATGGTCCTGAACATTGAGATTACACTGTATTGTATAATGTTGTATACACGTGTATATGGTCCTGGACATTGAGATTACACTGTATTGTATAATGTTGTATACACGTGTATATGGTCCTGGACATTGAGATGACACTGTATTGTATAATGTTGTTTACACGTGTATATGGTCCTGAACATTGATATTACACTGTATTGTATAATGCTGTATACACGTGTATATGGTCCTGGACATTGATATTACACTGTATTGTATAATGCTGTATACACGTGTATATGGTCCTGAACATTGATATTACACTGTATTGTATAATGTTGTATACACGTGTATATGGTCCTGGACATTGAGATTACACTGTATTGTATAATGTTGTATACACGTGTATATGGTCCTGGACATTGAGATTACACTGTATTGTATAATGTTATATACACGTGTAAATGGTCCTGAACATTGAGATGACATTGTATTGTATAATGTTGTATACACGTGTGTATGGTCCTGGACATTTCATGTATTTCAGTTTGTACATGGTCAAAGGCATTCTTCTGTTCTGATGTCATCCCGATACAATGTACATATAATTTCCACAATTATGCTATAAAATGTCGTCCGGTATGGAAGGATTATTATGACAAATTACCCGGGATTTGTGATGGCATTTAAGCTGAGTGTTTCGTCTGAGTACGCATACAACTCTCCATAAAGCAACCATCTTTGGCACCCTTAACAATGAAAACGTTAGTTTGTGGTGTAAGGTGGTTGCTCTAGATAGGTTTAATTGGTAGTTAAATATGTATTGAAGAAAGGTTGTTTCTCTTGCAAGAGGGTCGCTCTTCAGATTATGTGAGGTGATAATGATTCCGTTGTTTGTTGTTGATTATACAAAATAACACATGTAGTACATAGCACATTTTTTATTTCAAATGTCGAAAAATCATATCATGTCAATTTGACAACGGGTTGCAATGTCATGGTAAACATACCAGCAATATGAATCAACAAAATGACAATATATTGTACAAACATACATAATGTAATGCTTTAAGCATTGTTTTCAAAGCATCACTAGAAATGTACTTCTACCTCTTCAAACACTAAAAAAGCTAATCGAATAATGCCACACTCTGTGAGATATTTGTTTAGGGAATATAATCATTGTATAGACATAACTATAAAAGTACATTTCAAGTGAAGACAAAGGAAAGTGTATACAAGTTCCAAATGCAATCATAAATGAAAACAAAATACCCAATACAATATAAATATGTATGTTATAATAACTTTTCCAGACAAAGATGAATACATTTGCTTATAAACAGACACAGAAACTCAATTTTATCAAGTTTTCAAAAATAAAAAGTCGTATTTTTCGCACCAATATGTTTTGTGAAGAAATAAAAATGCACAATAGATGTTTTACACGTTTCAAAGCACTGTGAAGTGTCCTGTTTTCTCAAAAAAATAACAAAAAATGTTTGTTTTTTGACAGTAAATCCTCCCCCAACTTATTCTACTTCCCTGAGTGTAACTCACCACTCACACTGTAAACAAGAAGTGTATATAAAACACATAACAAACACTGTAGCACGTTTAACACAGTATAAATATGTCCAATGTACTACCGTAGTGTCGGTATACAGTAGTCTTCGTTTCCTACTTCAGCTTTGAGAATTACTACGCGCGCATCTATTTGCTACATGGCAAATGAAAGAAGGTTTTGATATTAAAAAAGTCAAAGCTGGCCTTTGACCTTAAGGCCTGGGTTTATAACGAGTACTTATACTCAGCACTCACGCAAATCACAACATTTACTTTTGTAAGTGTGATAGTGTGTGAGATACCGACTGTGAAAACATGTAGGATAATGTTGAATATTCTGTATGGACTATTTTCTTAGTGGGTTGAGTGTTATATGAGATCTGTAAGTAATTCTTGTGTCTGAGTGTTGAGTATGGCACTCAAACCCGATAATCACTCCTATATCTCATAATTACTGTAAAATCTCACAGAAAATGGACAAACAAGAATATTTAGAACTGTTAATGTTCATGAATTTCCAAAACTCCAATTTTCAATATCAGACTAATAAAAGTAAATTTTGTGATTTGAGTGTTGAGTGGAAGTATCCGTTATAATCCCAGGCCCTGGTGTCACAAGAGACATGGCATCAACAGACACGTTTTTTCCCCAGAAATTCATAAAAACACAATCATTGCCATTGCCAACTAAACTCTACATGTTTATTTCGAGAGTTTGACCTAAGACTATGGTAATTGCTTCAATACAAAATCCTTAAACTGTTTCAACATTACCCCGATTTAAATAAGTCAAGTATACATTTTCAGAGTATACTGATACAGTCGAGTTTACATTACACGTATATAATGTAAAACTACAAAAACAATAACAGGTCATATCACACAGAGCATATCTTGAGATCAAACACTATTTACATTATACGACAAAAAATATATAATACATTTGTCTGAGAAAAATAAACTTGAAATGATGAATGATAATTTCGTTTTTCATAATGATACAACTATTCACTCAGTTAACATTTAAGAATACGGCGGCATGAATTTAGACTGTGGCTGTGTAAATTTGACTTGAACGTTCAATGTCTCTGATTTCTGATTTAAGAGCATTAAGTTGAATATCCTTTGATGTACATTACGATTGTGTTCACGTGATTTCCGTTTCAACCAATCAACTGCGGTCAACAAATGGTCAAACACCACCAAAAAAACACAACTAAATACGTGGTACTATTGTAATCAATGGATCTAACAATATACAATGAGTTGTAAGCAACCAGAATATCTTAAATAAGAGACAGGACAAGTCGTAACAAAAACAATAATGTTCACAATGTGATAATTAGAATGCCCTAACTGATATACTTATGACGTACTGAGTGAATAGTTTTTTTTCTTTCGTAAGATCGGTAAGTTGCATGATTTAATACCCCATTGTTGTCGTAAATCATGTTCCAGACTAATGCCAGACGCTTTGTGAGTAATATGATAATATCTTGTATGCATGAACTAAACTTCCGTAAATAATAATTCGAGATGATTTATATCCACACAAGTATATACGCTTGAATATTCAATAAACAGCTGATAAGTTACACTGATCGTATCTTGCTAATGAGTGTACTAGCACTTAATAACGGTAATTTCTAAAGTAGCTTAGGAAAGCAGACATCTACACAGTCATGCTTCTAAAGTGAACCTATTAAATGCAAGTTACTATTGTTCCGGTCGAAGTTTTCATTACATTCATTCTGAGAGGCGGAGTCATAGCAAATGTTCGAAAGACCGGTGCTGACAAACACTCTCTTCATTAGTTCTATCCTAGGAAATATTCAATTCGTGAAGTAGAAATCGTGAATTCGTGAAGTAGAAATCGTGAATTCGTGAATTCGTGAATTCGTGAAGTTGAGATAGTGAATTCAAGATGCTGAGATAGTGAATTCAAGATTATGAATTCATGAAGCTGAAATTTTGAATTCGTGACTTTCTTAGGAGAGAAATGATGCAGTATGAATGTCACAACCAGTCTTTAGTACAAATGCCAACGCATCCGATATCCAGTTTCACATCAAACATCGAAATGTTGAAAATGAGTTGAATGTTAAAGGTTGATAAAAATAATTTATGCAGTTCGTTGAATTATGTGCTCGGTAAAACCAACGAAGAAAAAAGTAAAATTCTACGGCATTTATGTAAAATGTTTACCCTGCAACTAAAGACAAAGAGATATTTTCCTGGCAATGTACGTGACAACTTTATACGAGTCCATTAATCAGTTTATACATAATCTTCAATAGATTAGATTTTATATACCACTATTGTCAGATAAAAATTTGTAGATTTCAAACATTTGACCCAAATCTGGAGACCAGTGAGTTATGAGGGGCCAACACAGATTAAAACAACGACCGAAAATACTCAATCATACCCTTATACTAAAGTGCTTCTTAGCACGGACATATAATCAAAATGGTTTATGTGTCCGTGTTCTTAGCAATAGTTGACAACATATCAAAACAACCAACACATTGACTGAATACATTGTAATTCATTTTTTTTCTATCAATTTTATTGAATTTAAATCCAATAAATGTCTTTATGTTTTTTTTCTAATAAGTGTAAAAAGATTGGAGATCATTTTAATATTGCACCAAAACAGCCCGGTACACCATTTTCGCTAAATATACAAACAAATAACACACTAAATGTTGACAAACAAACGGTCAATATAAACAACTCAATGGTGAAACATATATGTACATAATTTGCATACAATTTATCTAAACTGTAACAATGAAAATATCAACACATATTTAAGGTAGCAAAGCACCAGAGAAAAATAAGCACTACAAGGCGTAATGGTAAATACTGAAACGAAAACGAATACATGTGTAAACTTGCGTACAATTAAACATACTGACGTCATGGCATAATCGTTATCTTATAATGGATATAACATAACTGTAGCATAAATACTGTCTGTGTGTCTCCTAACATACTTCATGATTATGTTATAAGTTGATGTTAAAGTGCGGACATTGTTTTAAAATGAGACAGCATTAAAATGTTTATTCGGCGATGTTTAAAGAAATTAGTATTAAGCCAATCGATCTATAGGTTCTACGAGTTGCAATTCTAACTTCTTTCAAATGCAGTTCCACCTCAAAACCTAAGATGACGAACTTTTGCTAATATAAAACGTATGGTGTGTATTTCTTTATTAATGTTTCCAGAAAATACTGCAAGTCATTTTAGTAATATCAACCATTGTGGGGAAATATGACACTGATTCGGGTCTGTAGCAAGAGCAACAAAGGGTACAAAGACATTCTCTCCGGGAAAACATATATGATGCAGCGAGTTCTTGCGTTATTTTCGAAGACTTAAGACATCTTGATAGTGGCCAACGCCTCAGTTTGATTCAGTGTAGCTACGAGCCAGTGACAAATGTAACAATACAAACATTCTTCGCTACAAGTTTAATCTTAACTGCAATATGGTAAAACTGTTTTATGTTTAAATTAACTGGTATTAACACAGAGCCGAGACACGTGACTAGTTCATTTGTTCAGTAACTGATATTTAAGTTCTCAGATAGATAGAAGAAAACAAATTGCACCAAAATGCATTGTAAAAATACTGTCATAAAAACCATGAAATGGATAATTTAGCTCTACACAATTGATACCAGTCACCAGCTTGTATGTGTCACGTGGCTCCGTGTTGTTCAATGATTGTCAATTATATATAATTGTATGACAAATCTTTCCAAATCTGACCGACAAGAGTAATGGTTAAGGTTTGCCTAGTGCAATACATAAATGTATTTTGACGCACAATTTTGAAGTAACAAAATACAACAAAATGGAATATAAAGAATATATTAGGTACCCACAATAATATACCCTGTTAACTTTAGACACTTAATATGCAGATATTAGAAATATTTAGACGATCCATTCTGATCGGGAATTGATAGACTAGTTCTCGAATTTCAGTTTCACTGTATTGTGAAACATACCAAACAAATATACATGGAACCCTTCACTGTAAATCTTCCGATGGTTTAAAGTCATTGAGTGACTCAAGACAGTGACAATACTAATTTATGGAAACTATTAGATTATACAGCCATAACTTAATGTACAACAATGTCTTAACAACAAAATATAACAACAGAACATTTATACATACAGTCAAACCTGTGTTAAAGACCACCTGTAAACAAAGACCACAGTTTGCTGTTCCCATGGGTGGTCTTTACAGACAGGTTTGACTGTACCATCCAAAGAATAATTTGAACTAGATCTAGTTCTTCGTTTTTTAATCAATGCATAACTCTATGTACAAATAAAACCACGCCATTGCGAGATTTGATTGTTATCTTGAGAATGTATGCATGTATGATGAGATCAATCTTATATTATAAAGTCTGTATTTCAACCAAGGATTTGTAAAATGATGAGCAATAAGGAGGAAGGAACATTTAGATGTTGATTGAGCTGTGTAAGGCAAAAAGTTCACTCTGTAAGTTCTCGTATCCGCGAATGTATTCTTACGATGCTGTGTATACAAGCGCTTGGCAAGCGTCTCGGCGACACCGTATTCAGCCATTTTGATATCAACTTCCGGTCGGAAATAAAACTGATTTATTTCTGCAGTTGGCTTATTACGTTGGTTTTACCCAATTTCAATAAAGGACGAAACAGTTGCAAACCGTTCGTGTTGTGGCACACAACGCATTGTAGCGTCTTGTAGAGACGTTCATTTGTTTGGCGGGAATTTAAACGGCATATCGTTTGCTTCTGGTGTGATGGAACCGCTTGACACAATTCTTCGAATGCTGTTCCAGGCAGCATGGAAGTCGAGGTTATAACGTATAGGGAATGAACTTGAATGTCCATTTCTCTGAAAACAAACATTGGCAATGTTGCAATTATTGTTATAAGAGTACATGTGACGTCACGTTATTTAATATGCCATCATTACAGAAATGGAAAAAAATGTGGAGCTGGGAGGGTCATATTCACAAATCAGAACTGCCCTAGACAGACCTAGACGAAGAGAAGAGGCACACTAGGAGAGACACAAAACAAACAACGAACCAGGAGGCACATACTGGGAGTGGATAAAAACAACGCCGTACTGATAAAGACACGTAAATCAACAACGTAGAACTTTAAAGAGGGAAGAGAATTCTACCAAGTTTTTTTCCGTTAAAATAAAATGTATAGACTCTAGTCGTGAGTAACATGTAGTGTCTGCATTTATTTCTGTTCATGTCTCCACGGAAATTCGATGAAAACATTTTCATAATACTAATCACCAAAGTTTTGATAAAATCTGATTTGTTCAATTAAGTATGACATTGTTATACAAAGAAAGAGGACAAACAGACTTTGATACAATGAATATTTCGAAATTCAAGTCAGCAGACGATCAAGCAGGTTTAAGCAACTGCGCACGAGGAAATTAAACAAGCAATCGCCACTTATTTAACTACTTATTGAATTAAGAAACATTTAGCTGGCAGGTATCCAACGTTTAACAAGTTTACAACTTTGTATCAAATAGATAAATTACATTATTTTATCTCTAAACAATACGAGATAGACAAATATCATGTTCTGTTTACAATTCAGTGAAACCTGACACGTCGTGTGTATTTTTCAGATCTACGCATTTAATTAAAATGTTCTAACACTTTCATTAAAATCTATAGAATATACATACTGCTTTGAAAATAGAATAAATCATAATTAAAAGTGAAATTTTACCATTAAAATTGACGTTTTTGCACAGTTTTACTGTTACTATTATTTATGGTATAAACAGTAAAACCCCACTTCAATAATAAGACCACCTCAATAATAAGACCACCTCGATAATAAGACCACATCAATAATAAGACCATCTCAATAATAAGACCACATCGATAATAATACCACCTCAATAATAAGACCACCTCGATAATAAGACCACCTCAATAATAAGACCACCTCGAAATTAAGACCATCTCGAAATTAAGAACACAATTTTCAACTCCATTTTTACTTAACTGCTCTTGATTCAACCTTAATATTAAGACCATCTCACTTAGAAGACCAGTTTTCAAGGGTCCTAATGGTGGCCTTGTTATTGAGGTTTTACTGTAATATTTTGAAGGAACACGAGCAAACGGAGCCTTGCTGTGAACATTTCCACTTCAATCATTGTGACTTGCTGTTCTAAATTAAGTATCATTCTATGTCTAGGATATTTACTCAAAATCTGTGATTATATCCAAGCATGTGTACATTTAGATCATTATCATAATGTGATTACGTATGACAACTTGTAAACAATACCGGGTGGATTGTAGTGAAAACTGATCGGTTTATCGAAATGCAAACCCGCAAACTTTGGCTAGCCTTTTATGTCTGTTCATTGCTACAAAAAATAACGCGGATTGTGGCGGGCTTACTAAAACACTTAGTCATCAAGCCCAGACAGATATCTCAGTACAAATTCGATCTTTTTGACCTTAATAAATATAATCCTTGGCAGATATCATGATTTTCTGTTTTTAAATCTAAAATGACTCATCAATTTTACAAATAATAATCGTGGGGTTTTATGTAATAAACTGTGCCAATGTAAACTACTCAGTCGAATCATATGATAATAAAAGAGTAAAACGCACTACAGTTAAACCTCACTTAAAGACCACCTCAGTAATAAGACCATCTCAAATTAAGAAAACAATGTCCATTTTCCCTATTTTTCTCTTTATTTTAATTCACCTAACCTCAGTGATTTGTGTTTGAAAAAAAAAAAAAAAAAAAGATAATACCATTTTTTAAGGGTCCAAAGGGTGGTTGTATTGTTGAGGTTTTACTGTATTTTGCTATTTTTACCTGCTGTATGGGGGTAAATGATGACAGAAACTCGTCTGAAATTCTTCTGAGTTCTCTGCCAACCTCCCGCTCATGCACACGACTGTACGATGGCACTTCCGGTAAAGAGACGGATCGATCTCGAGGGTGTGGAATAACATCCGGTAAAGGTGATGGCCCCTCTGTCATTTCTGATTCAGACCTTAATCGAAGACGGCTTAGACCCCGTCCTAAAAAAGAAGAAATAATAAAATATGTTGCAGGAACAATTTCTAGTCTTATCTCTGTCGATATATGAAAACGATTTAGAATGTCTATTTTATTTCGAGCCTACCGTCATACTAGACAAACAACACTCAATTTACGCGTTCATTATTCATTTATCTAATCGTGAAGACCTTTCACGTGTAAGTTCGTTTAATTAATGGTTTCCTTTGATGCACAAAGCATAATTTGTACAATGTTCCTCTTGTTTACGAACTCTTATACTTTCTATGAAACAATCTTTGCAACCGATTGATCAGTGAATAATGGAAACAATATCCCCCCAATTGAAAGACATTTCTTCCAATAATTGATTGAAAAGATCGTAACATAAACATTCACACCAAAAAGACGACAAACGTAAAAAACGGGGCAATATGTCGCACAGTTAAGTGCAGTTGAAGTAACATACGCATAAAAACGCAATTTCTCTTGCACTCATATGACTTTCCACACTTCCATGTTATTACATTCGTTTCATCTTTTAATCAATAGAGTACTTAAACCAGCTTCCCTATTATCCGAAAGTCACGTATTTCTCTTTGATTTCATCCTAACAAATATAAACACAGCCGACCGCAGACCGCAAACTCTTCATATTTATATAACCAATTTTCGCGGAATAACTTGAAAAAATACATCGAGTGCACTAGAAATGCCATAAAGAACACTTATGCTTTGTATACACGCCCATTCAGAACACAAAACGTAGACAAACATTCAGGTACCTATTCATAGATTTCATTACATACGATTACTTCATTAACGTAAATAACTTACGATTTTACGACAATCGTAGTCCATCGCTTACTCTCTGGTTTATTTTAATTGGCACCTTGCATAATGTTAGGCGGAAGTTGAAACTGTATCAACTGTTTTAGTCATCCGGACATTTCCAATAATTTGTGTCACCAATTAACAAGTAACACCAAACTGGTACATATATAACTTTTAATTGTAAAAAACTTTGTATTGCTGAACGCAGATAATACAGATATAATGGTATAGACAACCTCTCCAGACCAGACCTCTTTGGAACAACAACCTCTCTTCAACAACATTGGCATTTTCCAATTGTAAAATATAGATCTACTACCAATTTAACCTTTCTAGCGCAACAACCTCTCAACAACGGTTAAAATGTGCATCTCGCAAACGCCGCAGCCCTGGGGAGTTTGCACTCTATGTATGTACGAATACACACTAAAATATATACGCGGTATTAACCAAAGTATTCCGACTGATAAAAAATATTTAAAATCGAAAAGCTAATCTGAATATTTTGCATACACCCTGTGGTTTGTCTTTGTCACACATATAGACACATGCGCAATACAGTTTATAAATACAATCGCAAACATCTTATATCTGTTAAGTACACAATTCAATTTTCAAGAGCGTCCTCATTTGACACAAAGAAAACTGCAATAGGAAACACGACAGCTCTGTTAAACTTGATGTTTCAAATTTGTCGAAACAATACTTGAAAAATCGAATTGCGTAACAAAGCCACAGATAGTGTTGAAACGCACCTAGTTACAGCAGATATTAATTCTAAACATAAGACTTAAAAGACAAGTAAGGGAATTAATTAAGTAATCATATTTAGACAGAAATTGAAATAAAAAGGATCATACACACACCGAGGGTGAAAGGTCTTAAAGTCGACACATCAGCCGACACATCAGCCGAATCAGACGTTAAGTCAACATGCTTAGGAAACACGATTGTTGCTACAATGTTGTGTCATGGTGAAATCCCTGGTGTGCAATCAGATAAAATACTTAATACAATAAGTTAATGAACAATTATAGTCTCGGAGTGAATAACTAAATACATAATTGATAAGACATTATTATTCTAACGGCTGGTTTTAACTTAATTAATACACAATGATTAAGCGACGTTTTTAGCTCAAATTTCATAGATCGATTATAATTGTCGTCTGATGTATGTAATGAGTTCAATAGACAAGTTATATTAACTTTACGCGGCTTCTGTCAATTAATAAAATAAACATATCAGTTCACACCTGGTTAGATTGTATCACTGTTTAACCAACGTGACACAGGCGAGTGACCCGCGTGTGCGGTTATTTATGGTATCTGATGTAAGCGTTTATCGTGAGTCATTTTAAAACTTCAAATTGGGAAGTGTTATAGTAATGGCCATTAAATCACTTCAATGTTATCAGTAGGACATCTAATCACCGAACTGTTTCTTATTTTGAGATAAATGTATCCAAAGATTTAAGCAGAAGAAACATAAATAAACAATATTCCACCGTCTGTGAATATCTTATACACGTACAGTGTCATTTATTGAATTAATTATTCAAGTGGTATATTTACGTTTCAACATACTGCGATGGCACCTGTGTGTTATATTATCGTATAATGGTTGCGTCGCGGGAGACGCAAATCATAAAACACGCAGTTAGAGTTAATGACCCGTTATTTTACATCTGGTTTCTGTTTTGAAATCGTATTTTCAAATATTACAACATAATTTAAACCAAATTAATGGGGAATAAAAGTTGGTGTAAATCATGTTGCAGACATCCCTTGATTTATTTGATACTTATGCAATATACGTGTAACAAAAAGGTCTCATAATACCGACCGATTTGATTATGCGATGTCGTAAAAACTGTATTTTCATCCATTAGAGTTCAGGTAGAATACGCTGACTAACCAGTTCACCACTTTCGATCAATGATGTGAAAGTATAATAATGTGTCTAGAGTTAACATTTGTACATAAGATTGCGATGCAGTGAAAGTGCAGCTGGTTGTACAAGTCGATGTGCCGGTTAAAGTCTGTAAGGCAAGCTCGGATCCTCAAGTTCAAAACCCGCTTTCATTCAGATTAGCGGCAGAGAAATGCAAACATACACAATAAGTTATTTAAGAATAGTCAATTAATGGCCTATACGCATATCAAGTCATTTGAATGATAGTTTCTGCAACAATGGAACGTTCGCATCAGTGGAACGTACTCACATGGTATTGTTAACCGATAATAGTGGTTCATTCTATACATAATAATTAACTTAACCAAGCAGCAAATATAGAACTACTAGTCGGACGCATCTATCTGAGATTGAACGGTAATTTTATAATAATAAATAAACGCGTGGATTCAAGAAGAAATAATCAAACAATGCGTAAAACAATTAGTCAGAGAAATACTTAAATAATATGGACTCATGCATCCATTTATTTCGTACAGTTTACTTCTCAAGGACCCAATTACCATGTATAATAAACTCGAGAATAAAATTGTAAGTTAAATTTTTTCTAAGATTTTTTTCTGTTATAAATCGTTTTGTTTATTCGTTTAACAACATGATGTTTAGACATATCTCTGACCTCTGATGCTCGCATTGCGTAAGCTGTAACACAGGGCGCGTGAAATAAGACACCGACCGGAACCGTTGCTATGTGTGGATTTATAGAAAAGTTATCGTCTGCTTTTATTGCTGTTAATTAGGTTATCATAAATTATGACCACAAGAAGTTATATACTGTGTCACTATGTCAGTCATCACTCGCGTTGGTTGCCAAATCTTTTTGCGTCGTAAATTAATTGGCGCGCGCCACTTTTACAAGATTTGGTCACGTGGTTCAAGATTAAAACAGAAGTGTCGACTTATTAGTCTGTTGTGGTTGTCACAATCACTTAAATCAATGTAAAATTCATATCTGATACGGGATTATTATTTTTACCAAGCGACTAGACGTATGTGGTATTGCGTGCGACGCTTTGCGGGAGGTCGGTTTTTACGGTGACACGTCTAGGCGTATTTTTTGTATATAATGTTAATTTTACGCGTGTCCTGAGTAACCCATACAATTTTATCTACGCAGTAACTTGAACCTATTTTTTTGAACGCGGACAAAGACGGTGTGTGATTCACAACTACCGCACGAACGTTATTTAACGAAGACACGTATAATGCGCGACTATTTAAATGTTGTTTTCTTTTGGTTTGTTTGACAACAGAGGCAGTTTTAACACGTTTTTTAAACATACATGCAATTTTCATACCACGGTCAGTTCCCTAAACTCGTGTTTCCAATGTTTCCCTACTAGCAGTATACAAGTAACCGCTAGTAGCGCTATCGGTGGAAGGTAGCAGTATTACAGCTCTCCCTACTGACAGTATACAAGTAACCGCTAGTAGCGCTATCGGTGGAAGGTAGCAGTATTACAGCTCTCCCTACTGACAGTATACAAGTAACCGCTAGTAGCGCTATCGGTGGAAGGTAGCAGTATTACAGCTCTCCCTACTGACAGTATACAAGTAACCGCTAGTAGCGCTATCAGTGGTAGGTAGCAGTATTACAGCTCTCCCTACTGACAGTATACAAGTAACCGCTAGTAGCGCTATCGGTGGAAGGTAGCAGTATTACAGCTCTCCCTACTGACAGTATACAAGTAACCGCTAGTAGCGCTATCAGTGGTAGGTAGCAGTATTACAGCTCTCCCTACTTGCAGTATACAAGTAACCGCTAGTAGCGCTATCAGTGGTATGTAGCAGTATTATAGCTCTCCCTACTGACAGTATACAAGTAACCGCTAGTAGCGCTATCAGTGGTATGTAGCAGTATTATAGCTCTCCCTACTGACAGTATACAAGTAACCGCTAGTAGCGCTATCAGTGGTAGGTAGCAGTATTACAGCTCTCCCTGCTGACAGTATACAAGTAACCGCTAGTAGCGCTATCAGTGGTAGGTAGCAGTATTACAGCTCTCCCTGCTGACAGTATACAAGTAACCGCTAGTAGCGCTATCAGTGGAAGGTAGCAGTATTACAGCTCTCCCTACTGACAGTATACAAGTAACCGCTAGTAGCGCTATCAGTGGTAGGTAGCAGTATTACAGCTCTCCCTACTGACAGTATACAAGTAACCGCTAGTAGCGCTATCAGTGGTAGGTAGCAGTATTATAGCTCTCACTACTGACAGTATACAAGTAACCGCTAGTAGCGCTATCAGTGGTAGGTAGCAGTATTACAGCTCTCACTACTGACAGTATATACGTAACCCCTAGAAGTGGCTGATTGTTCTATCTCCAGTGAAATCCTCAACGACAACTTGCGCCACGCCTGGGTAGCGAATGCGTCTGTTTAAACAATGAAAATCAAATTCACTTTATTTTGTTCTTCGCAACCAGTGATTGATCTCAAAATAAATATGTCACTTATTACCTATTAAACAGAGTACATGTATTATGGTAAAGATGCAGTTAATCGACGATTTAAGCACATGCATTGTGTCTATACCATTCTCAAACGCGTATATACATAAATACACCACTTATGCATTCTTTAATATGAACAACTCAATCAAATGCCACTCAAGACATGCACAACCAGTTAATAATTAGATAAACTGACATTAAACACAATCGACAGAATCCTGTTTTATACGAGCTAGGGAACAGCTGCGTATTGAGTTACAAAAGTATAAACATAATTATGTGTTTGCCCTAAAAACTGTGATGACAATTTCCTTAACAAACTTGTAAGCACTATGACAGGAAATATCTACATACGAGTCACTATCGGCAATCTAGTGGCTTATACGTATAAACTGAAGTATAGTGTCACATGTAGTGAGAGAATGAGGCGATAAGACACCACGATAAACGAAACTGTTTGTAAACACATCCTGGCTCTATTAACTAGCTACATGCGACTTTTGTAAATATTTAACGAGCTAACTTAACTCAGAAAACGTGATCTTTTTCATTTACAGCTTGAAAAATAACCCCCAATAGTTGGGACAGTAAAAGGAAATACTCCCAATAGAAGTAGTTTCGCACTGAAGTTATGCGTGTAAGATATATTGCCTTACAGTGCCCTTGAAGACTCGAACTAATTTGGATTCAGTGTGACTATTGACTAAACTGGGGTCTCTATTCCAGATACCGCAAATGAGTACAATTGTGATTAATAACGGTCTTACCCCGAGCACTTGCTGGTCGTATCGCTCGTCGTGTTGGTAACGACCCAATTCCATCTGGACTTCCTTCTGGTGTCTGGGTCCCACAACTACGACTGGCAATTGGACGGAATCTATTGCGCTGTCTGTCTTTTCTAGTCCATTGCGTATGATGGAAAGGTCTTGATATCTTACCATCATAATCTTCACCAATTGTAAATTTCACAATTGTGTCATCTTCTTTATCCTCCGGTGTCGGGATCGGAGCTTGAGGTCTCTGAATATCAATAGGTTGGGACACAGAATGATTATGAACCGAATCACTTAACAAATCTTCCACTTCTTTATCAGTATCATCACCATCGTCGTATTCTTCTCTGTCAGGATCCGCAATTCCTACAGAGTCAATAAACACTTCTTCGTGTTCATTTAAATCCATTGTTTCAAATTCTTCCAGGAGACTACCATACGTAAACCTACGAGGAGCGGAAGTTCCCGATGTCTGCGAGGCAGGAGAATTCACATCTGTGCCATAACCGCTATCCCGATTGTTGGTCGATGCTAGTACCATAGACGGAGCATGTTCAAGATTTCCTGAAGAAATCAGATCCACGTCTGGGCTCATCCCATCTTCTTGATGTACTGTTGGTTCTTTCTGCATGTCTACTTACATTATACACAGTTATTGATATCTGAAATATACGAGTGCATACCATCAATATTTTTTTATGTTTTAATGTAATACAAGTCTGGTATTGATGCTGTCATGATGTCAATCTCGGAATCTTTGGACATTTATTCATGTAAAGAGGCAGAAATTGGCACAAGTTTCGGAACTTTATCTTATCCTTAGAGTAAAATCACTGGAACTAAAAGAATGTTTTAGACTTCAAAGAAACTATGTCAGGCAAAAACAACATAAGAAAGATTTATGTTCGGGACTAAATTACGTACATCAGTTATTACAAGACATCTGGGAAGTAATGGAGTGTAATAGTGCCGTGCCAGTAGGTGATTCTACAGAAACATTAAAGTATTGAGAAATGGTATGGGTAGTTATAGGTTTGTTGGATGCAGAAGTTCAAGAGCAATAGAGAGATAGCAAAGGAAGCGGTGTGATGGGACGACATGAGAACGTTTAACCCATGTACATGCATTCTATATGACCTAAATAAGACAGACAGACAGACAGACAGAGGGAACGTTCGAGAATATATGTATTTATTTGTCATCGGTTATATAGATGGACTTAAAACATCGGATATTTGATGCGTAAACAAAGTTCCTTCAGTTTACAAATTTGAATTGAGTAAAGTTTTGTTTTTATAACTTTTCTATAGGTTATTGTTATCACTAACTACACAACGGTACAAACACATGGAGGGTTCGATCAAGTGCTTATCTAACAGAAGTTACAATTTGAGTACACTTTCTATATGATTAGCGTAAACTTACAAACATGTTTTATAAACTCTAGATATTTCGTTCCTGGGTTAAATCCTGGAACACATGTTTAATAAACTTTGTGCTGTCAAATTAAAGTTAAGTATATGCCCCAAGCCAGTAATGATATTCAAATTGTAAGATTTTTTTTTTAAATTAACAACATTGCTTGAAAGAAGACCATTGCAAACAAAACGTTATAAACTATTTGATACAAAAACAATATCATTAATATAATGTTTTTTTTTAATTTCATTTTGTCTCACTAACACGCACATTCAGAAATAAACTGTAAAAATTCAACTCACCAAAGTAATATTCCCAGACGATTCAAAGAATAACTGTTTTATCTGAAATATTGATCCGTATAAATTACTTCTTTATTATATCACTGTAAATGAACGAGTTCACGACTGTTGACGAGTAGAGCAACAAATGTTATGATCTCATTTCAATGTTTACTTTCCACAAAAGCTGCTGACAATCTTAAGGTGTCGTCTGCTTTTATCCAATCATATCGTTCGTCAGCAATATAAATAAGCGAGAAAATGGGCGGAGAAAAAAATCGTTTGTTTCCGTCAATTTCCGTACAGCGTTCAAATACAATCGTGATTGGTCGTTGTGGTTTCTCTAATTTGCATTTTTCCCACGGCGGTATTATATCGAGGATTTCGTAACGTACCCAGTAAATCAACACGAACATTCTCACGATACTTTATGTTCTCGTTCTTATAATAACAAACTATAATACACAAAAACGTGATTTAGTCTCTCATACATTTCCCAATAACGCAGAATGGATATTGTTTAATAATAGCTATTACGCCCAATACTGATTAGATCAATTTCTAACTATGGTGAAAATTAGACATATCTATGTCGGTCATGATATATTGGTCAAGTAGGTTTGTTATTGCTATTAACGGAAGGTTCTGTAAGTATGCTTGGTCAGTATTATCCATGTATGGTGCATAAATTAAAAGGCTGACCAAAACGTTACGGGGTTGTTTCAGCTTAGCCTGTATGGAGCTTACTGGTACAAAACTTGGCTATATTTGATTTATGTGGCCCTGCAAAGCATCATCATTGTCATCATCATCATCAATATTCACACTCACACCAACACTATTGTACAAATGAAAACAAAGATAAAACATGTGATAAGATCAAACAGAGTAGCTGCCAACTGAAATAAACCTTCATAGTGCGCATTTTACAGCGCCATACACATAACACAGACATGCCCATTCGAGTAGCCTCCCTTTCTAATTGCTTAATACTTTCTGAATATTACATACGTATAGACGAAAATAATTGCTTGTTCTCATTACGTCTGTCTTTAAACAAGCGAGTAAAGATTCTTTTGTAAACCTATATTGTTTCTGTAATCAGAAAAAGACAACTAATGTAACTTTGTACATTAATTAATTTACTCAAACACAATCAAGGCGGCACATTTATTCGCATCGTCTCATCTTCTTTAATATCCAATTTACAACCAATGCCAACAGGAGAGGATAAAATACGAGCTGGTGTGAGTCACGTAATATCTAACATACAATATCTGACTCGTTTTCATGAGAATGGGGTTAGAGGTCAACTCAATAGACTATAAATACATTAAAAAACATCATAAGTCGGCAACGAGAGAGAACTGTGTGGTTTCTGTGGCTGCAAGAAAACATCAAATATCAAATACAGATATTAAAACAAACCAGCAGCACACGCAACTAGGCGTGGGAAAACTGCTGTCTACGATTTACCGTAACCTCTAGTTTCGCTGATTGCGTAATTAATGAATGCGATTATGTATTGCGTACTTATGGCTTTAATCACGGAATATCTACCGAACAATTGCTTTTTAAGTTCGCTGTAATAATTATTTGATTAAAATTACAGTAACTGGGGACTACATTGAGGAAGCATAACTATACGGTCCAATGTCTAACCCCGGCGTAACGTCCGAGTCATACGGAATCCTTTTAGGGACATCGCAATCTCGCCCCTCGCCTTTTTAATTGACCACGAAAAAAACCCGCGAGATTCGTTTATTGCATTCTCGCATCTTTTTCCTTTCAAATTTGTAATACATTGTATACAAAACCTACTGTTTGCGATGGCCCTAACAGTAGTACATTGTATACAAAACCTACTGTTTGCGATGGCCCTAACAGTAGTACATTGTATACAAAACCTACTGTTTGCGATGGCCCTAACAGTAGTACATTGTATACAAAACCTACTGTTTGCGATGACCCTAACAGTAGTACATTGTATACAAAACCTACTGTTTGTGATGGCCCTAACAGTAGTACATTGTATACAAAACCTACTGTTTGTGATGGCCCTAACAGTAGTACATTGTATACAAAACCTACTGTTTGTGATGGCCCTAACAGTAGTACATTGTATACAAAACCTACTGTTTGCGATGGCCCTAACATTATTCCGTAGAGTCATTTAATTTCAACTGTAGATTATTTCCTACACCATTTAACGTATCAGATGGTAAGAACACAAATGCGTATTCAGATGGAATATGTACGACCATGTACACCAATCAGACGGCACTAGTCAGAATATTAATTGTCATTATTATTTCGGCTAAATTTAAATACTCAATGCGTCTTTTAAAACAATATTGCGAGAAAACAGACAAATAACTTGCATATGACATGAGATAACAACAACATACTCATAGAAACTGCTTCCATTAAATATGTTGAATGCAAATGATTTAAGAAATGAATTGTTTCGTATCCATTCCCCCCCATTTCAATCAACCGTTTACATTCTTCCCCTCATGTATTTATGTATACTGACGCTAACGGCCCTCATGTTGGTTATATTTCAGTCTATACATATAATTTACCGCATATTGGATATTGTCATTACTTGCGGCAGATATAGTGCTGGAACAATCTGATACCACGCCTTAGACACGTGACATGATACCGCACACAGTCACATTGGCCAGACGCCGAGCAAACCAGTCCTAGTACCAATGTTCAATGTTCTCATATCTTCATTTTGAAATACTGTTGTATTAACATTCAAATGTCAACTTCTCTTGCATATGTTTGTATATCTATAACGAAACCTGTCATTGTTTCACGAAACACATTTATATTGCACTGTTATGTATATAACTATATGTAAACTGAGATAGGATCTGTTCCCTTAATATATTGTTTTTATCTTACAATGTCCAAATATTTAATTTCCCGCCACAGATGGCATCACAGATGGCATCGTATTTCTTTATACATATAATTGCCTGGGATATGAAGATGTTTTTTGTTTTCTTCAGACATTTTGTTTTCCTTACGATGGTCGAACATTTCATTTCATTGCGTTAAGAATACAAGTAAAACTATTATTAATCACCTGCTAAGGTATATAGCCCTTAAAACAATTATATATTAAATCATTAACCCCACCTTCTCCGTTTAAACTAGCCCCATCCAACCGTCCTACCCTAGTTTTAGAGTATTGGCCTCTCCGTATATTTACAAACTAAATATACAAAACTAAAACGAAGCTTCAATCATATTCTATTCATTTAATTTGAGAAGTATTGCCTGCTGTATGATATGTATAACATTGTATTGATATTGCTGTTTTCACATTTTGCCACTATGCTGTGTATTGATATGTGTCAATCTCACGGGCCTCCGGCCTACAGATATGTTGCAAATAAAACGTACAACATATAACCAAGGTAATGCGGAACAATCGTGTCCCTTACTATAGTGAAAACTGGCATCAATGAGTCTAAATTAACCATTCAAATCGTCTTACTTTCTTTTCTTTCTCTCCAGTGTTCTTGTTCTTCTCCCTCCAACCATATTACGTTACTGTGCAGAGCAATATATTAGATTGCTCATTCATATTGTATTTTTATGCTATTTGTTATTTTGTTAAGTAGTTAACGCGATAAATATCTAGTTTACTATATAATTATCTAGTTAATTAAGTGGTTAATGAGTTAAGTATCTAGTTAACGACATAATTAACGTAGTGAACTCTGAAGTAGATTGTCCGTCCAGGGTTTAAGTGGATAACTAGATCAGACAATTTTGAGTGGTAAGATATTGATCTAGAATTAAAATTTATCACGATATTTATCTAGTTAACCACATAATTATCTAGTCAATTAAGAAGTTATCTAGTTAATTAAGTAGTTAACTGCTGGCAGAAATATGCCACCATAATGTGTCAACCAAGAAAATGTTCGAACTTCACTTTAGGGGAGGGCATTTACTAATCTTGAAAGAACTTGTTGCCTAAACCTTTTTTCATTTATGCGATATTTATTCTGTTTGTATCACTTCAGACATTGTTATAAAATAAAGAGCAAATAAATATGATTAAACTACAAAACTACGGAGCGCAGTCAAGGAGCTATAAGTGCCATTTAAAACGACTTTAGTATCCACGACATTCCGCACCCGAGGCGCACACAATGAATATTTCTTACCGACGTATTCAGAATCTTTCAAGCGCTTTGGTATATCAGACTGTGTCATTAGACGCACGAGTACGCGCTGAACAAAATGTGTAAAAGAAATTTTGGACGAAGTTGCAAAAAAATGCAGTGCAACAAAGGCATGACATCAACTTATAAAACTGTCTAGACCCAGGCGATCATAAATATGCACTAAATATTCTTGCACTACCAATATCCATGCCAAAAGATGCAAACATCGTACATAACATACGGTTGGTAAAGTGATAATTTATACGCTGTAACTTTCAGGAAGACATAAAACATTATGAGATCTGTATATCACTAATTGTGGTTCACGAACTCTGAAACGTATAAAGAGAAATCGCGATTCTGGGGTGCAGACTTTCAATAAAATACAAATTATTGATAATTTCTTTTGGCAACGAACAAAAACCAATATTACTGTTTGCAAAAATGTGTCTGACTATGTACGAATACTTAGAATGCTGTAAGTATGGAACCAGACGGGAAAATAATAAATATTTACGAAATGTGACATATTATTGACTTTGCAAACGAAATGTAACATAAAAATACGAAGCAATCCGAATGAAACAACCAGTGCATGGCAGTCAAAACCTTTTCTGTGTTTCGATTTCATTGAAACTGTCGTCTGCTGGGCGTAAAACAAACGATAAAAATATGACTTATGACAAATCAAATAATTTAGGCGGTATGCCGACATTAACTTTCTCATTATTAAAACGCATTTTCTACCTTAGTAATTTGGCAAAATACGGAAAGCTTTTTAATGTTTTCCGACTTATCGGTGTTTGAGACACAACGCACGCCCAATTATATCAATAAAACTGAGATATGACACCTTTTTACAAACACGTGCCAACTCGCGCGCTTTTACACGATACAAATTCTCTTATAACCTTAGGGTTAATGAATGAAGATTTTGGAATCGAGATGAATTTTTATTGAGACGCTGCGCCCTTTAGACACATGTTGAAATAGCAACATTTGTAGAGGCGAGTTATTGCTCGTTCAACACCAGTTTTAATGATCTTTGCTCACGCTATGTTTAATAGCAACTGGCCTCATGCGTGTAAGTTTTATTTTTTCCCTCCATTCTGCACTTTTCGAACGACAACATTTCTCAAAACAAAGCGTTTGAAAAATCCCACGATAGTTATTTCAAACAAACCCACAATCTAATTAAGGTAAAATATTCCGCGGAAATTTCATCGCCAATACATCAGAACCAATAAGAATTTGACGACAATTAAAATATCGGCAAAAACGAGGCATTAAAACGGTTCATCCTGGAAAATCTGACAGTGACAGTAAAATCCTGGTTGAAATTCTTTTTTGATTTATCACTCGTCTAATTGAAGGAAACATTTCCACATAAATAGGGGACACCCGGGCGATTACGTTGGGTTAATTATGTCAACATTTATAGAAATAATTTCTTCGTGATACCAATTTAGATTTGTTATGAGAAAAAATACGATTTTCCCAAGACGTTTTATGATATACCAATTTTACGACACTCATGCCCCCAAAACTGCTGTATTTTACAACGTTTAATTGTGATTTTTAATAATTTTGCAATATCGATATCGACCGCACATATTTATCAATACTTGATTATTGTTGCTGTGTATACTAATGCATACTTATCGCAATCTATGTGGTAAGATATTTATTATTAGAGTTATGTATTATGCAAACCATTTACACTGTATGAAATATATGTATATATGTTTTGATCTTCAATACTTGAGGAATAAAAGTAAAGGTATACATCCGGGCCACCGACCGTGATTGCCTGGACTTTATTTTGAAGCTATTCTATGCAAGATTTTATCGCGACAACATAATACGCATCGAAAACTTCGCATATTTGTTTCACAGTCGTTTATTTCATACAATTGTTGATACAAGAAATTTGCTAAAAACTAACCAATATGAATCACTCATAACGTTCTAATTTCCCCATTCTGTAAAACGTTTTGTCTCAACAGACATCTAGACTCATTTGTTATGCCTGCCACGTTGAAGGTCCGAATTCAGTATATCAAACCTAACTACAATACATTGTATACTTTTGGAAATCTGAGCAAAAGTCTGCAAATACAATACAAAAAGTGCCAAGAGTTACTACACATTCTGTGATGCCATAACGACGATAGATGGTCGTTAATCATGAAACAGAAGCGATTAGAATTGACTCACCGCCTCTCTCCCCTGGTGGTATATTCTGGATAATGTTTACCTCAGCGTTTATCATCATTTGTCAAACTTTAATATGTGTGTGGCCGTTTTAAACATAGAATAAGATATTACTAGAATGCCCAAACAAACTTCTTGGGCGGCTCAATAAATTATTTATGCAGTGCTTAGATGTGTCAGCTCATGGCAAAACTATAATATTTGTAATGACATGATTCTAAATCTCTGCTGAATCAAATCAAACAGAAACAAGTTTTTAACGTGTAAAATTGTAACATCTCACCTAAGATCTAGGTAAACAACACTGGTTCAGAGGTTCCGTGGTATTTGAAGATAAAGCGAAGAAAAGATTGCGAATCAAGCGTTTTACACTTATTTAACAAGAGTTGGTAACTGTTATTAGGTTCATAGATAAAATTGTATAGATACAAATAACCACTCAATTGTTCAAGTTTTCATACACACATGGTAATCTTGAGCCTATGCATCAGCCATAAATAAAGCGTACTTGAACAGCCTTTTAAATACATTGTAGATACAAAAATAAACTACAGATCTAGGATAACTAGGAATTGACATTCATGACATTACGTAAGCGTTATGTTTCATGTGTCTTTGGCTCGGACTAAACATGTCATGAACAGTACATTGTTCGTTCATCACACATATACACATAGATCGTATTGTTTCCGAACGAGTAGTCGAACCATTCTTGATTTCTAAATAATATATTTTATACGCCTACGATGAAATGGTGACATGTGTTCAGTGATTTATTGCTAGGAATGACGATGCAGCTTTGTTTCGTATTTCCATTTAGATTTCTGTGTATTTCTGTGTACACTGATGAAATGTAATTAAGAAAAACGGTATGATTTATATGTTGCTCAAGTTCTTTTTATAGGTACATTATAGCAAACATCATAGCTCAAATATTGTCTAAGTTTACTAAACCCATTATGAAAATGATAAATACGCACCAACGGTTCAAGTTTTTTATGCGGATACGATGCTATAAAGCGCTAATTCGACTTGTACAGACATAAGGCTCTTCATGACATAACTACAATCTAAGTCTTTTTAGTAACATTGCTAAATCTATACTCTGTACATTTAAAAGCGCAACATGTAAGATTTCTCAAATTCCATGAACTAACCTAACGCTAAATTGTCTTTCAATCAACGGGTATTTTCATATCGAAATACAATGTAGTTTAAAAACACACAAAAAGACATTTGAAATACACATCACAGGTACAAAAATGTGCGTTTTAAATGTACAGTCGGTCTCGACTCGTAACAAGTCTAGCTCACCATAAGGCATGTGTTCGATACATGTATTTTCAGGATAGTCACGGTGCTACACTGAATGTATTCATTTGTAAACACTGTCCTGCTTGTATCGCTAGTTGAAACGGAAAATGTTTTACCTGGTATTTATGACGTTTGGTTGGAAAATATATACATATATATATATATAATTATACTCTGCACATTTAAAACGCCCATTTTTGCACCTGTGATATGTATTTCAAATGTCATTTTAGTGTGTTTTAAAACTATTTCGATATGAAACTACCCGTTGATTGAAAGACAATTTAAATAGCGTTCATCATGGGGTAAAATGAAATAATATCATGATAAGTTGTTATATTGCATCACTAGGTTAGACAGACTCACATACTAGTATACAGTACAACTTGTACAAAGCAGTATATCTTGAACACCATTATCTCTGCAACAATAGTATTTATAATGAAGTACTGTTTTCTTTTGAGAGCAACAACCTCTCAATATAGTCAGTCAATGTGCCTCTCAAACGGGTATTGCTCAGGAGAGATCGCACTTTAACCGTTCCTTATATTCTTCCTGGGATAACACATACCAGCGTATCAGTCATCCCACATTTTCAGACTGGAGGGCAAGTTCGTAACTGAGGCTGCAAACCAACGTAACTGACGCTTTAAACCAACGTAACTGACGCTTTAAACCAACGTAACTGACGCTTTAAACCAACGTAACTGACACTGTAACCAACGTAACTAACGCTGTAACCAACGCAACTACTGACGCTGTAAACCAACGTTACTGAAGCTGTAAAGCAACACAACTGACGCTGTAAACCAACGTTACTGACGCTGTAAACCAACATAACTGACGCTGTAAACCAACGTTACTGATGCTGTAAACCAACATAAATGACGCTGTAAACCAACGTTACTGATGCTGTAAACCAACGTAACTGACGCTTTAATGTAAACCTACGTAACTGACGCTGTAACCCAACGTAACTGACGCTATAACCAACTTTGCTGACGCTGTAAACCAACACAACAAACTCCACCCAGCGATTATCTTCCCTTGCAGTACAGCAATAACCACTGCCAACACAAGTCACGTGATGATGGTTGGGTTGGACAAAATGGCGGATCCGAAGAAGAAACTCACGTGATGATGGTTGGATATATTCAAACATTTTTAAATATTTTTCATACCACCAAACATCTTATATGTTGAAATCATATGTTGAAATCAAGATATATAGATATAAAGTTAAATAAATGAAAAAATATATTTTGTCAAAAATTTTGACGAAAAGTTTGTGATGGCAGAGATCTCCGATAACTATAAGGGGAGATCACTGCATAGCAGATTGCCAACGTAACTGACGCTGTTACCCAACGTAACTGACGCTGTGACCCAACGAAACTGACGTTGTTACCCAACGAAACTGACGCTGTTACCCAACGTAACTGACGCTGTAACCAACGCAACTAACGTTGTAACCAACACAACTGACGATGTAAACCAACGTAACAGACGCTGTAATTAAACGTAACTGACGCTGTAAGCCAACGTTACTGACGCTGTAAGCCAACGTTACTGACTCTGTAACCCAACGTTACTGACGCTGTAAACCAACGCAACTGACGATGTAACCCAACGTTACTTAAGCTGTTAACCAACGTCACTGACGCTGTAACCCAACGTTACTGACGCTGTAAACCAACGTAACTGACGCTTTAAACCAACGTAACTGACGCTGTAACCCAACGTTACTGACGCTGTAAACCAACGTAACTGACGCTGTAACACAACGTTAATGACGCTGTAAACCAACGTTACTGAAGCTGTAAACCAACGTAACTGACGCTGTAACACAACGTAACTGACGCTGTAAACCAACGTTACTGAAGCTGTAAACCAACGTAACTGACGCTTTAAACCAACGTAACTGACGCTGTAACCAAACGTATCTGACGCTGTAACCAAACGTAACTGACGCTGTAACCAAACGTAACTGACGCTGTAAAACAATACTGGAATTTTACATGCACAGTAACGGCAACATATTTTATCTCTGTTTTAACATGTTTAAACATACTTAGTTCTGGTATTGGACTAAGATTATTTGCATAGAGTAAAACCTCAAGTATAAGACCAACCTTGAAAACTGGTCTTAATTTTGAGGAAGGTAATTTTAATATTCTGGTTGAATAAAGAGCAAAACTGCGAAAATGGACTTGAAAATTGCGTTCTTAATTTTGAGGTGGTCTTATTATGGAGGTGGTCTTAATGCGAGGTTTTACTGTACATCTTATGAACGGTTTCATTTCTTAGATCTGGGATCAATATATGTATCTAGACAATTAATTGGTCCAAGCTTAGATAGAAAATGTACGTACGAATTATTGAGACTCCAAATACACATGCTACTTGATATGTGAAGTCAAAGCAACAACTTCGAGCATTTACCATATGACAAAGATTGCCCATTCAATATAGGGATTAGGTTGTACAAACTTTAGACAAAACAGGATACCATAATATCATTTAGGCCACGCTCGAGATTGTTTAACTTTACATGACCACGTAATTCTTGGTGCGTGAAGTAGGAAGTTCACGTGGTATCCATGGTAACATGCCGGACGGTTCAGTGTAGATATACCGACCAACATTGTGTTATTGCGACGAGGTCTTATTTCATTCTGGACGGAATTTGTTAAAATAGTAATTTTTAAAATATGGATTACTAAGTTTGCATTGAAGTGATTGTGTGTTTGCACGCCTACGAATATGCTATTGTTAATAAATATATATTTTCAGCTAAATGAATTGTTTGATCCTTCAAAAGTTTGTGATAAAATGTTTCTTGGTGATCTGAATGTACGATGATATACTATGCGGATCACCTCCGGTAATCAAAGGACATCTGATTCGAGTTAGTTCGTTCTTTTTGTTTATAAGGTCATCAGTCACCATGTACACGCTGGTACTTATATGCATTTTTGTTGAACCCATCTGACTCGAGGCCGCCTAACATGGAGTTATAAGGACGATCTTTAGCGGAAAATAACGAGTTACTGCAATCTGATTGGTCGACATGGTGTGAAGTGGCCATATTTCAAACAGGCAATGGATGGATGTGGGGCTACAGGTTTCTCGATGAATTGGTAAGTTTTACGGAAACATTTGTGCATATTTCGTGTAAATTTTGACCCATATTTGTTTATCACAGTTGACATTGTTGTTTATGGCTGGATTCGACGCTGTATCTTTAAAAAAATGGCGTCGTGAGTGATTCCATTCAAAAATCTATTCGTTATAACTTTTATAAATTTGCTGGAAAGTGGATTTTTCTTAAGTTTTCTGTATTACTGATTTTAAACTGATCAGACAATTTGCTCCTTCAATATTACATTAACAAATTAGTGAAAACTTCATAAATGTCGACTAGCTAGAACGATCATGGATTCAGCTAATATGTGTATTGCTGAGAAATATATGATGGTAGTACATCATGATTCATGTAGTTTATGATACTGATGATGATAATTATTACTAACTTCCTTGACTTGCTAGTGGTGTATTCAATCCAGTAACCCCCTTGTTGTTCCCCTAATTCTCCTTAGTTGTTCAGAACATTCCTTACACCCATACATGTATATATTCCCTTGCAACTCCTCAGTGTGTGAAGTTTGTGGTCTGTTGTTTCCCCATGGGTCTGTGTGGGGAGGTCAATATTGTCTTGTGTATGTGGCATTCCCTGTAACAACCTGATCTTTCATGCAGTTATACATACATGTATATATTCCCTTGCACCTCCTCAGTGTGTGAAGTTTGTGGACTGTTGTTTTCCCTTGGGTCTGTGTGGGGAGGTCAATATTGTCTTGTGTATGTGGCATTCCCTGTAACAACCTGATCTTTCATGCAGTTATACATACATGTATATATTCCCTTGCAACACCTCAGTGTGTGAAGTTTGTGGACTGTTGTTTCCCCATGGGTCTGTGTTGGGAGGTCAATATTGTCTTGTGTATGTGGCATTCCCTGTAACAACTTGATCTTTCATGCAGTTATACATACATGTATATATTCCCTTGCACCTCCTCAGTGTGTGATGTTTGTGGACTGTTGTTTCCCCATGGGTCTGTGTTGGGAGGTCAATATTGTCTTGTGTATGTGGCATTCCCTGTAACAACTTGATCTTTCATGCAGTTATACATACATGTATATATTCCCTTGCACCTCCTCAGTGTGTGATGTTTGTGGACTGTTGTTTCCCCATGGGTCTGTGTTGGGAGGTCAATATTGTCTTGTGTATGTGGCATTCCCTGTAACAACCTGATCTTTCATGCAGTTATACATACATGTATATATTCCCTTGCACCTCCTCAGTGTGTGATGTTTGTGGACTGTTGTTTCCCCATGGGTCTGTGTTGGGAGGTCAATATTGTCTTGTGTATGTGGCATTCTCTGTAACAACCTGATCTTTCATGCAGTTATACATAGATCTATAGAGATCCTTAAGTACAGTCCTGGCAGTATTAGACTTATGTTGTAGACATGATCAGGTGGAATGTGGTTTCAGATTTTAGTCAAATTATTGGTATAAGTGTGTTTGTGTATGATTAGAAATGAATTTTTTTTTTACACATATGTATGTGATGGAGGGCTGGGTGAAAGGGTTGGCTGTTGCATATTTCTGGGAAATTGAGTCATTGACCACTCATGACTAGCTGATTGCACTTAATGGAACAAAGTCGCTCAGCCGCATATAGCTCACAACTGTGCTATTAAATATGTACTCTTCAAATGATGTAATGACAAATGGTCCAAAATCACTTTTCCACAATTTAATTACTTCTACCAAATTATGGCCGTGGTCCAGTGGTAAGTGCGCTGGACTTGTAACCCGGCGATCTGGGTTCGATTCCTGGTCGCGGCAGGTCATACCCTTCCATGAAAATTTGATAATAATGTCGATTTTCCTCCTCATGTGGAGAAGTTGCTGGCTCCTTGTGGAAGGGTAAGTTAGTACTGGTTAGATTTCAGTCCAGGAAAAACTGGTTAGGTGAACCGGCCGCTGTATATAACTGAAATATCATTGAGAAACGGCGTTAAACCCCATGAAACAAACTCTACCAAATTATAACATGTAAAAGTTCCATCCATTTAACATCAAAATGTAAAGAAAAAACAACAGAATTTTAGGCAAACATCTACAATAAAACTTTAGATACAATTTAGTTGTGAGGATGTTATTGTACTTGTGACTGACTTAATTATTAAAACAAAGTGACCTACAAATTGGCTGAACCCTTAACAACATTTGACTCATGAAAATACAGTTTATCATATTCACTAAGTTTGACAGTATGATTTTGTTAGTTTGTACACAATTTTAACCACTATTATAAGTAGTGATCGATGGCGTGATCGAAAAAAAATCGTCGCTAGACATCCGACGTCGGCGACAATCGATTATGAACTACAATAATCGATTATAATCGGAAATTTTTACTCAATTGTTTTTAAATAAGTTGATATTATATAGCTCTATATTCAAATTTTAAAGTTATAAACCTGGATTTACTTTCAAAATGTAAATCTAGTAAATTTATACATGTACAAAACATCTAATCGAATAATCGTCAACTATTTATTGAATGATAAAATGTTAATGTTCTTATGATATAAGAGTAATGTAAAACCCCATTGATGTTAAATGTAGCTAAAAAAAGTGATAAATATATTTGTATTAATGAATTAAACTGTCAGCATTTCATTTATACTAAAAAGCTCAATATTTCTATTATTTCCGATTCGATTATGGATTATGAGTTTTCAAACTGATCCGATAATCGATAATATCCATCACTAATTATAAGCATAATGGCTTACCTAAAATAGAAAAATCGATAGATAAAAACATATGACAATTAGATCGAAAAGTTTTAAATCATTTGTATTTTTTATATATTGTATACTAAAAGAAATTTTAGAATCAAAAGAATCTGAAAGATGGTGTATAACCATTGTGCACTTGTAATACACTATAATGTAACGATTCATGTCAAATATGAAATCCATTGAGAACCATTGGACTTCCATGTGCTTATCATATATGATATAGTTAAGGAATATAACCCAAGAAGAAGAATTTATATAGAAATGGTAAAAAGTGTCAGAGAACTCATAAGTTTATAGTATTTTGTGATGGCATGCGCTCTTGTCAGTCGTTGTTCTAATTCTACTTACCTAGTCGAATATTCATCTCTGGTCATTACAAGTCATCAAACTGACAGTTATTGAGAACTTCATGTAATGATGTATTTCAAATATTTATTTATCACATATCCGTGCATGTTTTTACCCTTGGAATACACTAAATATCTAGGAAATAAGTGAAAGTTCTCGTTTATTTAATAAATCGGATCTATTTAGGTGTCGGCCTGCTAAGCAAGTACTTCCGGGTCGTTGTACGCTAGGAAGTAGTTCTTAGAAATGTTGAAGTCCCAGATTTAAGGCTGTCTCTGGCTGTACTGATTCAGTGTCAGCTGTATTTATTGTTACTGTGTAACTTTTGTGTCATTTATGATCATTGAAACAGTGATGTCTCTTTGTTTTGCAGGACTACATTTTTGCATGGAAGGATTTATAAGTGCACCAGTTCGGCAATGTTGACAGTTGTGTATTGAACATTTGGACAGTGACTGAATATACATTGAATGATAGCAGAAAAGTTCCTAGTTGATGTTAGTGTTTTCTTAGCGTGGATTTACTGGGATAGTGTTGTATTTGAAAACTAGAGATTGCATATAGCTGGGCCTATGTTGTGGAGTTCTAAATTCCAGTGCGAAACTTGAACTTTTACTAAAGAATAAAGAGGGCGAAAAAGCACCGAGCCGACACCTTCAGACGACATCAACATGTCATCAGCGTACACAGGTACTTGTAACAATTATATTTATCTTTGTTTGAGGAGCTTAGTCCTATATCAATCAAAATAAAATAGATTCTGCACACTAGAATAGATAGATGGAACAGATTTCACTGAACACATGACTATGCTTCAAATGACGTCAGAGATTTGTTTATGTGATGACATCATAAACGTATTTATTGATGACAATTTTTTGAATTATGTTTTTTTTATTTACGTTTTACAATTACGCTTGATATTATGAATTGTTAGAAATCCTTAATGTTACCCTGTGACATAACGTTTTTACCCTTTGACTGCGCAGATCTAAGAATAGACAACTGGAATTTCCCATAGTGTGAGTCAATAATTTTGCACTTAGAAAAATTGGTAACGAATCGCTTCAAAATCATTGTAAACAAATCGCTATATGATCATTAATTTCTATCAAATGAAATTTAATAACTAGATAAAAAGAGACAAAATTGACATCATATAATATCATACATGGAGAACAAAATAACGTCTTTACTATAGACACATACATATTGTGTGGGGAAACAGTCATCAAGACAGAAATTGAGCAGAACTTTCATACATAGACAATACTTATTTTTCTGTTATAATACGATATCCTGATTTATCACATAACTTGCACTCCAGGAGTGGCATAAAGCAGTGACATAAATATCATATGTAACTAGTTACATAAATAGCCAGTGTGACGTCACTTATGACGTCATAAATGGCCAGTGTGACGTCACTTTAAATGACAGCATATTGTTTGCAATTGTTCTGAATTTCGGCATTTATTAAAAATATTGTTTATTTAAAGATTGATAGTGTTATGTGATAAATAGAATCTTACATTCGTGCTTATTTGATATTGTTTTTATGAAACTCGTCGACTGAAACGAATATGACGCTCGGCAGAGCCTCGCGTCATATTATTTCAGTCGACTCATTACATAAAAACCATAACAAATCAGCACTCATGTAAGATCCTCTATTTAGGTGATGATGATTCGCCATATGTACTTGTATATACAATTATTTAAAGAAAGCAATTTTAAATGCGTTCAAAGATTGCTTCTGTCTAATTTCTACGGGAATTTCATTCCATATCTCCATACCAGATAACGAATGTGCGTTTAAATTTATATTTGTTTCAGATCGTAGTTTATATGTATTGTTGTTAGATTTTTGTATCAACTTACAAAAATATTCTGGGGCAAGGGTATTTACAGCTTTATATATTTGAATTCATATCTGATACTTGTATCTTATTGTAAATGGAAGCCATGATAACACCAGGAACATGTTGTGCGATGGAGTTTTAGTGGTAGTTGAAGTATCGTCCTTGCTGAACGCTTTTGCAATTTAGAAACTTTGTATATATTTGTTTGGCTACATGTCCCCCAAATTGTTACACAGTAATCAAATAGTGGTAGGATAATATGCATTGTATAGTGCACATTTTTCATTTCATGTGTTAAGTAGTTTGAAACACTTCCGATCAAGTCTCCATCATCTATACCTTTCATCCAGGTATCTATCAAATATGAGTAAGAGTCGTTTGGCATGAATGTGATTTTCAAAAACAGAATGTGTGTCATGTAAAATATTTGTTTCACTTAAGTTCTTGTGCAATTGATTTGCTATGTGACTTTCAAATATTTTTGAAATTGTGTTTAGAATTGAGATCGGTCTATAGTTGCTCATATCTTCATTTGACGCTTTTTTGTAAATTGGTAATATATAAGCTCTTTTTAATCATCAGGAAATACACCAGCTTTGATGCTACTGTTTAGAATACTTGTTATTGCAATAACAATTTGATCAGAACATATTCTCAAAATATTTGGACCTATTCCATCTTCACCAGTTGCCTTTTTACTATGATGTGTTTAACTTGCAGAATTGTTATGTACTTTATATTAAAGAACCTAGTTTTCAATTTACTTTCTAAATGTTGTTTTAAATTAGCCAAGGATCTCTTATCAAACCCTGATTTATTTAGAAAGCGTGAAATATTTATGAAATGGTCATTAAATGCATTGAGAATCTCATGCATGTCGGTGATTACTTGGTCACCAAACTTTATATTTGTTGGTAGGGTAATATAGTTTCTCAGTGTTTGTGATGTGTTTTTTATGTTTCCATATCTCCTTCGAATCAGTTTTATTTCTTACAGCATTATTAGTATTCACGTTTAGATTTTTCAATCATACGCATTGTTTTGTTTCTCCATAATTTAAAGTTAAACCGATCCGTTTTTCTATGGTAGTAATCCCTTTGCTTCCTCGCAAGTTTAATTTCATCATTTATTCATTATACCACTCAGGTTGATATTCTCGTTCTCGCAGGCGGGCGGGCGGCGTCCACATGGTTTCCGCTCTCTAAGTCAAAGAGTTTTCATCCGATCTTTACCAAACTTTGTGAAAAAGTTTGTGGGCATAATGTCTAGGCCAAGTTTGATAACCAGCCATATCCCCCCAGACACTTCTGAATTAGGGCCCTTGAATGATCCAAAATTGGTCAAATTAGCTGTGTCCGCTCTCTAAGTCAACGAGTTTTCATCCGATCTTTACCGAACTTTGTAAAAATGTTTGTGGGCATAATATCTTGGCCAAGTTCGATAACCAGCCACATCCCCCCAGGCACTATGGAATTATGGCCCATGAATTATCCAAAATTGGCCAAATTAGCCTTGTCCGCTCTCTAAGTCAAACAGTTTTCATCTGATCTTCAACTTACTAGGTAAAAATATTTGTGGGCATAATATCTCGGCCAAGTTTGATAACCAGTCATATCGCTCATGTCACCCGGGATTTGCCACCCTTTGATTTTAGAAATTACCTAAAATTTGTCTTGTTTTAACTGACGGGCTTATTTTGTGACAGTTTGGCGATCTTGTTAAAACTTAAATTTTCATTTAACTGTTTGAACGAACTATAGGTGATTGTAGTATGCTCATTTGCACTTGTTTTATAACTGTGTTGTATCATTCTATTAAAGCATACTGGGTAATGATCACTTATGCTTTCATATTGAACTTTTATTTCATTAATATAAATTGATTCGGTACAGTAAATATGGTCAATAATAGATGAACTATGTTTGGTTACTCTTGTTGGACGTTGTATCATTTGCGTAAGTCCGAATTTAAGGAGAGTACTAGACAATTTGGTATTTTCAATCCATTTTTGCGATCATAGTTAATATTAAAATCCCCTACCAGATAAATTTCTTTATACTTTTGACTTATTTCTAATAGCTGATTTGTTATAATTTCCATCTAGACTTGATGATGATGGTCTGTATATAAGTCCAATAACGAAGGCACTACTTCGAGGATACGATACCTCTATAATTTTGTAAAAGAGTGTTGGGAGTTAAACAATCTGCAAGCAGGCAGTAGCTGAGCCCAAATTGACTTTACGCACTCTGCTAGGGGGGTCCGGGGGCATGCTCGCCCGGGATTTTTTTTGTAATTGGAACGGTCTATGGTGTCTTTTTGAGTATATTTTACAACATAGAATGTGAATTTCCGGTAGTCTGCACCTCACCCCCCTTAATTCCCAGTGTATATTTTTATTGCGTTTTTCGCATTTATTTCATTTTTATTTTTTCGACCTGTCTAAAATTATTTTACGCACGTGCGTACGTGCGTAAGCCTAGCTACGCGCCTGGCAAGTAATTGTGCTGTTTACGGCGAATTGGGTCGTTTCCCCCTGTATATTGGACGCTATGTAAGATTGTTTAAATATTGGTGCAAAGTGCTCAATACCGAAAACTGTATTATCAAATTTTTATATCATACATTGTTGAATGATCTTAACTTAAATAAGAACAACTGGGTATCTGACATTAAAACCATGTTGTATAGTTAAGGTTTTGGGTATTTCTGGGAAAACCAAGCAAGTATTGTAAATTCATGCAACATTATTAGTGATTTTAAACAACGGGTAATTGATTGTTTTATTCAAAACTGGAACTCTGACTTATCTCAAAACAAAGTATTGTGTATATAAACATTTGAAACATGTATTTGAATACGAAACTTATCTTAACGAAATTACAAATAAGTCTTGTAGAAAGCTTTTAACTAAATTTCGTATTTCTGCACATTGTCTGCGAATGGAATCAAGCAGATACAGAATATCTCGTACAGAGAGAAATGAGCGAATATGCTTAATATGTAACAATGGAGACTTAGAGGACGAGTTTCATTTTATCCTTAATTGTTGCAAATATCAAATTTTACGAAAGCGATACATAAAAGAATATTATTGGCGAAAACCTAGTATGTATAAATTGGTTCAATTATTTAGTAATGAAGTAATTTTAAAAGGATTGACTATGTATCTACAAAGTGCTATTAAAGTACGTACTAATCTATTAAGTTCTTGATTAGATGTTATACTTATAATGCTGTTTTTATTCAGATTGTATCATTGTCGTTTGTCATGTGTATTTGTAATATTTTGTTTGACTATGTTGTATGTATAAATGTACATGTACTCTCATAGAGTATGTTAATATTATTATTGTAAATTGTATATATTGGATGATAAGTATTATACTTAAATCCAGATATTAATAAATCATTCTGTTCCGTTCTGTTCTATAACCATTGATTCAACATTTCTATTTTCTAAGTGGTACAGACAAGTAATTATATGGTATGTTGTTCCGTAGATAAAGTACTAATCCGCCACCCTTTTTATTATTTATTCGGTCTTGTCTCTCTAGATGGTAGCTGTCTATTTCGTTATCAGAGATTTTGTTAGTCAAAAACGTTTCACAAAATCCAAATATTCTGTATTCTTGTAAAATATCATTTTTATTTCATCCATTTTGGGTAGTAGGTGTTGTATATTTAATGACACAATATTAATCCCTTATTTCTTAAGTTTAAAGTTAAATCCATTGCATGGGAATCATCATTACCTGTACAAACGGTGCTAGTATTACATGAATTACTGTAAGGCTAAATACATAATTTGCCGTCCGACGATTTGGCGGATTTATCAATTTCTTCTGTTTGGAGTTTATTTTTGATACAGTAAACAATTTGGAATTTTCTAAAGTTTGGAAGTCATATGGTGTATTACTTTGTAAACAATTTACAACATGCAAACATTCATATTCATACAGAATTTTTTTCCATTCAAAACGTGTCCCTAATAACATAATATACAGAAAATCATTAGTATTGTACAGAAAATCATGAGTATTGAGTTTTGAATATAAATGATCCTGATGTGTACGGTATTGATTTGACAGTCTTCTTCTGAGGGTTAATTAAATAACATAGATAATCGTTTGATGCACAAAATAAGTTGTTGTTTTTTCAAATTCGAAACCTGAATGCCTAAATTTTGTTGACTTTGCATGTATCGTCATTTCGTCTGCATTCAAGAATCCCCCTGCCAAGTTCACGTCAAACGTGTGGAAATACTTCACTATTTCAATCGAAAGTGACCAAAACTGTTTGTAAATGTTTGTGATGGCGTATACTCTTGGCACTGAATACTGAACGCAGGTGGTTACCGAAAATGTCCGATTACTATGTTGTGTTAAGCCTTTTTTAGTTCTTCCAGAGGAAATTGTCGTTTTTGCAGACAAATTATATTGCAAAATAATATACAAGTTCAGTATACCTCTTTTTCTATGATATGTGTTAGTTTTTTAAGCACCTTCGCTTATATTGCAATTTTGAATCACACACTTTTGAACTGTCACAAAGTAACTGAATTATCATTTTACATATTGATTGTGCTAGCAAAACACCCCAAAGTAGTTCAACCAAGTATAAAGTGGAAAATACAAAATATGACTTTTGATCTTTACACTGGTAAAATTTGTACTAACATAAATAAACATGGTGGTGAGTGGTTGCAGGCCTTTTTCTGACCATTTTGGGGAAAAAACTTGCAGACAAATTGGGAAAATTGCACTGTAAAATTTGCCAAACTACAAATTCATACAAGCAATCATTCTAATCTTCATTTCTTATATCAAATGTCAAAAAGACACACCAAATGTCCACAAACATTTATGACACAAGGGAAAATTATAGCCAGAGTTATTCAAAGAGCTTCAAGGTATACCATGTCGCTCAAGTAGACGATTTTCGTAAACCTACCTGTGCTTCCGATTGGGATTTTTTTTTTCAGATTGGGAAAAAAACATATCTTTGGCTTTGGGAATGGGTCAAATGGTCTGACCCGTGGGAACTATAGAAAAGGGCCTGGGTTGGCTTAATTGAAAGGGATTTTTTTTTAAAATACATATTGAATTAAGTTATTTGTAAAATTCATTTGCAGAAATGATGTAAGTGTTTAAGATATATTGTTTCCATTGTGGTTTGTAGATCAATTTGTGATTGCTTATACTGATTCGCGATTCCGATCCGATTGTCATTGGCCAGACAATCCAAAGCCCTACTATCCTCTCCTTTCTTGCCATTGGCCAGACAATCCAAAGCCCTACTATCCTCTCCTGTCTTGCCATTGGCCAGACAATCCAAAGCCCTACTATCCTCTCCTGTCTTGCCATTGGCCAGACAATCCAAAGCCCTACTATCCTCTCCTGTCTTGCCATTGGCCAGACAATCCAAAGCCCTACTATCCTCTCCTGTCTTGCCATTGGCCAGACAATCCAAAGCCCTACTATCCTCTCCTTTCTTGCCATTGGCCAGACAATACAAAGCCCTACTATCCTCTCCTGTCTTGCCATTGGCCAGACAATCCAAAGCCCTACTATCCTCTCCTTTCTTGCCATTGGCCAGACAATCCAAAGCCCTACTATTCTCTCCTGTCTTGCCATTGGCCAGACAATCCAAAGCCCTATTATCCTCTCCTGTCTTGCCATTGGCCAGACAATCCAAAGCCCTACTATCCTCTCCTTTCTTGCCATTGACCAGACAATCCAAGCCCTACTATCCTCTCCTTTCTTGCCATTGGCCAGACAATCCAAAGCCCTACTATTCTCTCCTGTCTTGCCATTGACCAGACAATCCAAAGCCCTGCTATCCTCTCCTTTCTTGCCATTGGCCAGACAATCCAAAGCCCTACTATCCTCTCCTTTCTTGCCATTGGCCAGACAATCCAAAGCCCTACTATCCTCTCCTTTCTTGCCATTGGCCAGACAATCCAAAGCCCTACTATCCTCTCCTGTCTTGCCATTGGCCAGACAATCCAAAGCCCTACTATCCTCTCCTTTCTTGCCATTGGCCAGACAATACAAAGCCCTACTATCCTCTCCTGTCTTGCCATTGGCCAGACAATCCAAAGCCCTACTATCCTCTCCTTTCTTGCCATTGGCCAGACAATCCAAAGCCCTACTATTCTCTCCTGTCTTGCCATTGGCCAGACAATCCAAAGCCCTATTATCCTCTCCTGTCTTGCCATTGGCCAGACAATCCAAAGCCCTACTATCCTCTCCTTTCTTGCCATTGACCAGACAATCCAAAGCCCTACTATCCTCTCCTTTCTTGCCATTGGCCAGACAATCCAAAGCCCTACTATCCTCTCCTGTCTTGCCATTGACCAGACAATCCAAAGCCCTGCTATCCTCTCCTTTCTTGCCATTGGCCAGACAATCCAAAGCCCTACTATCCTCTCCTGTCTTGCCATTGGCCAGACAATCCAAAGCCCTACTATCCGGCCAGACAATCCAAAGCCCTACTATCCTCTCCTGCCTTGCCATTGGCCAGACAATCCAAAGCCCTACTATACTCTCCTTTCTTGCCATTGGCCAGACAATCCAAAGCCCTACTATACTCTCCTTTCTTGCCATTGGCCAGACAATCCAAAGCCCTACTATATCCTCTCCTTTCTTGCCATCACATATATTTACCAAAATTATTTTTTGATTTGTCATTTTAAACATAGACAACTAATATAGTCTTTAGTATTGCATAAATAAATAAATAACTTAGCAGTTTGGAAAATAATAACGATGGTGATGACAGGTTTCGACATTAACATTTTTACTACTAGACCAGTGGACAGGCTAGCCGTCAAACTTACTAGACCTGACCTAATGTCAACTAGACTGAACTTTTCAATGACAGGATATGCCTTAAAACAGGTCAATTATGTTAAGATTTGGTTTATAGTGCATATGTGGAAAGTACACGAGTCCACCTCAGATTAGCTTAGTCGATAGAGTCAAAGACCTAAATACCATAGATGCGCCACTTGTATGGACCATAGAACGAAGTCTCGTTCGTTCATTCAACGATCCGAGAAACGAAATAGGTGCGTGAGATTTGGAAAACTGCTAGATGTCGCCATTTTTTATTGCATTTCAAAACACAGTTTGGACAGTGTTGAAACCATTATTCGCTTAAAGAAGCTTTCAATGATAAATAATTAATATAAGTAAAGATCCTTTACTCCAAACAAAGAGCTAAAAGACCATTTAGGTCTTTGCTCGAATGAAATGCCGAATCACGCCTCTGACTTTCAGTCACAAATTTATTCATGTTTTCGTAAAAATCAGACAATTTATTTCTTATCAAAACGATCAATCTTTGTATTAAGTTAAGCATATAAAAAATATTAGTTTACAATATATTCTAGTTTTTGCATTAACAGCATTCAAGAAATCATAGGTAGCGAACACGCTGAAGCGTAATTTCTTTACAGACTCGCGTTAAGTTTCCTATATATTCTCGGATTTTCACAACAAGTACCATATATCTAACTTACCCAAATGTAAAAAGCAATATTTTAAGACGACAAATGCTCAAAAAAATAGTTGTTAATATTAAAAGTTTATCCAGAAAGGGCGATCAAACAATCCAAGTTAAAAAATATTTTCACAACATTATTGCTTCATAACTATTTCTAAACAGGTCGGTTATTTTCCACTTCATTTTTGGATATTTTCATCAAATTCTAATTGTACTAATACACTTCCATGTGATTTAAATATTTTAAAAGGCTGCTGTGAAAAACAATCTGGATTCACATAATCTTAAAATTGTGTAAAGATCAATTAAACAAATGATGTAGATCACGGGAGCATGTCCTGTTTGTGTACACAAGTCGTCCATTTCCCCAGCACAAGGGTGTGAAAAATAAAAATTTAGTAGGTCAAATCAAGGACCTATATACCATATAGAATAAAAAAAAAAAGAAAGGCTACATTTTAAGCTTATCTGTTTCAGACAAATGAGCTAATGTCATAGCTTCCGCAGCGTCCGATGTCTGTCGTCCATCGTCCATAGTTGTTTTTTTGGTTAATTTTTTTGTTAAAATCCACTATTTCTCAGTAACTATTCAAGGTAGAGCTTTGAAACTTAATACAATTGTCTGACATCATAATAGCAACCCCCAGGAGTTTCATAACTCTTGACTGCATTTTGTTGGCACCCTCACCCCCCTTTTTTTTTTCAATTTGTTTATTTCTAAATTCACAACACAACAAATGTCTTCAGGGGCGGTTTCCATCACGATAGCATAAGCTAAGTATACTTTCTCTCATTTCCAAAAATACTTTTGATATTAAAAAATACTTTGTGTGCATTTACCGGTATGTATAATATCATCAAAAGTCATTCTACATGTACAACTTTACTAATACAGTGTATAGAGTTAATCCATAAATGTGTATATTGATAAACTTGGTGACTTGACCACCTTAACCACAGAACAAACACATTATCATAGAAACTAGTCTGATTTCTTCAGTACATTCATTTATAAACACAATACTTGTTGAATTACCTATGAGTTAATATTTTAGTCATTAGGCCATGAAAACTGTCTACATTGACCATTAGCTACTCCAGTGAGTGGAGTATGAGGTTTGTGAATTCCAAATCATTACTTGACCGACACTAACTTGCCCATCACTCCAGCTCAGTATCACTCGAGTGTCACTTAGGTGTGTGATGTATGAGTGAAGTGTAGGTTTTAAATATGGAAATAAAGTCATGTTTTGATCATGAGGAACACGAAAAATTGGTCAATGGCGCTACCTGGATTCGAACCTGGGTTTACAGATTGTCGGTCCGTTATGCTAACCAAGTTACACCACAGCGACCTAACGTCATTTTCGTGTAAATTTAACTTATATAAAGTTAATTAAGGTTAACTATACTTTGGACAAAGTACGGGGCAAATTTTTACATCTGCCATGCAGCACTTAACACCAGCTGTAGTAATATTGAAATAAAGTAATTTTTTGAGGATGGGCCTTAGATTAATTCTGCCAGTCAATGTTTAAAGATGTGATATACATGTGCTGGGTTAATGGTGTTGACCCAGGGGTGGCCAAGATGCTGGATCTTGTCGGAGATTATCTTGTAATCCAACATCCCATATAAATAATTTGTAATTCTTCAAATTACAATCTTTCAAGTCAATGTGTACTGTTGAGGATTAATTGTATAAAATACTGTTATAGTTTGTGATTGTTATTATAATGTTGTTATAACAAAAAGTCAATGATTCACAATATATACCAACTTATGATAACTAGTGGTAAAACCTTACTACTGATATAATATGGAAGTACAGTAGATAATGTGATAATTTGTATACAAACAAGTCACTAGATCTATACCGAGTAAACAAATCCACATTCCAGCTATCGACAGCCCCAGGCCTTCAGTGCTCACAGTGCTTTGATATAAAACTGTTTCAGGTGTGTATTGAGTGATCAATTTCAGCATGTTTTTGTAATGGCCAGCTTAGTTGCCTTGTTCACTCATATTTGTTACTGACTCATTCATTGGTTGACAGAATTGGTTTGTCCTATCAGATTTGTTTAAATTTTGGTGGGAAAAATTTGGTGGGAAACCATTAGTTGTTGGTGACAAGCAGGACTTGCACACTTGGACAATTTGTGATTGCACTTTAGGATATTCTACTTTTTCAATTATGGATTGTGTGTTGGACTTTAGGATTTTCTACTTAATATTCAGTAAATATGGATTGTGTGTTGTGTAACAGATAATGAATTTGCAGTAAGTGTATTTTTATTTTTCTCTTTGAAATGGCTGTATTTGTAGTTGTTTTGTCATGGATTGTAATTGCTTCCCAAAACACACTATATACCCGACCGCAAGTTTCTCTATCTCAGTGGCAAGATCATTTTCAATCAGTTTTCAGTCTAATGTACATGACGACAATTAAACATACCTGAACATGATAGAAATAATATTCAAAATAACCTTTGAAACTATAAGTGATGTTGAAGATACTTCGTTTAATAGTCACATCACCGATAAAGAAATTCAGACTGCTATAAACGAATTGAAACGTAACAAGGCGTCTTCAGGATATTTGATCCCAGAACATTTAATTTTAACCACTGAGTTGTTGTTACCATATTTAGTAGAATATTCTCCAGTGGTATAATTCCTGAGAAGTGGTCTGTTTCTGAACTTGTACCTGTACATAGAAAAGGCCCGATTAATAATCCTGATATAGTGCTGTTAGATTGACCACGAACAGGTGTATGAACTTTCAGGACCGATACATGTCAATTTAGGTAAGGAAAAGCTCTCGAGCATGAAGCTAAACTGATGTTTGGATTACTTTTCTATCAAAACAGAACCGTGGCTTTTTCTCCATCAAGCTTACGGACAAACATGAAAATTTCAATACACCTATTTTGAAATGTAATGGTCCAGGTAATATATTCATACGTTCGCGGTTAATAAAATCGCACTACATGTATAACTATAGGAATTATACATAGTTCTTGCATCGACCATATTTACCTCCCATGTTCTGAATTGTTGGCCATTTTGATAGGCAAATTTCTTTAAAGTTTATGGGGAATATAATGTAAACGGTGATAAACTAATCTGATAAATAAACCATAACTTATTCTTTATTCATTATGCTCATGTGGGTAGTTGGTGAAAAAGTGGTTGTCACATGCACATTCTCTTGATATTTTCTCAATTATCACATATTTATATTTATATATTAATGAAGTCAGTGCTTGTATTTATATGTGAAATGTCATGTGACGTGTTTGTATTTGTATGAATATATGTTCATTGTTGATGTATGGGCTTGTGGCCTGAATCATGTTGGAAATAAAGAATTGAATTGAATTGAATGATGATGGACATAGGCAGTGTCTTGTATAGTTGCTTTATCATAGCTTGTCTGATGATGGTAGACATAAGCAATGTATAATGCCAAGGACTTACTCATACATTTATGTTAAATGGCCGTTACTAGCGTACATGTAACACATATAAATCTATTTCAGGATTCATGGTGATGTTGTAAGATGTACTACCCCTTGCGTCATGGTTACCTGTATTTACTACCACACATTGTTCACTTGTGTTACCATGGGAACAACAGACTACAAAACAGAAGAAGCAGTGACTTGATTACTCAACTGTGGTGAAAGATTTTTCTTTATTTCTCATTGACAGTACACCAGAGGCTAAGGTTATATTTAAGTTTATATTTAGGCTTAACTTTTTTACTTTATGATTTTATTTCTAAAAATAATCAATTTTAACTTTGTAATAATTTCTTTCATTAATGGTATAATAATGTGACATAGGCTGCAGAAATCAGTCCTGATAAGCAAAAATGATAATTTTGTTTTTTTGCTAAATATTGTTTTCCTTATCAACTCGGAAAGAAACCCTAAAAATGTCAGGGTTCTATCTTACGCCATTAAGTCCCAATGGCATTTTGTTTATAGTAACCATTTTTGAAAAAACGGCACAAAAATGTCTTCACTTTGGTAAATTATCAGGAATAAACAAAATCATTGTTTTCAAACACTGGAACTTTAATCATATCTACTATGATTTAAAACAAACACTATAGTATTTTAGAATATTTTTACCAATATTTTTCAAATATTTTGACAATGACATATTAAATTATATCAGCACCAACTTAAGAGTAAAATCAACAGATTCTATTTTAAATCAAAGTATGTGTAAATAGGTAAGATGGTTTGCATGGAATATGAAATAAAACTAAAACATATAAAATGATATATTAAATTATATCAGCACCAACTTAAGAGTAAAATGAACAGATTCCATTATAAATCAAAGTATGTGTAAATAGGTAAGATGGTTTGCATGGAATATGAAATAAAACTAAAACATAAGACAGAAATGCGGAAAAGAATAAAAAAATATTGAAAAATAGTTAACATTTTTCCAAGAGATCTTCAATCCGACTTGTTCAAGAAATGCTATATTTTCAAACCGAAATAAAGAAAAATGGTCAGTAATACAATGTAATGGTATAACCTTAAAATTGTAAAACAAGTGAAATGCTTAAGTCACGATTGTAAATAAATGAAATACAAAGATATCAGACCCTTTATGTAACGTTTGTGAATATTTAATTATAAAATGACATATTAGATTATATCAGCACAAACTTAAGAGTAAAATCAGTATGCCCAGGCATAAAGTTATGATAACACTAGCTTGTCATATATAGGTTATGAGTTATCTTGTTGTAGTGGGATATTTTCCAATTAAAATCATAACATCCAAACTTTAGAAACATAAATTTTCATAATTATACAAGGTCATCAAAATAAATTAACTGGTAATGAAGTTCATTTTCTTCTACAACAACAATAATTCTGATAAAAAAATGAAAGACTTACGAACACTATAGTTACAATGTTCTTTTAGAGTATGTATCCTTGACAGTATTAAGAGATGATGAAGCAATGATGAAGTCATCTATATTCTGTAGAATGTGCCAAGTTGTAAACCAAAAAAATCAGCACCAAAGAATTAAATGATAATTTGGTATAATTGCAATGACACAAACTCATGTCTCCTTAACCTCAAAAGATTCTAATGCAAATTTCAGATAAACTATTGAATGGTTACCATGGTTATATTTCACAGATATGCATGTACATGAGAATTTCATCATTCAAATGAAAATTATAATAATCCTGTTAGTAACGACAATAAATACAAACTAATCTCAACAATTTGTTTAGTCTGTTTACATCATGTTGCCATCTAGATAGTTTGGATCTTCACTCTTTTAATTCCTTACCAGTTTAACAGTTTATTTTCATTTCTCAGGTCATGTAAAACATTAATTCTTATGCGATGACGCTTGTTGTGCACAAGTCTTTAGAAATGATGTTGAAACATGTGACATCATGTAAATTGTCACGATAAAACGGCGCCAAATTATACCATAACTAGCGTTAATAATAGTGGGAAAAATCAGGATATCATTAATATTTCAAAGATCTCCGTAGCGCACGTAATCTACTACTGTGGATTCATTAATTTTCGTTGAACATTAAATTTCGTGGATTTCGTGGTTGAGCTTATCCACGAATTCAAGTACCCAACGAAAATTTTGTCTTACGATCGTATCCGAAAAGTCTATGTCCGAAAACTAGTACACTCCAGATAAACATCGCCGCTAACACGCGGTTACCTCCCGTGAATTGTGTCAGTTTATAAGCATGTTGGTGTATATATAATGTAAATATTTGATAACAATAAACTATTAATGCTTTTGATGCAGCATCTTCTGGATTCGGTAACCCCGGAGTTGACGGTAACCGTGTAACGACGTTACCGGACTTTAGCCACGACATCAACATAATTCTATATTTAGCTTGTGTGTAGACGATAGTTTGGTTTCTCAAAAGCGAGTGATTTCGAAGATGATTTGCATTAACTTTTATTGACTGATTGTTAATTCGTTTAGCGCCAGATTAACTGGTGCTTAATTGACATATTTAAATGACATGTGATGTAAACAATAGGTAGATAATTCTCAATATAATGTGTTAATTGACACTTGCATAGTGTGGCTAACTAAGGGAACGGGGCCACACGATGTAACATCGATAACAATGAAAGGTGAGAAAATACCTGTATATCTTTCGGGTCCGTGTCACTGTTTTCTAATTGACATATATATTTTATTTGTTTTGGACTTATAGACTACTTTTTTAATTTATGCTTCAAAAATCAAAAAACCACGAATTCAAGTACCCCACGAAATGCCCATTTTGACAAAACCACGAAATTTGGTACCAACGAAAATTAATGAATCCACAGTATTATAAATAGCTTTTTCTATTGAAATACCGATTTTATATTATTAATTTTTCTAACAAAATGTAATACAGTACAACTGAAATGGGTAAATGGCAAATTCCTAAAAATCTTGTCCAGTATGTATCAAAACCTCAATTCTTGCGTAAAAACGTCATCAGGGGGAGGGGCAGAGTATTTTCCATGCAACATAGGCACCAGACAGGGGGACATATGTAGTCCGATAATCTTTTCTCTCTTTATTGACCCAATTATCCTCACAACTCCGTGATAAATGTAGTTCAGGAATTTTTATTGATAACTCAATACCAGACATAGTATGTCTAATGTTTGCAGATGATATTGCTAACTGCGCAGAGACTGTTATCAGACTACAACAACAACTGAATGTTGTTGATCAGTTTTGTACTTCAACTGGTATGGAAGTTAACCTCAGTAAAACGGAAATAATTGTCTTTAGTAATGCCGGACCGTTAAGAAATAATGAGCGTTGGACTTTTCGCGGTCACGAAATTAAAGTAACGTCAGTTTACAAATACATGAGCCTTTTGTTCACGCCATCCCTATCTTGGTCTACTGCGCAACATAAAGTTAGTGTCACAAGCACAAAAATCTATTTTTGCGATATATGACTACCAAAGACCATTTGGGCATTTTAATTTAAAGCAACTGTTTCAGCTATTTGATGCTATGGTTAAACCTGTACTTTGCTACGGATCTCAGATATGGGGATATGAATATGCTCCTGATATAGAAGCTGCACAGCTTTCCTTTTGTAAAAGATTTTTGGGAGTCAAAAATGCTACAAATAACTGTATGGTGCTTGGTGAATGTGGTAGACTACCATTGTGTGTAACTTACTTAACAAATTGCATTAAATACTGGTGTAAATTGATACAAATGGATGAAGCAAGATATCCAAAACATTGTTATTATATGTTACGCTTGATTGATAATGCAGGTAGAATTAGCTGGGCTACAAATGTTAAAAACCTTCTATTTTTGTATGGGTTTGGTTTTGTATGGCTTTCACATAATATTGGGGATATTGATACATTTATTATTGTCTTCAAACAAAGACTTATTGATTGTTATACACAAAACTGGAATCAGCAACTACAAGAATCAAGTAGATGCCATTATTATAAACATTTTAAAACATTGTTAAACACTGAAAGATACCTTACCGTGGAGATGCCTGTTAAGTATAGATTAGCCATGGCGAAGTTTCGTTGTTCTAGTCACAAGTTAAATGTAAAGACTGGTAGACACAGTAACATTCCTATGGAGGCAAGAACTTGTCAATTTTGTTCTCGAAATCATCACCGCAATATAGTTGAATGCGAGTATGATGTTTTCTTTCAATGTGAAAGGTTTAATAGTGTTCGTAATCAGTACCTTTTCAATTGGCATACTTCCAATAGCACTTTACAGGATCTCTACAATATCCTCTCATCAAACAATGACAACACTATTTTCAGAACTGCCCTCTATGTAGATAAATTGTTGAGACACTTTCAATAGCAACTTTATTAAATGAACATGACCGAATGTATAAATACATGATTTTGTTTTATCAATTACAGTATTAAAACTTCATAATTATCATCTGATAGCATACATATAAAACGCTCCTTTAATGAATTATTAGTTGGCATACATATACAAAAAAACTGTATCGTAGCTGTCCTTGAGAGCTTAATATATTGTAATCTTATTGGACACAACTGTTGACATTGTATATTGTTGCACATGAATGTATTGTTGTGTATTTTGGGCTGGTGGCCTATATTACTTTAAATAAACTTTGATTGATTGATTGATTGATTGACTAAGAATATATTTGTGACAAGTTATGTCATAATTGGACGGCAAGATTATTTGATATTTATTATGAATTCCATAATCATGCTGTAATTAGAAAAATATTTAAATGGGATAAAACAAAACACAAGTAAAACTTGCTAGAAAGATTAAAGTTATTATTAACACATGCTTTTGTTGCACATTAAGCTGACTCATAGGGCTTGAAATATAGAAAAAAAAATCATTTTTATTCTACTCATAATGACAATTATCAATATGTATTGACATTTATTGAAGTTGATATTTAAGATAGTCTAAATGTGTTGAAAATGTTGCTGAAAAAAGAACAATGATAATTATGGTCTTGTCTCATAATACTTACTGTAAATTACTGTAACTATGCTATATTGATATTTGAGATAATTGTTTTCTATGAACAATAATGCACAAACCTTCAATAGGTTGTGTCCGCTGTTAAGTTTGCTTACTATTCAAACATTGCTGTCGGTACACCTCATGTTTCTTCTCTGCTATCATTATCATGATCAGATTCATCATTACATTCAGAGTCACTACTAAAGCCAATTTCATGTTCAAAAGTATCAGAAATAAAGCTAAGGTCAAAACCGTGAGATTGAAAGTACAAGTCATTAAAGTGGTTTAGTTCATCAATGAAAATGTCATCTTGATTTTGTGAAAGTTCATCTGGAATTGTACTAACAATGCTTTCTTGGGACATGTTGATATTTCAGCATTTCTACTGTGTAGGTTATCAAAGTTTGCGCCAATTGTTTGAGCAATATGCCAATGTAAACAAACCATTGCTAAGTCAGTACTCCAAAAATTTCACTTCCGGGTCTCTTAATTACCACATTTGTTGAAAATTACAACAATAACATACAACTTACCGTCAGATGTGAGCAGATAATCTTCGTTTACATCGAATGATTCGAAATATCGTGTTAAAAATGCTTAAACCCAACAAACATTATCCCGATTGCTAATGAATAGTTTTACATCAACACCGTTTTCTAAAGGGGAATGACCTAGTTTAGAGAGTATTACTCGGATTTAGCGCTACTAAAAATTTAAATAAAACGCACATACAAATGGGGATGTAATGTGAATGTTTTATCGCAAAAATTGCTTATTGACATGCAGTCAGTTGTCTTTAAGACGATTAAATAGTTGAACTAATTGTTGCAATTTGGCAATGACACAATGTCGCGTTAAACTTTGCGCATTTTCTCGCATTAAACGTCAGCTCAACAGGACTGATTTCTGCTGACTGCGTCAGTTTAACATAGTAATAATTACTTGCATTGTTGGTATATTAGAATCATATAAGTTTCTGTTTATTGTTGACACATTCTTTAAAATGTCTCAATCTGCCACTGTTCAGGGACAGTCTCCCGATTGGCCTTCTTGGTCTTAATTAAAATCATTTAAAGATAAATAAATTTTTAGAATTGATGTAAAATGGCGCTAGATCTGATAGGGAGTTGTGACCCTTGTGTCCTGTGCAAATTGTATTTTTTGTGTTTCATGTGTTTAATATGTCTAATCCTGTTTCTTTCTTATGAAGCCGCCTTCATCTCGGTGATGGAGAACGTCGTATTGATGCATGCATGCTAATAGACCGCTCGTGATCGCGTTATTGATTTTTTGTTATATTAGTTCATTGATTTTGTGTTTCATGTGTTCCATGTGTTATGTGTGTTGCATGTGTTTGATATGTCTAATCCTGTTTCTTTCTTTTGTAGCCGCCTTCATCTCGGTGATGGAGAACGTTGTATCGGTACATGCGTATAGAACACTCGCGACCGCGTTATTGGATTTTCTTATATTAGTTCATTGATTTTGTGTTTCATGTGTTTCATGTGTTATGTGTGTTGCATGTGTTTGATATGTCTAATCCTGTTTCTTTCTTTTGTAGCCGCCTTCATCTCGGTGATGGAGAACGTTGTATCGGTACATGCGTATAAAACGCTCGCGACCGCGTTATTGGATTTTCTTATATTAGTTCATTGATTTTGTGTTTCATGTGTTATGTGTGTTGCATGTGTTTGATATGTCTAATCCTGTTTTTCTTTTGTAGCCGCCTTCATCTCGGTGATGGAGAACGTTGTATCGGTACATGCGTATAGAACACTCGTGACCGCGTTATTGGATTTTCTTATATTAGTTCATTGATTTTGTGTTTCATGTTTTATGTGTGTTGCATGTGTTTGATATGTCTAATCCTGTTTCTTTCTTTTGTAGCCGCCTTCATCTCGGTGATGGAGAACGTTGTATCGGTACATGCGTATAGACCGCTCGCAATCGCGCTATCAGATTTTTTTATATTAGATGAAAATGCACAATCAATAAACTGTTTCATATGTTTTATTTAATATGTGTGTTCCATGTGTTTGACATGTCTAAAACTGTTTCTTTCTTTTGTAGGGGCCATTATCTATGTAGTATGTATGTTATACTAATTTGTTCGTTCTTTTTTCTCCTCGCAGGCCGGAATTGGCATGATGGAGAAGAACTTGGTGAAGATGTCAAGATGAAGAGGACTTTCGAGAAAAGTTGAGTACTCTTTCTAATTTAAATACCCTGAAAATGTAGTATGCATATTATGCTAATTCCTTCCTTCTTTTTTCTTCTCGCAGGCTGGAGTTGGCAAAGACGTTGGCGGAGATGACAAGATGAAGAGGAATTTCGAGAAAAGTTGAGTACTCTTTCTAATTCAAATACCCAGAAAATGTAGTATGCATATTATGCTAATTCCTTCCTTCTTTTTTCTTCTCGCAGGCTGGAGTTGGCGAAGACGTTGGCAAAGATGTCAAGATGAAGAGGAATTTCGAGAAAAGTTGAGTACTCTTTCTAATTCAAATACCCAGAAAATGTAGTATGCATATTATGCTAATTCCTTCCTTCTTTTTTCTTCTCGCAGGCTGGAGTTGGCGAAGACGTTGGCGAAGATGTCAAGATGAAGAGGAATTTCGAGAAAAGTTGAGTACTCTTTCTAATTCAAATACCCAGAAAATGTAGTATGCATATTATGCTAATTCCTTCCTTCTTTTTTCTTCTCGCAGGCTGGAGTTGGCGAAGACGTTGGCGAAGATGTCAAGATGAAGAGGAATTTCGAGAAAAGTTGAGTACTCTTTCTAATTCAAATACCCGGAAAATGTAGTATGCATATTATGCTAATTCCTTCCTTCTTTTTTCTTCTCGCAGGCTGGAGTTGGCAAAGACGTTGGCGAAGATGTCAAGATGAAGAGGAATTTCAAGAAAAGTTGAGTACTCTTTCTAATTCAAATACCCAGAAAATGTAGTATGCATATTATGCTAATTCCTTCCTTCTTTTTTCTTCTCGCAGGCTGGAGTTGGCGAAGATGTCAAGATGAAGAGGATTTTCGAGAAAAGTTGAGTACTCTTTCTAATTCAAATACCCAGAAAATGTAGTATGCATATTATGCTAATTCCTTCCTTCTTTTTTCTTCTCGCAGGCTGGAGTTGGCGAAGACGTTGGCGAAGATGTCAAGATGAAGAGGAATTTCGAGAAAAGTTGAGTACTCTTTCTAATTCAAATACCCAGAAAATGTAGTATGCATATTATGCTAATTCCTTCCTTCTTTTTTCTTCTCGCAGGCTGGAGTTGGCGAAGACGTTGGCGAAGATGTCAAGATGAAGAGGAATTTCGAGAAAAGTTGAGTACTCTTTCTAATTCAAATACCCAGAAAATGTAGTATGCATATTATGCTAATTCCTTCCTTCTTTTTTCTTCTCGCAGGCTGGAGTTGGCGAAGACGTTGGGAAGATGTCAAGATGAAGAGGAATTTCGAGAAAAGTTGAGTACTCTTTCTAATTCAAATACCCAGAAAATGTAGTATGCATATTATGCTAATTCCTTCCTTCTTTTTTCTTCTCGCAGGCTGGAGTTGGCGAAGACGTTGGGAAGATGTCAAGATGAAGAGGAATTTCGAGAAAAGTTGAGTACTCTTTCTAATTCAAATACCCAGAAAATGTAGTATGCATATTATGCTAATTCCTTCCTTCTTTTTTCTTCTCGCAGGCTGGAGTTGGCGAAGACGTTGGCGAAGATGTCAAGATGAAGAGGAATTTCGAGAAAAGTTGAGTACTCTTTCTAATTCAAATACCCAGAAAATGTAGTATGCATATTATGCTAATTCCTTCCTTCTTTTTCTTCTCGCAGGCTGGAGTTGGCGAAGACGTTGGCGAAGATGTCAAGATGAAGAGGAATTTCGAGAAAAGTTGAGTACTCTTTCTAATTCAAATACCCGGAAAATGTAGTATGCATATTATGCTAATTCCTTCCTTCTTTTTTCTTCTCGCAGGCTGGAGTTGGCGAAGACGTTGGCGAAGATGTCAAGATGAAGAGGAATTTCGAGAAAAGTTGAGTACTCTTTCTAATTCAAATACCCAGAAAATGTAGTATGCATATTATGCTAATTCCTTCCTTCTTTTTTCTTCTCGCAGGCTGGAGTTGGCGAAGACGTTGGCGAAGATGTCAAGATGAAGAGGACTTTCGAGAAAAGTTGAGTACTCTTTCTAATTCAAATACCCAGAAAATGTAGTATGCATATTATGCTAATTCCTTCCTTCTTTTTTCTTCTCGCAGGCTGGAGTTGGCGAAGACGTTGGCGAAGATGTCAAGATGAAGAGGAATTTCGAGAAAAGTTGAGTACTCTTTCTAATTCAAATACCCAGAAAATGTAGTATGCATATTATGCTAATTCCTTCCTTCTTTTTTCTTCTCGCAGGCTGGAGTTGGCGAAGACGTTGGCGAAGATGTCAAGATGAAGAGGACTTTCGAAAAAGTTGAGTACTCTTTCTAATTCAAATACCCAGAAAATGTAGTATGCATATTATGCTAATTCCTTCCTTCTTTTTTCTTCTCGCAGACTGGAGTTGGCGAAGACGTTGGCGAAGATGTCAAGATGAAGAGGAATTTCGAGAAAAGTTGAGTACTCTTTCTAATTCAAATACCCAGAAAATGTAGTATGCATATTATGCTAATTCCTTCCTTCTTTTTTCTTCTCGCAGGCTGGAGTTGGCGAAGACGTTGGCGAAGATGTCAAGATGAAGAGGAATTTCGAGAAAAGTTGAGTACTCTTTCTAATTCAAATACCCAGAAAATGTAGTATGCATATTATGCTAATTCCTTCCTTCTTTTTTCTTCTCGCAGGCTTGAGTTGGCGTGATGGCGAAGACGTTGGTGAAGATGTCAAGATGAAGGGACTTTCGAGGCAGGCTGGAGTTGGTGTGATGGTGAAGAGTGTGCTGACGATGATGGTGAAGAACATGGCAAAGATGTCGAGATGGCAAAGATGTCGAGATGGAGTGGACTTTCGAGAAAGGGAGATAACCTTTGTTGAGTTACCAATTACTTCTCACACAGATACATGGTAGATCATATATTGTAACATCATATTTTATACCCTGGTAGCAAATTTATTGAACATCCAATTTTCAGTGTTTAATTTATTGATATGTTACAATCTCTAGCTATAGGAAGATCTCAATATTTTAGCTGATGAAACACTTGTCTGATGACATTATTATGAGTTGTATATTGGCCTAGGCATATGTTTGTCTATCTCAAATTTTCCCCTTGTATTGATAACCTATTTTTGCATTTTACTGGATGAGCTGTTACTAATCCAATGTCATTTCTATAAAAATAATAAATGATTATTATAATTTCAGGACACTGAACAATAGACGAATTGTGGAGGTGATGATAGATTGAGCTTACATGTTGGAGAACCACAGCTTCTCTAAGAAGTTGTGAAGTGAATCTGTGAATTCTCCTTAAACATTTGGTATAGATATGTGTGTGTGTTTGGGATAATGTGTAGTAGTCTCATCCAGCCGATGTCTCAGAAACTTCAAGTCTTGTACAGCGAACATTAGATTAGACAAACTTACTCGAAGATTATTAAAATCTGCCAAAAGTTGTGAAATTTGACATGAACTATTGGAGCATTATACAACTGCCAACCTGAAGAAATCTTTCTAAACATTCTTGACATTAATGCAATGAGATCTATGCATGCTAAAGATGTCAAGAAGAGGATTTCAATGAAGTTAACAACTTGTTTGATGGTTTGGCTCAACAGGATATTGAGGATATGTGAGAAACGAACGGCCCAAGACTGAAAAATTAATAACAGTAACAAGCTATAGAAGATGAAGATGATGTAAGGAACACGCACTCAACATCGATGGGATGCAACATGAAGAAATGCATTCAACCAGGTGAAAATTTACCATTTCCTAAATCTAAGCAAGAATAGCGCTTCTTTCATTATTATTTGTACAACTAATTATTAATGCACATCTTAAATATCTGGTAGAATGAATTATTTGCATTAACAGTAAAACTTCAATGATGAGACCATCCTAATGGGACCCTTGAGAACAGGTCCTAATATTGAGGTGGTCTTAATATTGATGCTGAATAATGAGCAAAACAGTGAAAATGGACCTGAAAACTGTGTTCTTAATTTTGAGGTGACCTTATTATTGAGATGGTCTTTAAGTGAAGTTTTACTGTATTCTATATTAAACGATTTTGAATGAATATTGTTTTGAATGCTGCGGTTGCCCCTTGTTTCCCAATCAGTTGTTTATAAAATACACCACACATTTGTCTTTCAGTCATATTGTATGCAACATCGAATATTGCTGATCTGAAAATTTGGTATAGTTCCACAAAAAGCATAAGTTAACAAATGTTTTCATTTACAGGGAGATACCATTTGTTGAATCACCAGTTACAACTTTCCACACGGATACATCAGACATAGTGACATCAGCTTTTATATTCTGGTAAGACATTTATCCGACTTCAGTGTCAACGAAATTAGAATATGCTGTTGTTTATGTTTAATTTATTGAGATGTGACAATCTTTAGTAAACTGAAACCTCAATATTGTAGCCGAGGAAACACTTGTCTAACAGCTTGTTTGATGACATGATGAATTGTATAAGGGCCTAAGCTTATGTTCGTCTTACTCAAATATTTAGCCTGTGTATTGATTGATTTCATGTGTATGCATTCGGCCAGATGAGATGAGTTGTTATTAAATAAATGTCATTACTATAAATATATTAAGGATTATTATGATTTCAGGACATAGAACCATAGAGGAATTGTGGAGGTGATGGTCGATTGCGCTTACATGTTGGAGAATCATAGACTCCAAGCAGTTGTGAAGTGAATCTGTAAATGCTCGGTGAACATTTGGGAGTGATATATATGTGTATACATATGTATGTGTGTTTAGGATAATGTGTAGTGGACTCAATCAGCAGGAACTTGTACAGTAAACATTGGGTAAGACAAACTCACTTGAAGGTTCTGGAACCTGCCTAAAATGTGATTTTTTACATGAATTATTGAAGCATTCTAAAAATGCAACCCTGCAGAAACCTTTCGAAACATTCTTGTGACATTAACACGATCATCAACATGATAAAAACTACTGAAGTATTTTGATCAAAGCGACTATGCAGAGAAAATTGTGGAAACCATTCACACATTGTGGAGATAGAAATAAACTCATTTGTGCTAGTTTTTGTTTTACATGGTGTTATAACTGTTAGTGTATATTTAACTTGCCACAACATGCACATTTTATGTATTGGTTTGACCTGACTCCGAAAGTCATGAAGAATTAACCTTGGGTCCAAATTAAAAATCTAGAGAAATACTTTTAAACAAATTACACCAGGTGCTGGATTTATAGAAAATAAATGCTTACTTTCCAATCCAACTTCACCCAGTAGGCTGGGGAGGCAGCAAACAATGACATTGTTAAATGCAGCCTAATGCGTATTTGCTACTTAATTTGGCAAACTTGTAAATGGAATAATAAGGCCTAATCTGTATACAACTAGTTCCCTTGTGAGTGAAATCGCTTCCAGTGAGAACCGATTTTTGTGAAATTCTTTTTTAGGTCCTGGCGCCAGCTCTTTGGGAATTCTTGTGTAAATCATGTGGATACATTTAGATTGAAACCCGTTTTCTATTAATAAAAAATACAGCTCAATTACATGTTAATTTAGATCACTGGAAGACAAAAATGGCAGTAATAACTTGATCATCCTTACCATCAAAATAGTTCAAGCTTTTTTGTGTTTATTCAGAACATGATGTTTCATGACAAGATTTTGAGATATTTTTTTTGTAAATTAATCTCAGCTCAAAAAAATATGTTTAATTAGATTTTTTATCTTGAAATTTATGTTATTCATTTGTAACTATTTTTGTATGTAGTAACTTATTGTGTGTGTTTAGCCTATTGTTCTGCAACTTAGCATGTTATACTTTTATCCCACTGTATTCTAGGGCTGCATACCAGAACTTGATATTTATCAGATACCGATATTTAAGGTTTGATCAGTGTGTCATATCGAACGTTTCCATATAAGACAAATATCAAAATGCAAAAATGTCTGAACTTTCTTCCTAAAACGTTTTGTCAGCAAGAATGTACCATAAGTACATATAACTTACTAATATTCTCAATTCACTTTGTACCTGATTTTGGATTGAAATTTGGCCACAGAGTGAACAGAAATAAAGATTCATGTGCTAGCAAAGACTGTGGTAATTTTAGATGTGACTTCACTGTGAATGTTTGCACCAGAGAATTCCTTTTATCCTTTATTTTTTGTATTTGAAAAAAGTATGATGTATTGAATATCAGTCACTTAGTATGATAGGAATATTGTATCAATAGACATTGACTGATATGCAGCCCTACTGTTTTCTTTCATTACTTTATTTTTTTGTGAAAAAATGTTGCTTCTTTTATTGGTATTTCTTTTTAATGTACTCAATACCAGCTCAAAATTACAGTTGATTTTATTAAAAATTAGGGATGTCAATGAATGGCAGTTTTGGTATTCGAATATTCGGTCAGTGGCTTGGCCAAGATAAAGTGGACACTTGCGTTGCACGAAAGTCATTTTTCGAACTTCATTGCAGCACAATGTACTAATTGATTTCAATTGCATCAACCCTTCAGCTAAAGAGGATATGGTTTAATATATATCATAGATTCTTACATTATTATTACATGTATTATTAGTAACTAGTAGTTGGAGTTATTGTTGTTGTAATTGTATTATTACTAGTAGTATTAGTAGTAGTAGTAGCAGCAGAAGTATTAGCAGTAGCAGCAGAAGTATCAGCAGTAGCAGCAGAAGTATTAGCAGTAGCAGCAGAAGTATTATCAGTAGCAGCAGTGGTATTAGCAGTAGCAGCAGAAGTATTAGCAGTAGCAGCAGAAGTATCAGCAGTAGCAGCAGAAGTATTAGCAGTAGCAGCAGAAGTATTAGCAGTAGCAATAGAAGTATCAACAGTAGCAGCAGAAGTATCAGCAGTAGCAGCAGAAGTATCAACAGTAGCAGCAGAAGTATTAGCAGAGGCAGCAGAAGTATTTATTAGCAGTAGCAGCAGAAGTATCAGCAGTAGCAGCAGAAGTATCAACAGTAGCAGCAGAAGTATTAGCAGAGGCAGCAGAAGTATTTATTAGCAGTAGCAGCAGAAGTATCAGCAGTAGCAGCAGAAATATCAACAGTAGCAGCAGAAGTATTAGCAGAGGCAGCAGAAGTATTTATTAGCAGTAGCAGCAGAAGTATCAGCAGTAGCAGCAGAAGAATCAACAGTAGCAGCAGAAGTATTAGCAGAGGCAGCAGAAGTATTAGCAGTAGCAGCAGAAGTATCAACAGTAGCAGCAGAAGTATTAGCAGAGGCAGCAGAAGTATAAGCAGTAGCAGCAGAAGTATCAGCAGTAGCAGCAGAAGTATCAGCAGTAGCAGCAGAAGTATCAACAGTAGCAGCAGAAGTATTAGCAGAGGCAGCAGAAGTATTAGCAGTAGCAGCAGAAGTATTAGCAGTAGCAGCAGAAGTATTTATTAGCAGAGGCAGCAGAAGTATTTATCAGCAGTAGCAGCAGAAGTATTTATCAGCAGTAGCAGCAGAAGTATTTATTAGCAGCAGAAGTATTAGCAGTAGCAGCAGAAGTATTAGCAGCAGAAGTATCAGCAGTAGCAGCAGAAGTATCAGCAGTAGCAGCAGAAGTATCAGCAGTAGCAGCAGAAGTATTAGCAGTAGCAGCAGAAGTAGCAGCAGTAGCAGCAGAAGTATCAAAAGTAGCAGCAGAAGTATTAGCAGTAGCAGCAGAAGTATCAGCAGTAGCAGCAGAAGTATTTATTAGCAGTAGCAGCAGAAGTATTAGCAGTAACAGCAGAGGTATTGTTTAGCAGTAGCAGCAGAAGTATTAGCAGTAGCAGCAGAAGTATTAGCAGTAGCAGAATTATTTGTTAGCAGTAGCAGCAGAAGTATTAGCAGTAGCAGCAGAAGTTTTAGCAGTAGCAGCAGAAGTATGTATTAGCAGTAGCAGCAGAAGTATTAGCAGTAGCAGCAGAAGTATAAGCAGTAGCAGCAGAAGTATTAGCAGTAGCAGCAGAAGTATTAGCAGTATTAGCAGAAGCAGCAAAAGTATTAGCAGTAGCAGTAGCAGTAGTTAATAACAGACAAAATGCAGATGTATGGTTCACCTGTGTTCAGCTGGACTGTTAGTAGAGACTGTGGAAGCACTTGCAGAGCATCTACTAGCCAGTGTAGCTAAAGAGAGTTAGGGATTCAAGCTATTATAAAAAGCAAGCAATGTAGACATACAAATTAGTATAACCTTCTGAACGAATATTCGAATATTGGAACATTTGACCTTCTTATTTAATAATAATACATTGAAAATCGAAGTTTAATGGTTTTGCTGATCAATTTCGTTTTTAAAACTGATCATTCAATTGGTAAAAATCCCTGTGATTACTAATACTTTCAGGGCCTAAGTGTCATCACCTGAGTGTTATATCTCTCTTGCCCCTAAATATAGAAGTGACATGTCAATTAACAGATTGCATTCACTACAAGATAAATGCATTGGAAAATGCTAGTCTGTTTTTTTAAATTTCTGTCGCTTATTGCTTAATTTTTTAATGTCTGCTTTATAAGGAACATGGAGAATACTTTTTCTCAAAATAATGTTGATGTACAATTATTAATATTGGGCACATGGATGATTTTTGTTAGAGTTGTGACCTTTTATTTCTGCATTTGTTTTCTTAAACAAAGTTTGGATATAACTAAGTAAATCTCAAGGTCACCAGAAATTCATTATAAGTGTGTTCCATTGTAAAAGTAATAACTAGCCAGTTATTAAAAGGACTAATATATTTTCAATTTGAGTCACCATGATTACTGAGTTATTTTTGTTTTTACTCCTTTCTGCAACTAATTTTTTTAAAATACAGATAATGTTCATTTGTAGTATTGAAAATATAAAAATGCATTTATGCTGTGAAAATAATAAAATTTTTAGGAAAGAGAAAAATACATTAAAACTTTGCAATAAGTTGTAAATTGTTTGAAAGAGAGGTTGTTGCTTAAAAGAGGTTGCATTGTATACATATTTTGAAATCATTCTTGTATAAATAAAAACAAATTGTAAAAATCATTTCAAAGAAGGGAGGTAGGGATGGCTGTGAGTGGAGAAGGGGAGGCCATATGAAAGTAGATTTTCACTGAAGTTATAACTATAAGAAAAGTTGATTTTGTTGTTGAATAGAGGTTGATGCTGAAGAGAGGTTGCATTGTATACATGTTTTGAAAATATGCTTGTATATAAATAAAAATAAATTGTAAAAATCATTTCAATGAAGGGAGATAGGGATGGCTGTGAGTGGAGATGGGGAGGCCATATAAAAGTAGATTTTCACTGAAATTATTAATATAGGACAAGTTTATTTTGTTGTTGAAGAGAGGTTGTTGCTTATGAGAGGTTGCTTTGTATACATGTTTTGAAATTATAGTTGTATATTAATTAAAACAAGTTGTAAAAATCATTTCAATGAAGGGAGATCGGGATGGCTGTGAGTGGAGATGGGGAGGCCATATAAAAGTAGATTTTCACTGAAATTATTAATATAGGCAAAGTTTATTTTGTTGTTGAAGAGAGGTTGCATTGTATACATGTTTTGAAATTATTCTTGTATAAATAAAAAGAAATTGTAAAAATCATTTCAATAAAGGGAGATAGGGATGGCTGTGAGTGGAGATGGGGAGGCCATTTAAAAATAATTTTAACATGATATTTATTGCACATTGTAGTGTTATATTGATAGATTCATGTCTAGTATAGTAATCGGTCATTACTTGTATTAATTTGTCTGTATACATATTTTTAAATACAAATATTATGTCTGTTTTAGTGTTTATGTGTCATGTATGAATCTTTTTTCATCTTTCACTATTCCGTTACTAGTTTGATTGTAAAATATATTTTGTGAATAACCACATTTTTACAGTGTATTTTGAAAATATACCTTTGTAACTTAAGACTGCGTTTGTGTTTTATATTTAGTAAATGTTAAAACAGTTATATGAAAGCAATCCAGTCAATGTGTACAAAAATAGCCATGCTGGTTGGATCACTGTGACTTAAGTCATGTTTCAATGACCAAGAAGAACATCAGTAAGTACAGTGTGATTCTGCACAAACATCAGAACACTGCTACAACATAAATTCTTGATTATATTATTCTCGACGACATGAATAAACATTCCTACAAATGTTATATAGTACTTACAAGCCGGAATATAACACAACACTGTATATTTACTCTATAATCCTTAAATATTAGATGACAGATGAAATAATGGATTTGTCAACTGCTACTGTGAATTTTGTAAATGCAGAACATCAACATTTTGACTAAATATGCCTTCATAACAAATTTTACAACCAGAAACAGTGGAAGTGAAGTTATGTTGCAAGTTTAAAAGTCGGAAAAATTCACTGTTGTAGTTGTGCAAGTTAACTAAGAAATTCACGTATATAATCCAGTATTATATAGTTTAGTCTCTTTACAAAGCAATTTACATCATTTTTGACAATAATCAATGGGCATAAATGAAAATTCATTAACACTGATTTTCTGAACTGAAATTTACAGCATTTGTAACAACAGAAGAAAATGCAGGAGCAACAAAGCTAACTAGTAACCTTAGTAATTACCGTGCATACGTCTTAAGAGACTGATTGCATAGTTTGCCCCACATACTGCACTGTTGCATTTCTTACAAGTAATAAAGGTGTACAACATTTTTAGTTTGGCAGTTGGTATTATGTCATATAAATCAAATCTATCTCCTGTATTGTGACTGGTAAATGTTGATTCTCTAGGCCAAGGTTAAAAAATTGTTTGTTTGCAGTTACATGTTCAACAATGAAAAAAAAAGCCAGCCTTTTAGCCTTTGCAGTACTCAACAAAATAAAAACAAAAAGCGCTACCTACCTGTCTATTCACTTAAATTTCTGGGTTCAGAACTACAAACAGACAATTTTTTAAGGACAGCCTTATTAATAAGAACAATGTGAACAAAAAATTCTGTTACAGCTGTTTAGATGGTCCTAATATTTGTGAATATTTGTGTTTTGCTCTTCATCTGCGATCTTCTTGTCCTACGTCCCATCTCACTTTTCAGTTAAGCTGAATGTAGGACCTAAAGGTTTCATATGTTTCGTTTACGGTTTGGTACGGTCATTACCGGTTTTTATCAGATTTATTGTTCCGATAATTTTAGACGCTTGTTTTCTGTTGTTAGGTGTCGGAGATTGTGCAGTGTTTCTTAAGTTTTTTACGATGAATTCTACGTGATTTAACATGCATTGTGTTTTTTATCAATTGTTTATTGCTGCCTTAACGTGTTTACATCGTTTTCTAGGTGTCTAGACTTTTCTATTCGATGAAAGTTATGTTGTAAGTCGATTGGTTTGACCGTACTGATTTGGTTGGGTTTTATCCTTTAATTTCCAAGATGGCGGACTTATTCATTTTTTGACTTCCGGGTTTGGTTATTGTTTGTTTTATTTTCTCTTTTTAGGTATTAGAGGCTTAACTATGATGCGTTTAGTGTTTAGAATAGATTGCTTTTAGAAGAGGATGCTGGTCGTTGTAGCCCCTACTCACAACTTGATTATTTGGATTAACTGACTGGTTGGTCTTATTTTTCTGCTTTATTTTATTAATTTTGTTTATCATTTGACATCATGTGACATGAGTGTGGGCTTTAATAAAGCCTGATGATCACCGAAATGATATAGTAAGGGACACTCTGTTTATGCTTTTATGTTATGTTATATTTTTGAGTGTGGGCTATAACTTAGTCCAAACAATTAGACAACCATGCTAGATCCTTCATGTTTACCTTCATTTTTCAATATTGTTTTTTTTTTATTTTTCATATTTTACCTTCATTGTCAAGCATAGAGTCTAATAGCATCTCATAAAAACACGTAGCAAAGTCAGTCTCGGCACAAATTTAAACACTTGGATTATATCGTTTTAGTAAAACTTTTACCACATGTTTTTCAAATAGATATTATATGTCAAATGCTGCTAAAATCTGACTTAGTTGCATGCATAACACCAAATTTACAAATGAAAAACGCAAAAAATGGTAATTATCACGATGTAAAACAACACGCTGTATGTCACAGTCCGCCATTGAGCTGTTTACTCCAATGGATTTAAACTCAATTTGCATTATCAAGGCGAGTGTTTCATTCATAGTTTTTGTTGCAACTGTACCATAATTGATTATTTATTTATGTGTCATGTTTTATTGGTGAAATATTTGATTTTATATGCATAAAATCATCCCGAGTCGGCCACCAAATTTCGATCGGCCCCTATATTTAAAGTGCTGTGGGAAAATGACGATATCCCATATATATATGACTCCGCATTTGACAGAAAAAGTAAAATGTAAAATATCATCAAAATGAAGTTAAAACGTGAAGAATACAAATGCTAGGAGTTATATTTGTAGGACTATTAGCACCTTAGCAAAATGGAAGATTCAAGCCAGTTAGACACATAACAACATATTTATATTTCATATTCTCATTTGTACGGCTTCACCAGTTGACAAATTTTCATCTGTAGAAAATGCACAAAACTGTGTGAACGTGTCGGCTAATCTGTCCAAAAGTATATGATTAAGTACAGTCAAACAGGCATATGCCGCATATGAGTATTCAGACAGATATCATATAACACTGAGAGTGCAGATGGAAACAGGGAACATGTTTGCTATTGTTTCAAAATAGAAATTGAGAATTTTCTGCGGAATTCTGGGATTTTTTGGGCTCCCAGGCGGTTTTTGAAATCGATGTTAATCAGAGGAGAATTTTGGGGGGTGGTAGGGGTCAATGCTGTATTGCACTCATTATTAGAAAGCAATATTAAATTGTAATCGGGGGTGAGACGATTCATCGATGCATCACAATACAATCATGGCCGATATTCGTATAGATAGATCATATGTTTTTGAGAAAAATTATCGTTTGCCACTTGTAGTAGTTAGGCTAAAACATCATCGAATTGGTGCCGAAAGCGTTGTCGAAGTGGTTCCGGAAAACGTCCAAATGGCTTTTAGTCTGTACCAACAGTCAAGCCATATTTTCAGGAAGTTTACAATTAGTCTATTGGGCTTATTTCACTCTGTTTTTGATGATGGTTGAGTTTGTTGTTACATGAGTTAGTTAACTGTTTCTCCCAAGTTCAAATGGCATGTTTTTTGTGGTCATTATGATGTGAATGGCTTACTGTAAAGCTCATTGGGTAAGTCATCATGATTGTAGTGATTACACTGAACCTATGAGGCCTTTGAGCATTGGATATGTTTTTTGATTCGTTTCAGACTCCAGCAGAGGTGGATATCACATGAAACCAAAAAAGAAGCAATCTTACATCTGTATTGAAATTAATTATGTCTCCCTCTCTTCGTCCGTCTGTCTGTCCGTCTACTTTTAGCTTGTCCGCGCTTTGTCTCCAATACTGCTGGTTGGATTTCAGCCAAACTTCATAGGATTGATCAACATCAAGTGCAGTTGTGCATCTTCGTTTTTGTTCCGCTCAGATAATTTTTAACTGAGTTATGGCCCTTTGATGATTTTATACATATGGAGTTTGTCTGCGCTTCATCTCCAATGCTGCTGGTTGGATTTCAGCCAAACTTCATAGGATTGATCAACATCAAGTGTAGTTGTGCATCTTTGATTTTTTTCCGCTTGGATAATTTTTCACTGAGTTATATAGCCCTTTGATGTTTTTATACGTATGGAGTTTGTCCGCAATTCATCTTCAATACTGCTGGCAGGATTTCAGCCACACTTCACAGGATTTATCAACATCAAGTGTAGTTGTGCAACCTCCTCATAGTTTTGTTCCGTTCAGATAATTTTTCACTGAGTTGATTGAGCCCATTGATGTTTAATACATATACAGTGCATGGTAATTTGTCCGCGCTTCATCTCAATAGTGGCTGCTTGCATTTCAACCAAATTTCACAGGATTAATACGCATCAAGTGTAGTTGTGAATCCTTGTCCTTTCGTTACGCTCAGATAATTTTTCACTGAGTTATGGCCCTTTGATGTTTTTGTATACATATACAGTGCATGGTGAACTGATCAAACACTATCTTTCTTGTTTGCTTGATATTTTATTCTAACATCCTGTAACAGTATTACAATTACTGACAAACTGCCATCTGGGAGACATATGTTTTTATTAAAAAACAACCATCTAGTTTGTTATTATGCTGAGTCTTAAAATGCATCGGAAGTATGGAATATTCAATAAGTATGAAAATGCACACATTAAATAGGCCTTCATTAAGTCAACCAACTGGTTCTGAAGCATGGAACTATTATTACTGTTTTTCAGCCGCATCATTTAGAGTGTAAATAAAATTGTCGATGGTAAGGTGGTGACATCAGTGAGGGTAATCATTTAAGTTTTTTTGTAAATGATAGGAATAAGAGAATTTATTGAAGAATTCCATCTTTATACTGTCAATAACTTATTTTAAACTTGCCTTAAATACATTTACTGCAAACATGTACTGATATATAATATCGAAATAATGGATTCTGACTACTGGTGGATAATTCACTTTTCTAACACTAGACAGTGCCATTTTTAGCTGAACTACTCAAGACTGGATAGCTATTGTTAGTACTTTCTTCACAATATTCTATTTTGCAATAGTTACATGATATATCTTGCATTATTGACAGATATAGAGAGTTTTGATGGCTATACAATTAAGTTTGAAGACTTGAGGGGTTGAGTCCCCATCAATTACGATGGCATTCCCTTCATACTTATTGGGACTGAGGTCAGAAAATGCCATTATGGACCTAACCGAAAGAAACATTGTGGTGGAATGAAGAGAAGTATGATCCTAATTTTGTTATTTATTTTGGTTGATTTTGTATAAAATTTACTCTGCGTATTGACTTTGACTTTTGTTAAATACAGCTGAAACATTAAATATTTTTTCTCAATTTACCTTGAATAGATGGGAATGGTCCTCTGATGTAGCTTCATGCGTGTCACTAACACATAAAAACCCTCCTTTAGTCCATGTTCAGACTTTGAAATAATCAAAGATGATTTATAGGTAATGTATTTATCTTCAAAAGTGTTGTGTCAATAATACATTATACATGTAACATTATATTAGGGATGTAAACAATTAACTGGTTAACCATATGAACATGGCGGTTATAGGTTAGTTAAATCACTAACCGGTTAATCGTTTATTTTTATAAAAACATCTACTTTACATTTTGGATATCTGTACTAACAATCTCAATACTTCGTCGCTGAAAGGTGTGAAACCGCGGTATAAGGGGTGCAAAATCGATATTTGCATATTAAATGAAAAGGTCAGTTAATTGTCGTTTCTTTCAAATGATAGTCGGAAAACTCTTTTGGTGCTCGAGAATATTTAAATAGACAAATAAATGATGCTGTAATTGTACTGACTTGCTTAACCAAATTATATAGGCCGTTATTGAAGACAATGAAATTGACCTGAAATTCTGTCCCACCTCATTACCAATCTTGCCCAAGTAGGCAAGTACCACGTTTCTTCACATACTACAGCAAGACAATTTTTGATTTTGTTTTCTTCAATCTTTGACTTTTGTATGTTAGTTAGTCTCAAATGAATTCGAAACTTTGTGCGTACTTATGATAAGGACACTTTTGTCGCGGGTGGCATATGATGTTTGGTGGCTGCGGCAAGGGTCCATGTGATGCAAGGGTTTCTAATAAGACAACTATAGCATAGCACCTACGTCTCTGATCAATTTTCTCCATTACCAATCCCCCTAGCAGTGTGGAGTTTCATAGTAATACTTACTGCTTTAGGTGGTAATTCACTGACCAATAGATTTTTTTCCGAACATTTACTAGCAAACACAAATCGAAAACAGACATCTCCTTGATATATATTTTTGCCCACTCAAAGAAAAAATTTGCATCATCAATAATATATTTACCACTGTTGTACAAGTGGCTTTAATATGAGTCACAATAGTTGAGTTAATAACAGTTCCTGGATTGCCACAGTGTAGCTCATTTGGTTTAGCCAATATGAGACTGTTTGAATTATAAATTTTCTTCCATATATTTGGTAGATATTCCTATCACTAAAGTTGACTGTCTCACAATGCAGGAGTACTTGAATTTTAGGAATTTTCATAGTTAAAACAGGCTTTTCTTATCTAAATTTTATATAAACAAGCATTCTAATCTACATTTCTTGTAGCAACTGTCGTTCATGATACGAAGGACAATAATGGCGAGAGTTATACAAAGAGCTTCAAGATATACCAGGTCGCTCCAGTAGACGATTTTTCGTAGGTGCTTCTGATTGGGACTTTTTTCAGATTGGGAAAAAAACTTTTATTTGGCTTTGGCAATGGGTCAGATAGTCAAATCGTTGTCGGATCTCAACTAAAATTGCTGTTGTCGAATCATGGACATAGAAAATATTTGAGAATTTTAGCTTAGAAAAAATGTTGTTTTTTTGGCTCGAGGAGCGCAAAACCTAGGGTGCACACGGACGCTTAACAAATTCCAATTTGGCATGGCCTTATCAAGAAGTTTAGAGGATGTGACAGGGGAGATAATTGGAATACCCATAAATTATGTTTAAAAACTAGAGGTTGGAATATTCTATAATTTTGCTAACCGGTTAACCGTTCAATAGAAAGTCCGGTTAAAACTGGTTAGCAAAATAATCAAACAGAAACATTTATCATTACATGAATTTAAGGTGATATATACGCCAGAAAATAGCGATATTTGCTTTTAAGCGATAGTTTGGAAACTACATAATATAGCAAGATGACATGTATACTGTTTTATCGTTATACAGTCCTTCAACTAATACTGATATGATATTGTAAAAACGTTGAAAAATAATGAAGTTATTTGAACTTTTGGTACTGTCAAATTGTACATGTTGGTCTGGTAAATCAGGCTAATTTCATAAGCGTTAATTTTGCAAAAGAAACACATGTACACGAAAATAATACTCATATCTACCTCATGCCATCGAGATTTAAAAAAAAAACCATAAAATTAAGTGTTGTACGGAACATCTAGTTTTTTAGCTCACCTGAGCACTGATCAATTAGGATCGCCCTGTGTCCCTCGTCGTCAACAATTTATACTATGAACACTCTAGAGGTAACATTTTCTACCTGGTCTGCAGTAAACTTGGTCAGAATGTATGTCTAAATGAAATCTAGGCCCAATTCAAAACTAGGTCACTAGGTCAAATTATAGTAAAGCCTTGTTAATACTCCAGAGGTCACATTTTTACTTGATTTATATGAGACATTGTCAGAATGCTTGCCTCAATAAAATCTAGACTAAGTTCGAAACTGGATCATGTGGGGTCAAAAACTAGGTCACTAGGTCAAATTATAATAAAACATTGTTAACACTCCAGAGGAGGTCACATTTTTGACTTGATTTATATGAGACATTGTCAAAATGATTTGCCTTAATAAAATCTAGGTCAAGTTTGAAACTGGGTCATCTGGGGTCAAAAAAGTAGGTCACTATGTCCAATTATAGTAAAACGTTGTTAACACTCCAGAGGTTCAATTTTTACTTTATCTACATTAGACTTGGTCAAAATCTTTGGCTTATAAGATCTAGGTCAATATTGAAACTGGGTCATCTTGAGGTAAAAAACTAGGTCACGTGATCAAATGATTGAAAATCCTTGTGGATTCTCGGGAGGCTGCATTTTCTACCGGAACTACATACAACTTGATCACAATATTAGTCTTCATAAAATGCAAGTCCAGTGTGGCACTGGGTCATGTTGGGTCAAAAGAAGGTCACAAGGTCAAATCATTGAAAATTTTCTTTGACTCTCTCAGAGCCAACATGGCAATGAACTCAGGTGAGCGATATAGGGCCACCATGACCCTCTTGTTATATTTTTATTGATACAATTTTGAAACAAACTTAATAGCATAAGCTAGTATACTTTCTCTCCTTTCCAAAAATACTTTTGATAATAAAAAAACTCAACAGAATTTTGTGTGCATTTACCTGAACGTTAAATATCGTCCAGTCATTCTACATGTACAAATTTACTATACAGTGTATAGTGTATCCATAAATGTGTTTATTGATAAACTTGTCAAAACTTGACTTCAACACATTATCCCACAATTGATACATATACCTAGATTTGCTGATAAGCAAATATGACAGCTGCTACTCACATGTAATAAATCAAGCAATTTGTAAATGGGTTGTTTATGTAAATGTGGTTTTAAATCAAGTCAATGCAATTAGCAGGAAACTGACACCTGCTATTAATGCCAATGTGTCAGCTGTTAAACCTTACAAATACCTATTATATTATTCATTCTAAACGAGTTGTTGATGTAAATTAGTTTGAATTTAATCCATTTTCAGATGGTCTTTAAGATATGTATACACCATAATTATGGCAATATATTTTGTAGACGTAAATGGACAAAGGAAATAAATGACATGTCATTGCATTTTTAACCGACAAAATAAACAGACCGAAATATATTGTGAATCGGAAATATTCATTCTTTACTTGTATAGTCAAATTAAGTGTGCAATTAGGACCACTAGTAAGCAAGCAAAAGCTCAGTTGAGTGTGAGTATTTGCATTAATTTATCATTAGCACTGGATTCCCATATGGGCGACGCCTCCGGAAGATTGTTAGTCATTTTAGATTTTTGGAGGTTTGTGCATGATACAGAAGATGCCCCAGTTCCAGAAGCACCCCTAGTTCTTTACATGCCCGATGTAAAGCATTGTACACTGGACCTCTGTTTTTGTCTCATCCGAAAGACTGTTAGTGGTGGAGCGGGGATTGATCCTGCGACCCCTGGATTACCAGTCCAGCACGTTACCACTGGACCACAGATCTGCTAAGTTGAAACATAACTAGCATATATTATATCAGCTGTGACAGTGACATAATAAGTTTATTCACCATATCAGAATTTGTGTTAACATGTTATCAGTGTTGACCTCAGATTGCAAGTATAACCACATTTTGTCAATGATACATTTTACCTGAATTGTGATATCAAACATAATATAAACACCTGAAATGTTTAAGTCAAAGAAATATTTTTGAATTGTGTTCATTCCATTTTTTTAACCAGTCCGTGGTTTTACTGACTGTTTACTGGACTTTTGATCAATCAACCGGTTAATTGGTTAACTGATTACATCCCTATCACCACATCCTCATTGATGATTGAAAACAAACAAAAGCATATTGTGTGTGCGTATTTACTAAATATCATTTTTTAAATATCACAGAGTAAGTGTACACATAGATCTAAATATATATTTGTAAAAATTTGATGTATATTTGTAGATAAAAAATAAATAAACACATTAAATATAGATTATTCAAAATATTGCCTGTGTGGTTGATTATCTTATATAATGTATGGATTTACAAAATGTATATGAATGAAGTCTGTAATAAAATGAAAATATATCACTACAGAAACACGTGTGTGTAACCAATCACCGATAAAACACAAACAGCAAACGGTGTCCGTAAACAAACAAAATAAATAAATAACACAAAATAGAAAAATCTCAAATTAAATTAACTCTGAATTAAATATTTGATCTCATATATTATAGATACATACACCAATTTATTTAATCTCAATTGTAATGAAATAATTTTGCGTATTTGAAACACTCTATAATTCCCTTTCTAGAAAAACATGTACGGCTGTATATTGAGGTGTGGAAGGGCCATTTAGGGGTTTGAACCTGTAACCTCCAGATCAAGATGCCAACCTCCACTACACCACCTCTTTCCCCAAGTAATATTTCGGCATTATTGAGAAATAACATATAACCAAGAAATAATCAAATATCGGACAAAATCCTTATATGTAAAAAGGTAACGAAAAAAAGTTGGATGTGGGATTATTCAGCGATATCATTTCCTTATTTTAAACTAGAATAATATCTGTGCAGATACTTTTTAGATAGGTTGGTACCTATAAATCTTAGAAACAGTAAACAACATCAAATTTTATACGGTCGGTATTAACATGATAGCACTCAGCAGTGTTTTATAGCCGTCAATTTTTGTATACTGTTATATTGCATCAGACACATTTGTACATGTTTCCCATAAGCCTAACTTCAATTGGCTGCCTTCAACGTCTCTCAAAGTCTTCAACCTTAACTTTCTACACTCTAACTACAATATTTGTACATTGCAGAAAATGGTACTCATGTAAAAAAACAACACAATATACCCCTTATACCATAAATGTCACATAAAGGTCACCACACCATGTAACAACACACTACACATACCAGAAAACCAAGCACTATTTGGCACAGAAGTGCATTTCCTCAGCTAATGCTGAGACATTGTGAAACAACTTCACACAATAAGTGAACACATAATGGCATTTCATGGAATACAGATTCAATATTTCACGTCAAACTTCACAATCAATAACATTTTTGTCTTTAAGTTACTGCTACTTTTGCCATCCGTTTGAGCAATCTGCGTAAATTATTGCACTGATCTTCAAGTTTATAACAACGTGAGACGGCATCCTTCTTCTGTTCCTCTACTCGAGACAACGTATGAATCAGATCGGCATTCTCTTTGTACAATCCAACAACAAGAGCATTTCTTTTCTCGCTGGCTTCATACTGTAAAAGTATAGAATACACTTCCATTATACATTGTATATACTAAATGTGATCTTGACAAATGTTGTTACAGCTTATTTATTGTTAAAGTTATTGTCTCTCAAAAACTGCAATAAGAGCATTACTATCTCAGGGGCGTAGATTCCTATAGGCAGTGTAGGCCGTGGCTTTACTCTTCCATAACGGTGCTATGTTAAATTTATATTCATGACATTCTCGTCCAGGTGCAAGCACATTTAATTGTCATCAAACCTCTCCAGACCTTATAAAAATATTTTTGACAACAATTGACCATCACTTTTGCATCATATAAATATACCTCCTTCTTCGTTCATTGCAAGTTATTTTAATCAATAGTTTTTTTACAGCACCATTATATTTTACCACACATGTCTAGTGATATGGCACATTAGGATGTCTGGTCTACATAAAAATACAGCAATAGTTACAATGGAGCTGTGACAAATTCAGACAAACTCAGATTGACTCAAACCTTACTATGTACATGTAGTATACCTTAGATTACAGTGTGTATTATTATCAACAGTACAAAGACCAACCTGTAGCTTAAACTTGTCAATTTGACCATCAAGAATCTGTTGTAGTGTGGTTAATTTTCTCATCAATGATTCTTTCTGTCCTTCAAGACTCTTCATCTCTTCTTGATGCTTCTCACTTGTTTCTGCATTAAACACAAAATCTGTATTCATCGTTTCAAACAAGGGCTAAACTTATATTCAATGCAAAGATTTGAAATTCATCCGACAAGGATTAGTAAGGACTTATTTTCACATTGATTGAGAAACAAGCCCTTACCGTTAATATCCCACTGGAACACTGCATACTGGGTAACCACCCAGGGGCCTTATTCACAAACATTTTAAGACTGACTCTTTAAAATATCAAATCTTCATTTTGCTCCTTAGTTGTTATAACAGTATAGATTTCAATAAAAACTGGCAAACATGTACAGTTCCTAACAACATTTATTCAGACGAAATTTGAATTGTTTAGATTGAATGAAAACGAAATGCTGGTAAAAATGCAACTTTTGCAAATTTAAAGTCTAGTTTCAGTCTTAGACCATTTCTGAGTAAGGCTCCACAACTTGCACCAAATGTTGGTTTGTAAGTGGGACTCTACCTCTCTATAGCTATGCCTCCCTATGGTTAGAATGATTTTAAACAATTCAATTAGTATGTTATTTCACTATGTCCAGTATTGTTAATCAGTGCAATGGTAAGGAATATCTGAAATTTACAAACATAAAGATCTCGGGACTGGATCTATTTAAGAAACAATCAAGATAATTATTTCCTATAAATTAGGGCAAAACTAGACATGATATATATTACATTATCATATACTTTGACTAATCCAAGGGCCACAACTCTAGTGTGCTAGGAGTAATATTGCCGATCATCGAACATGATCTAATTTGTGTAATAATAATAATAACGACTTTATTTAAAGAGGCAACACAGTTGGGCCGTATAAATAAGTTTCATGAAAATAGCCTACTCGGAAAAGAAATTAGTCAACCCCAGACACAATGCTGTCATGACAGCTCGCCATGAGCGCCTCAAGCAAGCTAAAGAAACACAATCCCATTTCATCCACTTTTTCCAGAATGAAATAACCCTCAAATAAATCAATTCATAACATACGCACCTTGAAAAACTTTACTGGACGATTCTTCCTTAGTTTGAAGTAATTCCTGGAGACCTCTGAGTGATCTCTGATTATCTACCAGATCAATCTGTAGTTTGGTATACTTCTGTAGATCCACCATGTTACCACTCTGTTCCTTCCATTGTTGTAACTCCCTGATATGCTGGGACTGACTGATGGAGAAGTTTGTAGTAGCTTCCAATAACTGAAATCAAATCACCAACCAAATATAGAAGACTCCCGACAGTCCAATTTTTGCAAAAGTCGGCAAATTTTAACCAGAATCTAGATTAACGAGAATATTTAAGTTCCAGTTGGCCTCATATGTACATTTTGTTGCAGTTTGAATTAAAGGTATTGAGCAATAGAGAAGATAATTTCCCAAGATATAGTACTCACAAAAATACAAAGTGAACCAATGTTGTTTTAAAATATCTCAGTATTGATTTGAATGATTTACTGTTATGATACACTGAGACATGTGCTTTAAGCAGGCCAAAATGCAGAGAAAACAATGAAAGTTTAATCAACTTCTGTGGCACTAAAGTGAAGTCGACAGGTCTACTTCACATTTGAATAATTTTGATTCATTTTAATGAAATACAAAATGAAGTTTGCCTAACAGTGACAACCTGATTACTCAGAGGTTATGAATAATTTGAAGTATTAAGAATTCTAGAATGAAAGATTAAATGAATCAACACTTAGGACAGTCGAACACTGGTCTGAATCTGAACTATGATCCAAGAACAGTAAAACCTCAATAATAAGACCACCCTTTGGACCCTTGAAAACTGGTCTTCTTATTGAGGTTGTCTTAATATTGAGGTTGAAATTAAGATCAAATCAGTCAAAATGGACTTGAAAATTTTGGTCTCAATATTGAGGTGGTCATTAAGTGAGGTTTCACAGTAAGCAACACATATTTACCTTGTCACTGATTTTCTGTAGCTGTAATTCCAACAACTTTTTCTCTTCCAGAACAGACGTAAGGCGACCCTTAAACAAGATAAATGAAAATACATGTATGCATTCAATTTTTAAATCATATCATAAATATACCAGAATTTTATTATTTTGCACTAAACTAAAAGCTCTTTAAATCATCAAACTTAGGTCTTTGTGCCTGCGGAATTTATTATTTTGTTTGGGACATTTCTTAATCTAATAAGTTTGACTAGTGCCAATCAAAAAATATATCCTGATGTTTAGATAAAACGATGAACACTTAGATTGACATTTGATACTCACATTTCCCAGGGGAATTATTTTTTACCTTACAAGTTCATTAATGGTTAAACTACATTATATGTTTCATTTTTGTATGTAACACCATGCAAAGTACATATTATACTCTTTTGTTACGATTCAATTTTCTAGACAAGAATGTCAAAAATAGTCGTTATGATAAAGCTCCAATTTGATATACGGTAATTGTATACCTTGTCTTCATGATCTTCCTTCTCTGCAGTGCCGGCTTTATTCAGCTGTTCCTTTAGAGACTTGGCTAGGTTCGAAACCTTGTCTCTCTCCCTGCATACATCTTCATACTTTTTCTGTGGAATATAAACTGACCATATCAGCATATTGTAATGTAGTAATAAACTCCACCACATAAATCTAATTTAACTGCTTTAGATTCAATAAAAAGAGCATTAAAATTGCATATAAGTTCTAACACAATCTCATTAAAATCAGCTCCAGTCGCACGCTCCTATACTATACGCTAACTGGATCTGATGACTGCACAATACAGGTCACGTTCTTGTGACCTTTGGGTAGCCAATCAAATCATCGACTGCAAAATGCTGTGGTATAGAGTTAAGAATATTTGTTGATCTCCGACGAGCTCCGTAAATTCTATTTGAGCGTAGATCATCGAGGCGTTCTGATTACATATTTTCGTCAATTTCAATATGGCTGCGCCCTTGGACACAACCGCAACTCATACACGGCAACATTCTTTGGTTGATCGGTGTTGTTTGTGTGGTGTTTCGTTTTTGGAAATATATATAACCGGAAGCGGCAGGAAGGACATTAAAAAGCAGTATAAACAGAAACTCCGAATAAACGATAAAGCCATTTTGAGAAAGACGACAAACACGGTGTTGTAAGAAGAAATTTCATTGGACAACAAACGAGCAGCTGGTTACGCATATCTATTTTGAGAGAGGTTATATGAACGTGACCTCTTACAGAGTGTAGTCAGATCCTAACAACGGAAAGTAATGGAGCTAAAGTTAGGGGCTGATTTCAATGAGATTGGTTCTAACACAAGGCACATTTGAGCACTGCCAAGTTAAGTAAGTATATTTTTGTTATGAATAGCCAAGTTTCTTGACAACAACATATAAGTAACAAGTATAAAATAAACATGTTATCATATAATTCCAATTCACAGAAAGACATTATTAACTTTTTTAAATGCTATAACCATTCTTAAGAAGCAAGATGACAATGTATTTCAACATTGGAAACAATTTCAGGATTTCTAGATTAAGTTCCATAAATGCACAGACTACCAAACAGGCCAGCACACTCAAACAACAAACAGAAACACATGTATTCACCAAAACCCCTCTCAGCTAGAGTCATACATATATTTAACCATTCAGAGTTCTACCGACACCAGTGTACTGAATATTGACACATATATATAGCTAGTGATGTAAAACTACTCCACAACAACATGACAGCACATTTGAATAAACGTAAGGTGGTTTTTATTGACATAAAGCAGTGTGGAAGACATACCGTCTATGAGATTCTCTATGGAAGTATGTGACACATGTAACACCACCCAGACACCAGTATTAACTTTTTACGACAAATCATGTGCACAAAAATGTAAAATTCAGCAGATGCTGTTGTTAACAAATGTAAGACATAAATATGAACATACACGTGCATTAACCTATACCCATGTGCCTTATACTATCTATGGTATGTGTATAGACCTGTAGAAACCGATATTTGTCCTTATATCTTAATGCATCTTTTAATTCTCTTTTAGACTGAACTAGTTTAGCATCTGTGTCAGCAAGTCTATCCTGTGTCTTCATCAAAGTCTCTTCAACAACAGATTGACCAATGGACATTTGTCCATAATCAAACTGTTAGTATGAAAATACAAGTATATAGTCATGTTCCACACAATACAGTTAACTATAAATGGTTGGTTGGATTGGTGTTTTACCCAGTTTTTCAGCAGTATTACTGCTATGTATGATAGTCAGTTGACACAACCAGTGTGCAGGGTTACCAACCAGTACTAACTTGTTCTTATACAAGCAACTGGCAACTTCCCCAACTGAATCGGTGGTGAACAGAAATGACTTTGTATTTATAATCTTCAGTAAAATTGACATGGAGAACATACACTTTAACACCTCACCAAGGCTTTGAACCTATGACCACCCAGTATGGCAGTCAAGAGCAAGACAAGCTAACCATGAAGGCTACTCCAATATATATGTAATATCTCAAATCTCTGCCTAGATGTAAAGCATTTTAAGCCTATCTAGATTATTAATTTCATGACCTTATAGCATGTTTTCTATCCTTCGGATTAATTGAAAGGGATACAGCAGTGTGGCTGTTTTTGGGACTATAGCACAGAGGGAAAAAGTGTAAAATTAAATCCTACATATCACATTGAGTGTTGCCTTAAATAAAAGACCATACAAGACTGAAAAATCTTCATCTGCAACTCAGTTTCAATTGTGTAAATGCAGGTCACAATTTAAATAATAATAACATTAGTTATTTCTTCATGGTCAAGGATGACATTGCTTTACCTGTAAGTGCGTATATTTCTTCGCCATTTCTTCTATTTCTTCATATCTGTTCTGAATATCAACAATGCGTTCTTCTAGCTCAGATTTCTCTTTTGTTAATTCATTTATAGCTCTCTGCAGAATAATAACATTTGAGTTACACATAAAATGAAGCATTGAACTGATAATGCTTGTATAATAGAAGAGCGACAGAATGGTGGAATGTACTAGTATAATATATCAGGAGTTAAGTCAACTGTGTCATTTAGAGAGTTTGTGTTTGGTTATATGTCCCTGTGATAAGTTTTCAATTGTATGGAAACTGTGTCAACTTAAAGCAGAAATAGTGCTGCTACTCTGTGATCAAACCATAGACATGTTCAATGTTACCACATCTAGTCACATTAACTTGTAACAGGACCTACCGGTCCTAGCACTTCCTTTTATATGATGCCTAGCAACTTCATGAAAGAAACTAGCACAATATTAAATAAAATGGTTTGTCTTGTGTGGGGATCGAACCTGCAGTCTCTCGCATCCCTGAGTTGAACATTCTACAAGTGAGCCACAGGGCCAGCTTTGTCTTGTATAGCTATCACAGACTAATAAAGACCTCTCACATTGTACACAATGTTTCACATATTCCAATAGTTTGCAAAATATTTGATGGAAAAATGTATTAAACCCACAACATTATATCTATAACATGGCCTTGGTTTACTGAACATTCATCCAATATTTACTCAAGATGACACCTTTTAAATTTCTACATCAACTGCCCCCCCCCCCCAGAAGTTCCCAAATATAGGTTTTTCTACTTCATCTGTTTTACCACCAATGGGAGAAGATGTATCAACACAATACCTGTGCATGTTCCGGGACCTGGGTTGAAGTAGGTTTCTCACTTTTTGAAGACATGGACTCTATATGTTGACATAACTCTAAGTTATCTTCCTTCAATTTCTCATTTTCTCTCTAAAAATGATGAAGTACTGATTCAATACAGTATCATAATACATGTAGTTTGACCAGTTAATACTAGAATGGTTCTATCAGGGAACTATCTGGTAGTATATGCTTAAAGACTAACAATATTTACCTCTAAATAATGTTGATAATAAATCATGCAAGACAAACTTGTATATCAGGGGTGTCACTAATTATTAAAGTAGGAGGGAAATCATCAAAAGTAAGCAGGGGTCTGAGGGGTACTCCCCTTAAGTATGATCACTGATACAAGAAAAATAGCCAGGTGATGATGCTTAAGTTACCGGGTAATTTTACCAGCACCCGGCTCTCATTGACACCTCTGGAACTAAATTCGCCAAGAAAACAGCACAACATTTATAAATTTATATAATTTAGCTTCTTGACAACCAAAGAAAACGATTGATAGAATCAAACCAAGCTGCAAACTAATTGCAATAAACTTCTGAACCAGCCGGTTCATTACTGTATGGGACAACTATTGTATGAACTACATGGAAAAATACTCCAATTTAAATTATCTACACAATTTCGTGCAGCATGAAATTTTCCAGTATACCAACCTGTAAGTCAGTACTTCGGTTAGAATCTCTCTGTAAGTCTACTATCTCTTGTGTTAGTGCAGCAACCTTCTTCTCTAATGTTTCTTTCTCAATTAAAACTGCATCAAATGCCGCCTGAGAATAAAACAAACACAACATATAAGTTATTCTTTTGATTCACAAACTGCATGAAAAACGGACGGCATCTTTATGCACTGCAGCAGAACAATGATACAGCATAAGCAATCAATCCAAATTTAGCACATTTAATACAAATAACTCATGTTACATACCTTTTCCTTCCCACTCTGTTTTGATGACTCCACAAACTGAGCTTTCACAGCAGTTATTGCACCTTCTTTCTCAGCCATAAGTTCATCAATACGAGCTTCTAAAGCATTCTTTGTACTTTCTAGTGTATCCCTCATTTCAATCCCACTTCTGTCAGCCTGAAATTCCATTATTCACCACTGTAGTTTTAACAGTTATCAATTTAACATGTTCCAGTAACAGACTTATAACATCTGAAAGTTTTTGTTAGTCTCTTGCCAAAGATGCAAAAAACTAATTTAATCAATTTTGGTGCAAGAAATAAACATGCACATTTTTTATTAAAATTACGATATTCACCTGTACACTCTCAATAATCGAAATACATTGTTAATATTGTAACATTACCTGTCTCTTATCTTGTTGTAGTTTATTGTTGGCCTTCTTTAGCTCGTCCATTTTCTTTCTATTTTTATCTTCTTCCTGAAGAGCTCTCTGTAACTCTTCAACTTCTTGTCTAAGAAGGTTTGCCTGAGCTTCATACTCATGTTTCTCATCTTCATAAGCCTCACGAATCTCTTCCATCTGTTGACAAAACTCATCCTACATAAGGAAAATACGACAATATCATATCAATTTACTTATGTGCATTTAGTCTGATTTTTACACAGTTATTCAGTTAACATTTATTTTCAGTTCAGCAATAAGTTGATCAGACAAGCTTTCCGGCTTACTAAAGCAGCAATAACTTGTCCCTCTGCAAGTAATGAACAACTGCTACTATGGCTTTAGATGTTTATCTTCAGTTACTAACACAATCATGACCTCTAGGTTGGAGGTTCAGAGCCGTATTGACTCAGTTGAATGGTGGACGCTGGTTGATTCATCACTGTAAAAGGTATTGCAACAAATAAAGAATTAACCTTATGTCTCTATGTCATCTGTCCCTTAATTGTTCTCAACCTGGTACCAGATAATTTTTTTGGCATTTTTAACATTTTCACAAAAACTGTATTACTATTATTTTTTACTAAAATTTATAGAGAATTAAAACTTAAAGGCATTTTGACTAGTCAGCCATGAAATACATACATGTATAACAAACAAGGCAAGTCAACATGTACATGTATTTGAATACCAGTGACTCCTACATGTTGTATTTGTGTGCATATTCACAGAGCCAATTGGTTAATAGATACATTCAACAATTTACCATGTGACCAAATAAGGTAGCATTGCTAATCAATTTTGCAGATGGAAAATCTATTATTTAACTTTTGAAGCAAAAATAATAAAGAGTGATACAATAATACACATGACAAGCACTACGACATGGCAACCTGAATAGCATATAAACATACACAAACATTCTACAAATATTGCTCTCATGCGAAGTATATACATGTGTCATGGTGCCCACTTGTTAACTTAAGAGTATGAGCAAGAGTTTGTAAGTGGCCCAAATAGCTCAGTCTGTAGAGCCATCACAAGAGGTCCCAGATTCGAGCTCTGGTCTGGCTTCATACTATTCTAACTCCGTGTCAATGCCACCATGACACATGTACCATACATAGATACGTGGATGTGGGTGATGTAGATGTAATGTTGTGATACATGGACATGATAAATCATACACAGTTTTTATGTACCTCTTTATTTCCTCTCATACATATTTTACCATTTCTTATCCTTCTTCTCCATTTTGATAACTACATTTATATTCATATAATTTTATGTACATTTACATCTTTCTTTTAACATAAATACAGTCGGACCTCGTTCATTTGAATTCATCGGGTCCAAAATTTTATTTCAAATAATACATGGTTTCGAATAGCCCATTTTAATTTGACATGCGTAAGAAGATACATCAGGACCTGCTATTCATTTCGGATGATACCAAGTATTCTGATAGAAGGTTATCGATTATCGAGGTCCGACTGTAGATGGGATATTTGCGTAACAGTTCTCATGATTATGTCTTTCATTAGACAATAAAGACGGCAATGTTTTATCATCTATATTGATGGATTCTTAAAAGTGATGAATTACCAGTGGAATAAAGTTCTCCATTTTAAGCAGTCATTCAAATAAAGTAAAGATAAAAGGTCCAAAAAGTGAATGTCCTGAGTGTATAATACATTTAAGTTATCAATATTGGCAAAATCTTTGTTGCATTCATTTTTTTTTACATACTTACATACATATAAAATCAAGCTGAATGATTGAAAAAAATTCAATAAAGTTGAACTTAATTCCTGTTGAAACAATCAAAGAATGAGCAATTTACACCCTAAAAAACTCTTATTGTCATTGCATAATTTTCTTAAATTTGAGCGCTGAAAACCATTAACAGCAGAAAAATTGTGATGAAAATGATACATGAAATATTTATCAGTTTTACCCACCTCAAGCTCATCTCTCAATTGCTGTGCAAGCTGTTCTTCTATAAGCTCTTTCTCATTATCAAACCTTTGTGCAAGAACTTCTCTTTCTTCTTCCAGTTTCTCCTCAAGTATGTTGAGTTCTTGTCGCATAGCTTGGATCTGTGCTTCATAACGTTCCATCAATTCTGTCTTCTCCTTCTCAAACACGTGACCTGAAGTGACATCACAAAGTGCAAATAAAACATTAAAAATTATTTTAATGTCGATGTATTTAAAAAGAGACATAAACAGTACAAGATTTTTTTCAATTCCTTAACATACACATGTGAAATACAAACAGCATTAATTTTTTACATGATAACAGCTCTATATTGGTTCTGAAGTCCATTCAAAATGAGATTTGGACAAAACAAAACTAATTTGAACAATTCAAGTATAAAAAGTACTCGTATATCAGATCTTTCTGAAACAGAAACTAATATATTGATGTACAAAATAAATTTACAAATAACCTACTTAATTCAGACTTTTTAGTGTTAAATTCCTCTCCAAGTTCTTGCTGTAATTTTTCCATCAGTTTACTTTTTTCTTCTTTCACAGTCTCTTGTTTTGCTTCATCAAGAAGTTGATAAAAGTCATCCCTCAGTTTACCATGGAGAGATTCAACACCCTATATTAAGATAGGAAAGTGACATTGTAAACATTCAAGCCAATTACTTGTTCAATTAAATATAAGCCGACTTGTAAACGATATATACATTTGTTTATTTTGTATTAACATGTCGATAGCGACAGCTAATAGAAATATAACAACTAAGGCTTACTTATAAATTGTGTCATACTATAGAAAATAAATAAGTTAATTTATAGAGGCATTATTAAATTAACTTGAGAAAGATGTAAATGAACCCATCCTGTGTTTAATGAAGGTCTATGTAACAGAATACCATACATTTGATAAAGATACTGATCATTGTTCTCATGAGCAAGTAAAATTTTTATATCAATATATCTCCAGTAGTTACTATCATGCTACATAAATAATTATTCCGGACATAGTAAACAAAATACATGTATTTCAATCATGGCTAACAACCTAGAGGTACAATCAAAGTTGCATCAGATTCAGATTTCAAATCAATACTAATTTTTTATGCAGAACATACTTTTCTAAACAAATTATCCATTTCTTTATCGGACTGCATTTGTTTGTCTTCAAGTTCCTTAATCCTTTCATTGTACAGTTCCACAATTTCTTGTTTTTCCTGTCGAAACGATAATTCAAATTCTTCTTTTTGTTGCCTTAGCTCTAATTCCAGTTCAGCTTTCTGTCTCTGTAACTCTCTTACATCTTGACCTAGTTGATCTATTTGATTCTTTAGATTCATTGTTTCTTTCCTGAAATTCATTTCAATTTCATTATTCTGTCTCTTTTGTTCATGTTCCATCTCATGCTTTTCCTTTTCTACATTCTCACGTGTCTGCATATGTCTGGTTAACATTCCCTCCATTTCCTTCCTCTGTCTCTCTAAGTCCTGCTCACTCTTTTCCTTCTGTTTTATCAGTTTATGTTCAAGCTCAGAATTCTTATCCTCCAAATTCTTAATGAAAGGCTCTGTTTCGGCTAGAGCTTCTTCTAGCTGGAATTTCTCTTGTTCTAATTTTGATTTTTGAACTTCCAACTTATCTTTGAGATCTTCCCTGTAATCTTCAAGTAGCCTGTAGAATAATGAAACAATCAGAGAATAAAATCCATGAAATGGAGATAATACATATAAGTACACACACAAGTAAACCAGTGCTCAGTCATCCACCTTTACCTGGCAATCACATCTTAAACAATACTAAAATGATCTACTGCAAATTGATTAGCTGAACATTTTTATCTATAAGCACATAAAATTTATAGCTGTCAGAGGTTTGAGCATTCTTCATTATGTCAACAACTGCAATAAACCATGAACATATCTAAAAGAACAGTGAAGACACATAAAATAAATACAGCTAACAAAAAAGCAGGGTACAGTGGAACACGCTTATAACGAATTTCTAGGGACCTAGAGATTTACTTCGTTATATCCAAACTTTGTTATATCCATAGCGAAATTTCGTAATAATTGTATGGATTTTGTTATAACATCCATTACTCTTGATTTGTTACATGTTTACATCTGTGTAATGATACAGAACACGTATTTGTGAATTACGTTATAACCATGTACGTTTGCTTAAAATATGCCTTTTGGGACCCACAAATTACTACATTACATCCAAAATAATGCTTGATCCAAAGTCGTTATAACCGAGTAGATAGACAATTAAATATAGAGGAGTTTGATCAGGGAATAAAAATTACTACATACTATCTGATCATTCATTATAACAAAGTACGTAATAAGTGTGTTTCACTGTATAGGTGTTTAGTATAACACATTGAATGTATTCAAACAATGAACATCAAGCCAATCTGATGATCAATTTGTAATAACAATCAGGTGGTATGATACCTTTCTCTTAGTTTGTTTTCCTCTTCATCAAATTTCTGTTTCAAATGATTTTTTTCAGATTCATTTCTTTGTATCAGATCTTCTTTCTCATGGGCAAAATTCGTCTGCAATTCACATGCAAGTTCTGACAATGCCTGCTGCTGAAGACGTTCAAATTCATCAGATAATTTTATCTAGAAAAAAGGCAAAAATTATTGTTATATTATAATTATAGTTTGATACAGAAACGATACCATAATTCAAGACTTCTTTTTAAGAATTTGCCATTTATTTTGCATAGGAAAGCAGCAATATTTCATCAAAATTTCATGGTATCAAATGTGATTACTGTATCTGTTATTTTCTTTATCCTGACAGACACATTGTCTGATTGTTTTTTTAATAACTGATTATGCTGAAATATTCACTCAGTCTGTCATGAGTTAGGGATACGTATATAAGGGGACTTAACGCTTGACAAAATCCAATGAATATAGATAACTTTTAACTTTAGAACACACTATGTATATCTTTGTGACAACTGCTTTGTGTCAGAATTAATTTTATTACTTTGTGATCACTATTTGCGAACCTTACAACTTAGTGAACTATTTGATAACTTTGTGAACTCTTTATTAACTTTGTCGAAAATAATCATATTTAGTTGTTAATTATCATCTGGAAATAAATTTGCTAAACATTAGCTGACTTTGTGATTTATAACATTGCTTGCAAATAGTGAGATGTCTCAGTGACTCTCGGAGAAGAAAGAACACAACACCTAAAATAACTGTTCAATGGTTGTATTGTTATGCACTGCAACAGCATGGATACCTCACTGTCTGCTAACAAGATTTATGAATTTTACAAGTAGGACAAAACACCCTCTGATATTTTTTCCACAGTTGAAAAGCATTTCAAAATAATAACAATTTAAACTGTTGTCTTTCCAAATCCAAGCTACATTAGAAGCTATTTTGCAACAATAACAAAGGCAAAGATAAAATACTTAAGGGATGTTATGTCCACTGTGGAAACAAACATCAGAGAGTGTTTTGTCCTACATGTAAAATTAATGAAGCGGATTTTGTCCGCCTTGTAAAATTCATGAAGGGGGTTTTGACTTACTTGTAAAATTCATGAAGGGGATTTTGTCTACCTTGTAAAATTCATGAAGGGGATTATGTCCACCTTGTACAAAATGAGCGATGGGGATTTTGTCCGGAGGGGGTTTTGTTCGGCTCCATGTACAAAATGACCGAAGGGGATTTTGTCCAAAGGGGATTTTGTCCTACACTCTTTAACTGCCCTTTGTCCATTATAATAACTACACAGCATTTACCTTTTCCTTCTCTATATGGTTAAACAGATCAGCTTTCTCTAGATTATGTCTTTCTTCTTCAGCATTTATTTCCAGTCTACATGCTTGCTCTATCTCCCTTCTCTCAATGTCAAAGTGATCCTTTAAGTTTTGATTTTCTTTCTGCAACTCATCAATAGTATCCCTATCAGCTGAGCTTCCAATACCTGAACAATTGGAATAAATATTCAGTAATTTTTGTGGCAGAAAAAGAGATGATGCGAGCACCATAATATAATGGCAAATAAATATTTTTTTCCAAATTAATTGATAGTATTATTTGTTAATTTATATATAAGGTGTTATGTGAGATCAATGAATGACAACTCTGCATCGTGATTACATTTCTAATAGTTTAAATTCAAATAACTGCATTTCGCAATAGTTTTTGTTTCATTGTATTCAACGCCATTTTCAAACATTTTTTCAGTAATAGATGGCATCAGTTGACCTAACCCACTATCCTGGAATTGATTACCAACTACTACTAATTTGCCCTTCAGCAAGCAGCTGACAATTTCTCCATTATGAATCAGAGTCGACGGACAAATGACCGCAGGCAAATGTCACAGAAGGGCACAACCTTCACAGCACAGGAATAGAATCTGGACTTGCTGCTTGACATCCCAGCACTGAGCTAACCAGGATGAACATTTCACTATCGACCATTATGCGTAAACATAAAGAGACAATGGTAGAGAGTTGCAGTAACCTAGTCAGTTTTGTATTGGTTGTTCTTGCTTATCCTTACCCAAGCTAGCCATAATATAAAGAATCTGCATTCAGATGACAATTTTATAGTATGTTTAAGCATGACTAGATATAGACTATATCATTGTTTGTACAAAAGAAATTTGATAGAAAAAAAAAATGTTCAGTTATATATTTAAAGATATTGACAGGACAAATTGAAATATGTAAGTATGTTTCAACATTATTCCTACAGCGATATTTAAATGAAGTACAAAATGGTCGAATCTTATTATGTCGGGATCTGATCCAACATTTATATCAAAATTAATGAACAAGTTACATACAATCTATTAATGTTATATTAAGGATTAAGAACAAAGTGGCATCATGGAGAAGAATTAGCTGGTAGCTAAGGTTCTAGTTAGTCACAATATCTGTATTTATATGGTAAGGAGTAATTCTGTTAGTGCTAGTGAATCAAATATGCAGCTCGCAAAATCTGTCTGACTGACAGAGATGTTTGGTATTAAGAATGGAAATTTCACAGTAAATAAGGTAGGAAATATTTTCTAGGTCAGGTAACGACCGGCTTTGTGGCTAACTCTGAAATAAGTACAGCAGCATATGACAAAGAACGTTTAAAATTAAAAATGTGAAACTCAACTACGAAAAATTTATACACTCTGGAGCGTGACAATCTAAGTACAATACTTTCTTTGTGCATACAGTCTCATGATTAGTAAAAAATAATAACAACAAAACTTCCAATGAAAGCAACACAACCAAGTATTTACTCATATACAGACCACAGACTACACATTTGATTGTAAAGACAATAGACAAAGTATCAAGGCTGGGCACAAGAAAGTGATACATGTATTCTACCTTAAATAACACTGAATTATAAAAAAATCTTTCTCTGGCTTCCGTTGCAGATTCTAAAGAGATTACAGTTTTATGGATATATTTTGTAACAGTAACATATGAATTCACATATTCATTAAAGTTACTATTCACCGTTAAGCGACGACATTATAAGACGTCATCAGCACAAGACTCGTCCTACCCAGGGGACGTAATCAGCACGAGACTCGTCCTACCCGGGGGACGTATGATAGAGTTTTTCACTACATGTTTAAATGCAGGAACTTCCTTTCTAGTATGCAAGAAAAATGTTTGCACAAACTGGCCTAAGCTGGGAACTACAATGGTCATCTCAAGTGAGAACTAACCAACAGATTTACATCAGATAGTTTGCTAGCTAGAAATTTCAATACAATTAGGAACACATGTTAAAATATTAAATATCAAAAATTAAACATTAGAGGAAATTGAAAGACAATTAAGTCATGTCATACTGTGAAACACAAACAGCCAACATTACATTAGTACAAACAGTTTATTAGCAAAGGTACTAAACTAAAAACTAGTGAATTTGAAACTATTCTAAAAAAAAATGTTAGTAGCAACTACATATATCCAATACCTGTGGTTGGTAATTTTCTGTGTGCAGATTTAAATAGTTTTTTTCCTGTAACCATTGAAAACAAAAGATATATACATGTACTTGTCTCAACTGATAATACTCGTTTCTCATCTTAAAACCATGCAAAAACCTAAGTCTGAGATTATAGCAGTTACTAAAAAATTACTCATCTTAGTCTGAGTGCGGAGCTTTGAGAGTGCAGAGTGGAGTACAAGCTTATTGAGGGCTGAGTACTGTTTGTAATCCACTCTTTTGACGAGATTTGAGTCGGTTTACCTCAGGTTTTAGTGTCGGTATACCTCAGATTTGAGTGTCGGTAAACCTCAGATTTGAGTGTCGGTTTACCTCAGGTTTGACTGTCGGTATACCTCAGATTTGAGTCGGGTTACCTTAGATTTGAGTGTCGGTATACCTTAGATTTGAGTGACGGTTTACCTCAGATTTGAGTGTTGGTATACCTTAGATTTGAATGTCAGTATACCTCAGATTTGAGTCGGTATACCTCAGATTTGAGTGTGGGTATACCTTAGATTTGAGTGTGGGTATACCTCAGACTTGATTGTAATTATTGAGTGCCGGGTAAATTCGAAGTTTTGACTCCTGAATGCTGATAAACGATTATAATCCCAGGCCCTGATTCCTTGTTGTATTTTTATATTTTCTCTGGTACCAAAACACTAATGGGATTCCTTTTTCTTTTTTTATATTTTCTCTTTTTCCTTATATACTAAAGTCTTCATAAGTCATTGACCAAAAATATAAGGAAATTGGTAAGATTAAAAGATGAGAAACAAAGATATAGTAAAACCTCAAAAAGCAAAACCACGGGAAATCGTAGAATCGAAACTGGACAAATTTAATAGACTGGTACAATGTTCCTCCATCTACAACAGACTTTGAAACCAGTAAAATCTGATAAACCAGACAACGTCATTGATCTACTAGTCTAGTGTTCAGAGAAAACAATGGATGGCAAATACTGTTGGCTATATATGGTGATATACACAGCAGTTCCATGTACCAACAAAGTTTGATATAAATTTACAACACTAATTGCAATAAGCATGTTAATATATATCCGTGAATATCTAAATATACAGATAAACAAAATTATCAATCTGTTATACTGAAGATGGTGTAAGTGTTATAGGTTTGATAATTGTCACAATACTATGATAACATCACAACTTTTACCATCAGAAATATTTATAAGAACAATAATTTGTCAATTTTCATACCACTTGTCTAATTGCCCCATCCAGTTAACTGACTAGGCTGTGTTAGACCTTTTACTACAGAGCATGATATGATAGGTCGATGCTTGAATAACAAGACAGAAATGTTGAAAAAATTGCAGTCTCAATAGAGATACCATGTAGTGTAAAATGCAGTTCTTCCACAGATTTTGAGTTAAGTACAGAAGTCAGTTGACCTAACCAGTGTTCCTGGGTTACCGACCGGAACTAAGCCAGTTCTTCAGCAAGCAACCTGAGGTGGAATTCTTGCATAAAACATACGAAATTTTATGTCAAAAAAAAAGTAAGATTAAGATATATTGTGTTCAGTCAAATTGTAAAGGAGAACCCACACATCACCCTGGGTTCAAATTTACAACCTACAGTTGAGTGTTCCACCGACTGAGCCTACCTGGGAGGGCCAATCATGACAAAAGACATTTTTTAAACAGGTAGAAAGATTGAACCTAAATGACTATCCTGTAGGTCTTATACAACTGATTTGTGCTGCTGATTATTTTGTTCACCAAATATGGAGAGTCTGTGCGTGCTTTAAGCAAGGCAATCATGTTCGAACATGTTTTTCAATATAAATTATGTTATGCTTTTAAAAAAATTGGGAAATTTGTTGTTTTACAGCAATTATCCATAGGAAGCATAAATATTACAAAATAGTGCACACAATTAACATTTTTCATTATTGTACCAATAAGTGTGCACTAATTTCATCACAATTTATGTCCAAGAGATAAATCCTGAACTTTTCTCTAAAGATAAAAACTTATAACAGATACATGCATAATCTGAACACCCGATAAACTCTGACAGCGAAAAAAGTACCAAGGATAATAAAGTATGATCACACATTCCAAAATATTTCTAACAAAATTATACAGCAAACTCATTTAAAATGGAACTAAGAGGGAGAAATATGTTGTATATAAATCAAATGGAAACAATAAAAACAAACCTAGATAAAATATATACGAAATATTCAATTACCTTGACCATATGTAATGCCTAACTTTGATAGATCCGTTTTTAGTTTGCAGACTTGCAGAGTGACAAATAAGAAATAATCAATATAGCAGACCAATACAGGACCGACATGGAATATATTGACAATGATGACAAATCAATAAATTAATTGCCAGAACATGTAAAATCTATACCATTCTATCAAGTCATGTGATCAAATCATGTGATGGAGTTAATATCGTTAAATCTTCCATGATCATAACTGACAGATATTGATTAAGTAAATCATCCATGAAAATCATTGACCTAATTATTTACCAATTAATAATTAACAAGCATTAATTAATATGCTTAAAAACTCACTTCACTCATGTATTTTTTCTTCAAATTAAAGCATGTCTTGCCTTAACATTAACATATCATAATTCAAGGAATGAAAGTAAAACAAGTATATCTGCAAACAAATAGTAAAGCAGTTAGAGTTGTTTCCCTTTCGTCCATCAATATCTATCATATCTTTACCAACAAAGTATGCCATTGTGACAATTACACTGGTACCAGCCTTAAATAACATTTATCATCAATAGTTATTACGTCCAGGTAATCACTTACTGATATCGTCATCATCATGCAGCGCCTTCGGAAGTCGTCGACCTTGAGCATTCACCGTACGTGATTCATCATCAGAAAAATCTGTGAAAAACATTAAAGAGGTTAGGATTATGTGAGAGAGATCTCAATTTACTTGAATAAAGATTTTCAAACGAGATGTCGCATAAAAATCATGGTTTTAAGATGTAAATTTTTTAATTTACAGTACCAACACAGAAACAACAAGAGATGTTTTTAAAACATAATGCCCCCTGTGACCTTGACCTTTGACCCCCGACCCCAAAATCAATAGAGTTCCTCTGCTACCCAAGGTGAATGTGTGGACCAAGTTTGAGAATGATAGGTCAAGGGGTTCTTGAGTTATTGATCGGAAACGAAAAGGTTACGGACCGGTCGACCGACCGACATACCGACTAACCAATATGTGCAAACCGCCCTCTCTTCTTTCGAAGGGGGGCATAATTAGTATTTAAACAACTAGAGCATGTAATTAGTTGAGTTAAATGGTAACAAATGACTAGTGGCCATTAAGTTATCATGAGTTTGTTTCACAGATAGCAGCAGTGCAATCAAATACTGTGTTATATCATAAAGCCTAAACCTGACCATCATTTCCCATCATATGGTGTTAATTCAGCTAATTTCCAGGTGTTATGAGCCATTTTTTGGTCATGTTCTCATTGGCAATAACAATTTTCTTCAGAATTCTCAAATGACATTCCGGCAAAAAATTTGTCAAGAAAATGCCAACATAGGAGCTCTTTTTCTGTAATGCATACCAAAATGTATGTGGTGTTTTATAAAAACTCACTTTTAAAACATTATCCGATAGATGGATAGATCGAAAGATAGATTTTAAGTGTAAACAATGGAAATTCCGGTCTGATATGTATGAATAAAATGTTGGTGCATGGTTTGTAGGTTTGTAACAATTTTCTGCTATTTTCTGCTATTTTGACTTTTTTCATGAAATAGTTTCCAATATCATGTGGATGAATCATGTTCCCAAAACAGTGAGAGATAGGCTTGGCTATAGCTATGGCAGTATGTAAAGGCTGATAAAAACCTTATACATGTCACCTTCCACGGCTTTAGGCTCATTCTGCACTGTACCAGTGTGTTCTTCAACATGCCAACTTCAAAACTGAAGAGGAGGTACCTTACCCATCTTAGACCACAAACCTTAGATTAACTAAGACATAAATATACAAACCAGCAGAAGAGAATGAAGATGTCTTCACAATCACGGGTTTAATGTAGTCTGACATTATAGACCCATCTTTCCTTATTGGTGTATGGATGTCTACATCTGTATCACCTAGCTTCCGTAATGGTGTAACTTGCTGCTTCGTGTGTTCTAGTTCTGCTGTCAACTCATCATTGTGATCCTTTAAACTCTGAAAGAGGCAATAGACATATGGCATCAAAATATCACAGAAGCAACAAAGAGCATGTAAGGAAACAATAAGCCAGGTCTCAAAGAGGATGAGGAACAAACAACTGAACAAGCTGGACTGGTACTCTTTATGTCAACCCTTTTTTATTATTACTGATTTTCAGTAGGCTCAACTAAATGGTTGAAAGTGATAGTCCATCTGCATAAACTAAAAAAGAGCGCTGACTATCGCAAAATAAACCCGTTCTACAGTAATATCACTGGAGTGTGAAAAAAAACAGTGTAAAAAGGATTATATAAGACAGATTTTAGGTAATTTCTTGTGACTCAAGATACAGCTTGTTATCGAACTTGTCCGAGATATTATGCCCATACACATTCTGACCAAATTTGGTGATGATTGGACAGATGCTTCTCAAGTTATTGATTGGACAAGACTAATTTAAGGTAATTTCTATAATCAAAGGGCGATAACTCCAGAGTGACTAGAGCTATATGACTGGTTATCGAACTTGTTTGAGATATTATGCTAATACACATTCTGACTAAATTTGGTGATGATTAGACAGATGCCTCTCAAGTTATTGATCGGACAAGACTAATTTTAGGTAATTTCTATAATCAAAGGGCAATAACTCCAGAGTGACAAGAGCGATATGACTGATTATCAAACTTGTTCGAGATATTATGCTAATACACATTCTGACTAAATTTGGTGATGATTGGACAGATGCTTCTCAAGTTATTGATCGGACAACTTACTGGATGCAACCAGCCCGCCCTCTGAAGAGAAAGGCAAGTGCACAGTATTTCTCACATAATTTTTGTCACGAGATAAATTCCTATCAAAACATACATCATGCATACCATATTTTCTTGCTCTAGTCTTTGCAGTTTTTCTTGGGCAAATTTCTGTTGTTCTGGAGTTAGGCCACCATTGCTCTCATAGTCTGCTAACTGAAATGTAACATTGAGTCAATTTTTTTTTCTGTATATTTGTTTATGGATATCATTTGGTTCAATCAGCCCTAGGTGATTCACTGACCAGCAAGCATTGGTCAACCTAGTCAGAAGGAAAACAATTGACAGTCATTCTAGGAAAATGCATTCAAAGAAATACAATATAGAACATAACAAAGTGATTATGATTTTCTTCATAGCATTCGATTTTCAAGGATAGCATTAGGTATATATGCTGATAAAAGAAATCAGAAATGTGAAAATAACACTTCAGTATAATTATCATGCCAAACATCATACAGAGAGTTGTTGCTAATATATTACAATACTCAATGTTAACATTAAGTCCCTGATGTTTTTTACAACAAAACATCTATAAGTCCAGTTCCAGTTACCTTTCTGTTAAGATCTTCCATATTTTCTAATTCTCGTTGTAACCTTTGACCTTGTTTTTCTGATTCCTCAAGCTGACATGTCACTTCTTCAAGGTCATACCCTTGCTTCTCAATCTCCTGTTGGATTGTAAAGAGTGTTTAACATAAGAAACGATCAATGGATACTTGAATAAGAAACAAAATAATTAGACTTAAATGCCATTCATGTATGTCTCGATCTGCATTTTGACTGTATGGTATGTTATGTTGTGGAGTTTTATGCTGTTTCACAACAGTACTATTGTTATCTACACCTGTCAGGTGACCTCACCAATGTTTCTGGGACACCAATCAGACGACAACCTCTCCACGTGAATCAGAGAGGGTGAACAAATGACTTTGCATGTAGTATCTTCAGTGACATTGTCCCAGAGAACGTACACCCTATGTTCGAACCTACAACCTCCAGGTACACAGTAATGTACCAAATGAGCTCACCCAGGGGGTTTGTACTATTTGTAGAGACATCTAATTGAAGCAAGGTTTAGAACAAAAAACAACCCAAGAACATCTAATAGTGAGACAAAACTTGCAATGTGAAGTATTGTTATTTAAGATCAACAATCATTTCTTACATGAAGTGTTAGTTGCCTTGTTGCAAGATTTGATGAATTTAAAATTAAAAACCAGAACAACGATTATCTACAATGGTGGATTTTGTTTACGTCAGTAAGCAGAAGTGTACAACAAATTCACCGTACATGCTCAGATTTGTAACAATATGCATATAACAAAAATCGGATCCAATAATTAGGTCATAAAATTATGAAGATACTGCGCTGTATATCCATTCTGCATACCACAGTTGGGAATAAAGTTACAGATCAGAACAAGTTGAATTACTATGCCATTAACTGTTTAGTAAATTCTGTAAACATGCTGTTATTACCTTCTGAGCTTGTGTTAGATGTTCTCGAAGTTTGGCCTCATCTGCTTTTAATTCCTCCATTTCTGCATCAAGATCTTGTTTCCTTCGTGCAGTAAAAGTAGAGAAATGTTCCTTTTCTTTGTCTACTTCTCCCTGCAGTTGTTTTACTTGCTCCTGGTATTTCTGTTCAATGGATCTAAACGAGAAACAATTACGTGCATGTGAAACTACACCAGGTATAGTATAATTCTGAGCCCGGGCAAGCTCAAAATGTGCACGTGAAACTACACCAGGTATAGTATAATTCCGAGCCCAGGCAAGCTCAAAATGTGCACGTGAAACTACACCAGGTATAGTATAATTCCGAGCCCGGCCGAGCCCAAAATGTGCAAACACGCTTTTGAGTTAATTCCATAATTGCATGGCACATGTATGAATAAAATATGACTGAAATTTCTAAAGCTCAGTCTGAAATATGACAATATATTTCAGTTATATAGAGCATCGTGAAATCTCCAAACAAGGAGGACAAATTCAAATATCCGAAGAAGATGTGTTTGTTTTAATACACAAATTTCATTACTAACTCACATTAATTGTTACAGATGTAATATACTAAATCACATCTGTCCACTACAGAAATATCTATTAAAGCAACTCTTTCCCAGACACGTCTCAAACAGAATCAAAGTTTCATCCATATCATACAAACCTATATGGTTAAAATCCATCAGAATGTGATATTCAAACTCAAAACCTCTGATAAATTTACACTCAACAAAGAATTATGATCACTTGAGTTGTCTTCTAACATACAGATCAAACAAAACAGTTAACCCAGATACTTGACTTGAACAATAAATCATTTGATTAAGCTTACATTTCAGCAATAAAAGTCTGACCAATAAAATCAACTCTAAAAAACTAAAATGCTATAAAATGAAGAAGACGAATAGTTGAGGATTGTCTAGTGACAATCTCCTGTGGTTTTTGGGGATCAAAACAAGTTGGACTGAAATTACAATGTGACCAATATGTAGCTACATCAGCATCTATTTAGAATTTATTTTATTCATACATGATGCCATAAATGTTTGTATTATATGGACAAAAAATAAACCCCTTCACCTTCAACAATTCAGCCTTGAGACAACACTTTTAAACAAATAACAATAATAACAGCAATTTATTTAAAGAGGCATCACAGTTCAAGCCCAGTCTTCTCTGTGAGCCTCTTTAAAAAGGTAATGCACCCAATGTGAGAGATAATATTATACTTTTTTCACCAAATACACTTGACATTGCACTGTTGTCAACAATAGCTTATTTGTATATAAACATACATATTCTTATTTTATCTATATTCCAATAAAATACTATTGTAAGTATTTATTCTTCGTTTAAGGTCAATAGAGCCAAAGAAATAGGGACTTCTATGCTATTCTACAGTCAATATTACTTTACTCTGGTCGATATTACATCATATTACACAGACAAAATGTCCCTTACTGTATAATATGAAAATAAAATTAAACCAGGAATTGTTTAAATACTATAAAATAACCATTTGAAACAAAAACTCCTGTACAGGCAACCAATACATGCATTACCATATATATATACAAATGTATATGATAATGAAATAATATATTAGGTATGATACACCAAAAGGTAATAGCAACAAAAATACGACAGCCATAAAAAAGATCTAATATTAATATAATTTTTATTATTATGTTAAATTTATGCATGAAACACATATTTCACAGAATTGCTAAACATTTCTTCAAAAGGCAAGGAATTATTTACAAAGCATTAAAAAACATGTAAATAATTCATAAGGAAGAACATACTTCTCAATAAATTATTGTGTCACTCCCTTGTATGTTTGTAATCATTATGGACAACATTTTGTACTAAACCTATCCACAATTTAAGTTTTTGGCACAGGAAATTGTCATCAGTTATCTTCCTTTATCCATTCTTGAGTTCTTTCCCTTTATCCCTTCCATAGTACATGTATATGTATATAGAGAGAACTGGTGACAATCTCCTGTGGTTTTTTGGGGATCAAAACTAGTTGACTTAGTCATGTGCCCATTTTTAAAAACTTGTTTAAAACAAAATCAATCTAGTATATCTATACTACTTAATAACCCAATTATCCGCAGGGAAGGATTAAAATAAAATGCAGATCATAGTCATATATTGAGGAAATAATAACGAAGGTAACTATATACCAAGTTGGAGTAACAACATATGATATGATATAACTGAAGTCATATCCAACATATATACTGGTATAGAGCTATAGTAAATATATTGGGTAAATTAATAAGAATCCCTTCAATAGAAATTACATAATAATGAGCGCTGTTGTGGGATTTACAACCTCTTCTGTAAGTGACGCCATTTCAAGAAAACGCAACATGTGATGTCACTATTTGCAAGCAGGAAACAATATTTACTCCATATGGTCACTTCGTTTTCATGTTGCCACATGGGGCAAATATAGCTTACTGTCAATACCTAGTGACGTCACATGTGACGATTTCTGGTAATGACGTCACTTATAGAAGAGGTTGGAAATCTAACAGTGGCGCTCATTATATAGAACATGCAGTTTATAACATGATAATTATAATGAACTGAATACATGCTGTATACTCACAAGTATGTAGATTTTATACCACACAGTAATGTGCTGACATTTACCACAAAATAACAATATTACGAAAAATATACAGGTGCATAAATAACAGTGAAAGTGGCATAATGTCTAGTTCCAGCAGCAATCTAAAATTGGGGGAATTTTAATACCTTATGCAAATATTCCAAACTCTAACTTAACACTGTCTACACTGTAATGACATCCCCTATCCCATTAAGGGTTTAGTATTATGTCATAAGCTTTACTCACAACTATCTGTGTAGAGATCCCATAAAATAAAGTTATACATTTGTACTTGGCAATGATGAAAATCTAATCGGACTATTTTATATGAACAATTCTAACAACTGGATTCATTAAAGACATTTGAAAATCATACCGAATTCATTCATTTCATTTCCAGTATTTGTATCTGTTATTTAATGAAAATACCCATATAATGCATTCATATAGATCAACTAGTTAAATACAATGCTCAGTCAAAATGTTATTACTACAGCAATATAGTTTTATAATAATATCATTGATACAACAGTGCTGGATGTATGTAGCTGGACTACATGTGTACCCTCAATATTGGTACAGTGAAGTATATACCTTGAGTTATATAACTGAATTATACAAAATAACCTATATACATCATGGACATCCCTGTTGCAGACTGCAGTAAATATAAAGATGTAAAAGATAACAGTAATTCAGGTAAGAAATCAAATTAATAATCCTTGCAGCTCAAGCACACCAGGTAACAACAGAAGTTGTATTGGGACATTTCTAACATTAATTCAAATGTTGTGGTGACAATGATTACCAGGTGTAAGTGTAGTCTTTAAGTATGTAACAATTACAGCACTGATACAGCATAAGTTTCAAATACAGTACCACCTCCACTGAGCATCACCCTTTGCAAGATGCAAATGTTGGTTGTTGTAGACAGGTTGTTGATATAGAGGTTGAATTGGTACTAAAACTTTACTATGGGAGAAATGATATTGTTGTTGCTCAAGTGAGGGATGAAAGATAATTGAATTAAAAATAGCATATAATAAGAGAGATTTGAAATAATAAGTCATGGTAACATTGAGATCACACCTTTTAGGGAATACCATTGAAATGGCTGAAAAGTCAGAAATTGTTAAATTTTAGAATGAATTGGAAAAAATTCCATCTTTGGTAAAAAGGAAGTAATCAGAATTGTATTGTTACATAAACACCAATGTATGAGGAGATTAGTTATATGAAGTTTGAAGAGAAAGGGACTTGAACCTGAGACACAGCAACCATGTCACATGTAACATTCTTATTGGGCACTTCTAAGGGGTCTTTGACTGATATTGCAGAATAGGGTTTGTCATATTGAACACCTGCTGCAGACAATGTATGAGCAATCACAGAACTTTATACATAGAACAAAAGTTACTTATATGACCTTGCATAATAAGCATTGCCAAAATAAGATACACAAAAAAGTATTCAAATATCCAGACAGTATTAAAATGTGTTATCCTATCATATACCAATAGGCACACTGTACATTTGTATAACCATTTAAGTGCTTCTCAAATCTGTATTGTATAACACTTCTTATACATTATCTAATTTTTGGGTGGCAAAACCATATGAATTAAATCTACTCGACCTATTTTTCCACATTTTATAGTCGAGATTATTTTGCAATTGTTGAACATCCTAATCAATGTAATGATTAGTTAACCAGAGGACAATGTAAGTGCTCATTCAGCTATGGCCTCCCCACACAGATCCTTAAGTGGAAATATGAAACAAAACTAATGTGGAAGGATATGTAGAACAAAATAGAAATGCACAGCAATTACATATGAAGAGAAACTTCACAACACATCTGTCTCACAGCCATGGAACTCTCTGTATACTAGTAATGTTTTGCCCCAGTGGCACCGGACTTTAGAGAGAAGACGATTCCAACAGGTGGTAATTTGACACGCCAAATAATTTTTGGTTCCGGGAAATAAGACTTAGACCTATGCACCACCCCCCACAAACATAAGGACACTTGACAAAAATACATACATACATGTAAACAATTACAGAAGCAAAAGGCGCACAAGACATAAACAGAAATGGGAACCACTTAGGGACAGTCAGTGACACCACTGAGGGGGGGGGGGGGGGGGTAAACATGGTTGAAGGGTGCACTCAATCTCAGTAAACAACCACAAAATAAAATGCACAATGACATAAGAAACTCCTTGAAACTGATATCAAACAATTTACATCATTGTATGATTACTTATCAACACTGGTTTGCAGGCTAGTGCAATATTGTCCTTGAATTGTTTACCCATTATCTGAAACTCTTATGTGATAAAGCTGAGGGTATATCTCAGTTTTAAGTGTCAATTCACGAAATACTAAACATTCATGTAATTTATTTATCAACATTAATTTAAGACCAATGATTTAATCAGTTTGACATAGCTCTTCAACTAATCAGGCACACTAATAAGTAGGAATATAACGGACCATTATTAATTTTGTGACAGGAAAAAATCCCTGGATAAATACCAACTTTTGTTTTAGCCTTGGTCTGTATATCATCTTGCTTCAATCATAGCTGACATCTGGCTGGGTTGATTACAAACAAACCAAGTAAGTATTGAGAGCTATTTGATGACTGTTTGTTTTGTTTGCTTTATCGAGTACATGTATTACACCCTTTTCCAACATTTTTTTCAGTTATAGAATCTATACAATATAGTGGTCAGTTAACGTAACCATGTTTTCTTGGAATTAATTATCAACCAGTACTAAATGTGCCCTTCCGCAAGCAGCTGACAACTACTCCACATGAATTGGAGGTGGTGGACAAATGACTAAAGCTAAATGAGACGGAAAAACATGACCTGCCCCATGCGGCAATCAAACTCGGACAGAGCTGGGCCTGGTGCTTTTTGATGCAATGTAAATAGTTGGGTACATCTACTGTGCATGAAAAAATTGATGCTTGAATCATGATTTTCAAATCTATTGAACTTTCTTCAAACATGTATATTTATTGTAGTATACAAACTTTGATTTATCTTTCGTGAGGAAGTTATAATTTAGAGTTGAGAACTATGTTTGACTCAATATTGACTTATAAGGTACACAATTTAACAGCATTCTCAACTAATTTGAAATGACAGTAGTGAATATACTTATTATTTCACACTTTCTTCATAACTAACACCTATATTGGATTTTTCTCACCATTTAGCAAGACAATGAGTTCTGACCAAAATTCCAACCGTCATTGGATGGCAACATGGGTATTTGCACTAACCACGTTGTCACTGTTGACTATCGTACTCATCCTGGCACCATTTCTCTCTTCCGGCGCCAAACACAGCATCTCTTATGAGGTCATTTATTGGTATGAGTTGGTACTGATGGTACCCGCCATCATAGCAGTAGGAGTAATGATGGTATGTGCACTACGTAATGGACGGGGAAACGTTGATTCTACAGTAGAAGAAGAAGAGGAAACTAGGGGTTTATCTAAAGTTTTCTGGGCCATATTCAAAGGAATAGCGAAGTACATTGAACCTGGTGCGATTGTGCTCTGTGGATTTGCAAGTGTCGTTTTACCGATTTTCCAGCTATTAAGTATATCTAGTTGTTTTCATATGGCAAACAATCGCATGTACAATGTAAGAATAGCTTCTCTTTCCTCCATTGTAGTATTTAGTGTTGTTGAAACAATCTGGTTATTGGGTTTTCAGCGTCTTACTAGGTTCATTAATGTTACCAAAAGTCTAAATGCTATTGCTATCATGTTGATAATATTAGGAAATTTAGTTTTGTGCGTTCGCAGTATTTTAGACACCACACGAGCATCAACGACTCGTCTTTATAGAAGTAGAAATGATTCCTTGTCTCAGCATTTCTTTGACGTGACATTAGTATTTTCAAAATGTTCGAATAACACGGAAATTGCTGACTCTGGCACAATACTAAGCGCGTACCGATTTGCGTATTCTTTCCCGTTTCAGTTCGGGTTTCTTGCATTGAAGATGATTTTCTTTGCTTTATTCAATGATAAAAAAGATAGTCAAGTAAAAGGTCATTCTGAAATGTATAGTCAAGATTATGGAGAAAACAAAAATCTAACGAACGGCTGTGGATGTACAAATAAATATCTCCGTCGTCTAAAGGAAATTGTATGCGTAAGTTTATTGCAGCCATTGAAATGGTCACACATAGTAAGTCCCATTTTAGTACTAGGCTTATCCATCCCCTACATTATACTTATTATACATTATACATTACCGGATACGTTGAAGAATTTAGAGGAGTTGGTAACAACATCCGACTTCACCAAAGCCTTGAATATGCATGTGATTTCTCTAGTTTACACCTATATTTATGCCGCAGTTCCGATTTTTACATATTTTTGGTTATGGAAGTATCAAGTAAAATCAAAGCTAGACTTCAACAAGTGTCTACTTATGCTTTGCGCTGTTGGAAATATCTTCTTATGCCTTTTCGAGATTGTGGATTCTACTGGTTTAGTAACACATCTAGCAGATAAAACTTATGAAGTTTTCTACATGGTGAGCCTGGTTTTCCGAATACTTGGAATATATTGTCAAATGATAGTTATTTTTGATAGTCATGGCTTTTTAGAATATGAAACATGTATGAAAAATAAGAAGTTATGTGTGCATGTGCGTGGCGTACTAATATTCCTTGCGTACGACAACGGTCTACGCTGGCTGATTGAAACAATTTTACCAGCGCCAGCATTGAAACAGGTCTATCAGGTCAATAAAGCTGATTTATTCGGAGAAAGCAACTGGTGGATGATTGTCAAACTCTTTACTCCACTGGTTCTCCTATACCGACTGTTATCTTCCGTCATGTGTTTCAAGCTCGTGGCAATAATGACATACTTTGGACGGGAAAGGAATATTAGAAGTATCTAAAATGATGAAGGACGTAATCTTCTTTCAGATTACCAAGGCAATGAACATTAAGGGATAAGTAATACCATACATGTATAAGTTATGTTGGTAGTTGAAGCAACATGACATTTTGGTTCCTCTCAGATGGCTATAAAAATGTTATGGTATTGCATTTGATTTCACAAAAATCTGTTACATTGTTCTTCGATATTGACATGTTGCTAAATCAAAAGGTAGCTCAATTAGAAGTTCTGACGAATAGGACAGGATTTTTCGGTGCAGCCGTTAACTAACATGGTTTTCCTATATGCATAATATCAGTTTTGTGTAAACCAATCAAATCTTACTTTAACCACCAAGGCAATTTCTCTTCAACCAAACATGGCTTTTGTAACCTTCTCGCGGATTGGTTAACTTATCGATATAGGGTATGTTATCTGACCAAAATCCAATGAATTTCGGTGAATTTACCGAAATCCATTTTGGATCTGGAGTGACCAGCAATCGTAACATCTTGACATTTTTATGTTGCACAACAAATTTTAACCTTCAAATTGCGCCGACCATCTTTATTCAAGATATTTCTTTTTATCTTATCTTTTTGATTACGAACATGAATGACATTAGGTGTCATTGTGTCAGATATGGTTTTTGTAATTGTTTTCATGTCAGAAAGCGTCACATTCAACAGTTTATGTCCTTCAGTGACAGCAAAGTTTTTTCGGAGAAAGTTAGGAGTAAAATATTTTATTTCTAGCGAATTGTGTCAAATTTAGCAAAATACATACATTTTCGTAGACAAGAATGTCATTTCTTACCAAAGATGTAAAATGTGCTTTGCCTACATTAATTATATATTCATTTATGCCACTTTAACTTGACTTTGTTGTCCTTTTTCGTTTTATATAATGCAATTTTGCTTATCATATATTTCATCTTCAAACATGATATGTGTCGATAAAACATGCGCTGTAGAATACAATTAAATCTCGTTTCAAGGCCATCTATTTTTGACATATTCATTTTAAACTGCTTCGTATAAGAGACTCACTACCATGGATCACTTAATAATTGTTGGACATGTTGTTTCATTGTATTTTCTTCTGTTCCACATGTACTGAATGTCATAGTCATATATTATTTACATCATAACACTTTGTCAAGGTTAGATATCGAATGATTAAAATATTTATCCAAGAGAAATGAATCTTGTTGATCTAGCAAGTACTATTGAACATGGTTGGTGCTGTGAAGCATTTGACTTTTATATGCTGATTTCACAAGGAGTTTTTTTCAGGCAAATCAAGGGAAATTTGCGAATTAGGACAACATGGAGATTTAATGAACAGTGGTCTCAATCAGATAATAAGCCAACAATTTATTTAAAGAAACAAACATCAACAGCAGCAACAACAACAAAAACATCAACAGCAGCAACAACAACAAAAACATCAACAGCAGCAACAACAACAGAAACATCTGTTTGTTTTAAAAATATTGAGGTATCTATGGACATGTTTCAATAAAGATATAAATATGTTTACTTCATGGAAAAACAAATATACTTGAAATATCGCTGCTTGTAGAAAAGAGGTAATGATGTTAAGATATTTGCGAAGCCTAAGTTAGATGTTGGGTTGGAGTTTTATGCCATTTTTCAGTTATGAATGTATGGTGGTTAGTTAACCTAACCAGTTTTCCATGGTTACCAGTCACTGCGGTTTTTCACTTAATAACAAATCCATAAACACTATGAAGAAAATTAAATACAAGTACAGTAAAACCTCACTTAAAGACCTCAGAATTAAGACCACTCCGATAATCAGTACACCTCACAACTAAGACTGACTTCTGCCAGAAACAATGGTGGTTTTATTATTGAGATTTTACTGTACCACACCTGGTAATCATTGTCAACACAACATTGAGCATTATGTATTAGAAATGTCCCAATACAGCAAACGTTGTTGTGCCAATCTTTGAAATGGAGGTTGAAAGTGAGTATGAACTTTCGTTTTTGCATACTGGAGACCAGTATTGAAATTTGAATTTCATGCCAATATTTATTGAAGTGAAGGTTAAAGTGAATAACTATTTTACCTACACCATAATTATTGACAAACAGATGCTATTTTATAAATTTCAGGTTATGTAAGATTATTTTTGATTTATTTTCAATTTTGGAACGGTTGTGGTCCCAATAAATACGTTATAGTCCCAATATAGCATGGTGGTGCTCATATGTATATTACTAAGAAGGAAAAGACATTTTCAAAACATATTCGAAAGTATAACGAAACGAGAGAAAAACACACACTCACGATGTACTTAGTACGTTGATCACCTAGTAGGATTTGTTTTTCAGTATATGAGTGAGACCTATGACACCAAATAGGGTTGAAAACAACAAAAGAATCAAGTGTCAGAAAGCAGTGTAGCAATTAACGACGGAGTATCCAAGGCAGAAATGAATAATGTGAAGCATTCATACACAACATTGAATCCAACACAAGAAACTGATATCAAATATTATGTCAATTTTTTGTTCTTTCCACTCAATGATTTGACAAAACTGTTTCTAATTAAAAAAATATAATTCCATCACAGCCATATCACTTCTTGGAACCACACATATACAACAATGGTCAGTTTCAAACAACTTGACCACACATATTTAACTATGGTTAGTTGAACAATGTAACCTCATATTAATCTAAAGTAAGTTAGAACAATTTTATGACATGAATTCAAGTAAATATGACTGCGGTATTTGTTTCAGTACTTACAAAAGTTTACTCTCTGATGATCGTTCCATCATCGCGTGTCTCTCGTCAACCTCTTTAACCAACAAGCTATTTCTGGCATTTGCGTCGGCAAGATCATGTTTCAATTTATCTTTCGCCCAAACTGCTTGCTCCAAGGATGACCTTTTGCAAAAAAATAAAACTATCATCAAGAATGTATAGTATATCAGTTATAACTAGATATGTCCATAGGACCCCGATGCTCCCCAATATAAACTTTTAAGTCCAACAAGGGCCATAACTCCTAAAAAAATGGAAGAATTGTAACTGAAATTGCATTGTAGCGGATCCGTGGTCCAGTGGTAACGTGCTGGACTTGTAATCCAGGGATCGCAGGTTCGATTCCCCGCTCCATCACTGACCGTACTAACAGTCTTTCGGACAAGACTTTAAAAAACCGAGATGCTTTACATCGAGCACGTAAAAGAACCAGGGATGCTTCTGGAACTGGGGCATTTCCTGTATCATGCACTATCCTCCAAAAATCTAATATGACTAACATTCTTCTGGAGGCGTCGCCCATATGGAAAACCGGTGGCAACGATAAATAAACGCAAATACAAAATGAAATTGCATTCGACCTGTATTCATTATCCTGTGCATATGTGCCCAATATAGAGTTATTGATCGTTAACCAATTTAACAGACACACAGACAGTGGAACTGCCAGTAATTTTAAACTAAAATTGTTGTAGATAAGAATCATGAAAACATAAAATCATTCCATGTGGATAAAAATGAACATTAAAACATGCACACTTCAAGAAGAAACTGCCTGAATAGCATGTCACAGACTACATGAATGATGGATAAAGACATTAGTTACCACAGTCATACTAGTAATATTACTACGGTAAGTATTTTGGTAAATTCTGATACTGGTCACATTGTAAGAACATGTTTCAGAAGAAAACATACTTGATATGTCTCATCTCTTGTTGGTATGAAGCAAGCGCAGCCTGGTATATAATACTTTGTTCCTCCGGGTTCATCATCTCTTGTTCCAGGGCAGCAGACAACTGTGACAAGTTCACTTTTGTGTTGAGGTCAAATCCAAGAGCCTTCAATTCATAAATAATGAATTTAAAAAGTTGTATCAAGATTTGTACAAAAAGGAGAAAGATACTACATGTTCAGAGGGGGAAGTAATATAGGGGGTAATGCATTGACCACATAAATCAGATATTGCACGTTAAACCCTTTGAATGGCCTTACCTCGTCATCTGAAACCAGTCCTGGGGCTTCATTCACAAACATTTTAAGACTGAAACATAGACTTAGACTTTGAAATGTTAAACATTCTTTTTTTTCGATATAGATTATAGTAAAAATTGGCAAAAGTGTAGAATGGGTAACAACAATTATTCTGACAAAATTTTATCCATTCAGATTGAACAAATACAAAAGGCTGATAAGTATAACTTTAGCAAATTTAAAGTCTAAGTCTGAGCGTCAGTCTTAAAGAGTTTGTGAATAAGGTCCCAGACTTTTCAAAGAAACAGACTCTAGAATGATTCAAATAAGCATAATGCTTTTATCAGAAACACACTGACATACATTGGTCTATGTATAGTATACAACCTTACATATACTCTTGTTTTCAATTCAATTAAGTCTAATACTTACACGTACACTGAATCTTGTTAGTCTATTTACACAAGCTAGTATGCAGGGTTTATTTTCAGCTGTTTTTTATAGCCATTATTCGGCTATATTCCCAATGACAAAAAGTATATATTTTTCCCATTTTGAATGTAAAAAATCCCAATAAATCAGAAGAAAAAGTTTTGGTTCAATTAAGCCAAACACTCACAAAGTTAAAGGCAGTGTATATGTATCTCAATTGTTGATGAAGTAATCACTACATCCTTTGATTTAATTTCTTAAAACTTTGCTGTAATTTTTAGATGTTTCTCCAATTTATACGATTAGCAAAAAATCCCAATTTGAAGTGTATGGGTCGTCTTACAAAAAATAGCAAAAATAAACCCTGAGTTTTTATAGGTAACTCTTATAATACTTTTATTTTGATTGAGTTGTTTTAACAATTTCATCAATAGCATGTTTAGCAATAGAATTTATAGCAAATCTGATTAGATATGAAACAGACTTACCAGTAGAATATCCGCACCATTTGGTACATTGTATTGCTCCCAGAGATCTACTATGGCATCTGTTTTAGCAAACCTGAATTATAAATGTAACACAATAAGTAACATCATGTCACATTCACACAATAAATGATAATACAATAATAAAGGTATTTATTTCAGATGATACCAAGTATTTGGACAGAAGGTTGTCGAATAAACGAGATCTGACTGAATATCCAACTATAAATGATCATTTACTTATTTTACATCTACTGTGTAACAAATTACTACAACTTTAGTTAATAATTTTCGATGACTGATTTCTGTGTTACTAACTAGAACTAGGGCGGAATTCAGGTATTATTAGTTTCGAGGTTCAAACTCCCCATAGGTGAGATTTTAAATGCTGACCTTCGGATAAGGAGTCAGGCGATCTGCACCCTGACCCCTAACACCTCCTTTGCATAAAATGATCAAATCAGAAGACTTGACTGATATGCACCAAATTGTAGATATACGTGAGAGCAATACTAAAATAACATTAAAGTGATAACATGAAACTGATAATAAAAGTTGATGGGTACCCTGTTCTTGAAGGATCTATAGCAGAGAAAAGTCCTGTGACCCCTGACCCCGGCACTATAGAGGGCGTGGTCCTTTCATCACTACCAGGAAACTTCAGTTTCTTCTGTGAGGACGAAGCTCTTGTGGGTGTGGTACCTTTGGATCTTGGAGTCGTGGGGTAGTTTGTTGGTGGGGAGTTGTGATTGAAAAGTTCATTTTGAAACTCCCTAAATGAAACACGCCCATCGCCATCAGCATCCAACTTGTCAAACAATTGTTGCAATTGCTGTAATACAATAAAAACTGTAATTTTCTCGGATCCTAGAGCCTAGATACATCAAGCTAGGTTCAGATTGGATGCTCAAGTTCCCACTTACCACAAGATAAAATATCATGTAACATATTTTGTATTGTAGGGTTTAATATTAAAGTTGAAGGAATATACAAACCAAGTAACTACAACCATCCCGCCAAGGAAGCCAAGCCCCTCAGCAGCATAAGTTGAAAGAATTTGCAGCAAAAAGAACCACCAACATATCAACAAGTTATTGCAAAGATTATACTACATAACTGATGGTCTCTTACTGAATCATTCATGCTGCCAAGTCCGATTAGTTCACACACTTTCGACAATTCTTCTATATCTATATAGCCGTTTTTGCCAACACCGAGACTGTTCCAAATACCTCGCAGATAGTCCGCCTCCGCAGTTGTATCACCAGCATCAGCCATTATCAGATTCATCTGACCTGAATAATTATACATATTTAGAATTAACAGCAAATACATGAACATATATATGAATACAGTAAAACCTCACTCAAAGACCACCTCAATAATAAGACCACCTCATAATTAAGACCACACTTTTCAAGTTCATTTTGACTGTTCCACTCTTTATTCAACCTTAATATTAAGACCACCTCAATATCAAGACCCGTTTTCAAGGACCCTTAGGGTGGTCTTATTACTGAGGTTTTACTGTAATTACAAGAAGTTTAAGAGGTAAAGCACAGTAATCTCAGTCAATAAATCCGAAGAAAGAGATTCCATTATTTAACATAGGAATTACCTTCAGCTTCGAATGTTTCCATACCAGCATCACCTTCCAATCCATCGTGACCATCAAGTCGTCTCTGCTTCCTCCGAGTCTCACTGGAATCCTGAAAAATACATAACATTCAAACTGAATTGTGACTATTTTACGTACGTGAAAGGTTAATGAATACATGTATGTAGGTGTTGCGACTTGTTCTATCAAACAGAAGCAAAGTTTGAAAAGACACAGCTAAGGGAAATTGGTGCAACAATAAGAAACGAAATATACAGAAGTACAGTACAGAAGTCCAATTTTCACTGTTTTGCTTTTTATTCAACCTCAATATCAAGACCACCTCAATTACAAGACCAGTTTCAAGAATCCCAAGGGTGGTCTTTTTATTGAGATTTTACTGTACTCAATATTGTTTTTTTGTATTTTGTGGTCACATGTGTTTATTTAAATGCTGTATTTTTGCTAGACTGAAATCTGCAACTTTATTTTAATACACACTTAAAAGCATTGTTTATGATTTGTGTACTTAAATATTTGTTAATACATTGTGAAAAAATGTGCGCAGAATAATCATGACTAAACTATTTGACTTGTTTGACAACAAGTCTTGATATTTTAACATTCATAACAATGCAAAAAAATCAACATAAACAAATCCTGAATCAACTTCCAGAAAACATACCAGTTGATAATTCAATTAACTAGTAATGAGTAATGGACCAGTAAAAATCAACTCAAAACAACACGAGAAACAGAATTACTGTCTGCTTTTAACAAGGGAAGTAAATCGTTCTGTCATGATTAGAGGTTACATTTAACAATATGTATGTAAGAAAGTTCGATATTAATTTTGAAGCATACGGTTATTCTGACAAAAATGGTTTGGTAGAACAGAAAAGTACATTTCCGCATCCTAAACCATTAGACGTCTGGCATACTTAGTACTAAAACGAAAAATGTGCACATTTTAGACGTATGATGGCTATAAACTGAATGCAAATTAAGGTTTCCACTGGTACAGCTGTACAGACTGAAGCAAAGAACATAATATGAACCAGTCCAATAACCTAAGGATGAATACACACTACTGCTTTAAGAACATCAAGCCCTAAAACCAGTCTACAAGAAAAATACAAAAATGAATACAATATAATATCTCACCTTATACTTTCCTCTGCTTGTATATGAACTAACGGGCTGATGATACGATTTGTGCTTTTTATGCATTTTTGATAACTAAGTGTACAACAAAATTGATCCTATATCTTAATTCACCTTTACAAAACTGGATTTTAAGATAATAAAAGACAAGTCTGTTTCATCAATAAATAGTCAAGAAAGTTACATCCATAAACAACCATGGGAAGAAATCCTGAACAGTAAAATACCACGACTTACACCAAATCAATAAGACGATGATAAACAATAGATTAAATGTTAGGTAACAGCTGTTAGTAGCTTATTTATCAATAGACTATCATAACGACCTGAACAATATTCTCATATCTGTTCAATATTATACTTTTGTATGTCCACATATGTTACTGAGATAAACCATCATTAAATATACCACGCATCCATATAATTTTATATTTATTTATATTTTAATGACAATGAAGACATGTTATAACACCCATATGTATTATTTTCAAATGCTCAGTGTCATGTCACATTGCCCAACAGTAATGGCTGTTTATATAATGCACAAAAAAGTTATTTTTCACCAATAAAATGTTTCTGTGCAATTTATGATATAGATAAAATATAATATTGGCGTTAATAATGCACCTATCAATATTTTCCCCCAGGGGGAGCAGCAAGCGGACCCAAGGGAATGAGACAATTTGTCTTTTTTAGGTCTAATTCCTCAACAATAGCCAAGCATTTTGTCTGAATTCCCACAGTGGGAGGGAGATGTCTTATCTCCTACTTCATGGATCCATTAAATGTCAGATGCAAGTGTATTTCTTGGAACTCAGAATCATTCGGCGTGTCAAATTCCCTACTTTTAGGAATTGTCTTCAGTCTACTCTCCCATGTATTCCTGCCGCTCCCCCCTGGAGCAGAACATTGATAAGGGCATAATTCAATTTGCCAAAACCTTGCTTCATTGTTTTCAGAAAATAAATTCTGAAATTTATGACCATTGATTTTATTAATGTTAAAATTGCATTCTAAATCGCAGTCATGAATGAACTTTAATGTCTTTGTAACTTCATTATATTTCTTTCGTATTTTTCTGTTAAAATACAAAATTAGGAAGTACAGTCAAACCTGTGTTAAAGACCACCTGCGAACAAAGACCACTATTGCAAAACCTGTCTGCAAAGACCACCAATTTTATCTCCCATCAGACCATTTTCAATGATATTTAATCTGTTAATAGAGACCACCTGTTAACAAAGACCACATTTTGCTGTTCCAATGGGTGGTCTTTACAGACAGGTTTGACTGTATATAACTGAGATTCATCTCAAGATAAAGTCATTGTTTTTATGAGAATATATGAAAACTTACACAGACATGTAATGAGTTTGATAGTATTATCTCCTGTAATATATCAGTTTGAGATAAATTTACTTCCCAATCCATCAACAGATTTATTTATAACAAACTGCAAGTTTCCCAGATTTTCTGACATTTGATATGTCAGAGAAATTTCAAACAGGTCCTGTCACAATTCACAAGGTCCCTGACCAAATGTCCAGCAAGTCAAGAAGCTACCATGCATTCATAATCAATACATGTCAGAAAAATTTCTGATGGCCATTCAATAACGGTAAATTTCTATGACTGAATGTCAGGCAATTTGGGAAGCCATTTCAGACAGCCTGACATCGACAAAATATTGTCTTGGTATAAACTTTATGTTTAAAATAAATCATGGAGTGAACAAGAAGTAACAAAAATACCACTTACGTCCATCATGGATGCATATAAAAATCCAACAAGTGTACAGCATTTATAAATCTATTTCAAATTCTATTTTCAACCATAATCCCACATAAAAGTACTAGCATAAAGCTTCCCCGATACCGTCTAAACTTGAAATTGTTCGTCTAAATACCTCAAATACGCGATTTGTTTATCTTTGTTAAGTACTAAGTCAAACTTCAGGTATTTAGAGTCAAAATAATAGCTAAGTAAGAATTTAACAAAACCAATACAATGAAATCTATAACAACAATGGATAAACATACAGTATAGTCCTTCTTAATAACTTATTTGCTTGTGGGTACACCAATCTGCAGTATTGGAGACAAGTCAGCTGGCTAATTTTTTAAGCGATTGTCTTGTATACATCTGTCATGAATTATTTACTATTTCAAGGACAGTGAAGACCACTGAAAATCCTCACTCTTTGTAGCATTCCAATCCACAACTTTCGGATCAGGAATTCGGCTCTCCAACCCTAGACCACCATGCTTCCCATATACCTTACTTTGCTATTTAAGGAATTATTGCCATTTTATATTCAACAGTCTACTACATGTTAATCAGTTGACCAAACTGTCTTTCAGGGATTTCATACTGAACAAACCCATTTGTTATTAACAACAGACAATTCCTTATATGAACAAAAGGTGGGGTATATATGAATCAACAAAGCATAAGGTTACTATCCTTTGTATGATAAATATGGATGGGCATAAACCAACATCTTACCATAATTAGAGATACAATATCATCCCTTAATTGTATATCATACAAACTGTAAAAGTGGAAAAGTTCATGACCAGAAATATTGTGTGAATTTCACAAATTCAAGAAAGTCCCAAAAATATAAGCCAGTGTAAATTTCTGTGTTCACAGATGCAGGGGTGTCACTAATTCTTGAAGTAGCAGTGAAATCACCAATAGTAGGCTGGGGTCTGGGGGGTAATCCCTTAATTATGATCATTCATAAAAGAAACAAGAAATATCTTGAAAAAAATGTTCGGCGCAATTTGAAGGTTAAGATTTGTTGTAAAACATGCTGTGATGTTGTGATTGCTGGTCACTCCAGATCCAAAATGGATTTCGGTAAATTCACCAAAATTCAGTGGATTTCGGTAAGGTTATGTACCCTTCAACAAAAGGTTAACCAATCTGCTTCAATGTTACAAACGTTGTTCGGTTAAAGAGAATTTGCCTTGGTGTTTAATATAAGATATGATAGGTGTTCACAACACTGATATGCAAATAGCAAAACCATGTTAGTACGGCTGCGCCGAAAAATTACCAGGTTTAAGTTACTGAGTAATTTTACCGGCTCCCAGCTCTTATTGACACACCTGCTAATGTATGTTTTTTACATATTTGACTACTAGATGTAACAATCCTCATTTCCATGATTTGCAAACAATTCCTCCCACAAAACATCTAAAATCATCCAATTTGCAGATGTTTTGACTCGCAAAAATAATCACTTATGCAGAATACATAGTACAGTAAAATCTCACTTAAAGACCACCTCAATAATAAGACCAACTCGTTATTAAGACCACACTTTTCAAGTCCATTTTCACTTTTTTGCTCTTCATTCAACCTCGATATTAAGATCACCTCAATATTAAGACCAGTTATCAAGGATCCCAAGGGTGGTCTTATTATTGAGGTTTTACTGTACATGTAGTGATAACAGATAGCTTCATGTAAGTACATTTCACCATTTGTTTTTTACTTTTTAATGAATAAGGAGATTAAATAAAGCATTAGTAGTTATCAGTTTAATATGCTGTTATTTCTATTAATGGCAGGAAGAAATGCCTTATGTCATATGCATAGGTAGTAATGTATAGAGAATAAAATTGAGGTAGAATGATACAATATGCATGCAACCTGATACGTAGCCATAGTTGACTGGATCGATGGAAATTATAGCTGTTAAAATAATCATAGATAATTATAAATTCCACACTAAAACAGATAAATAAGCTTTAAATAATGAAATGTTCAAATGCTGCATCCTTTTTTAGGTCTAGGTCGATGTTGAATGTCACCCAAATCTTCAGGTTCAAGTCCTTCTCGTTCATAAAATTTAGCCCATAACACTGGTAACATGTAAGTATTCATCAAAGCACAGTCTTCCCCAGTGACCTTAAATTCTGCACCAAACCTTGAACTAGGTATTGTAATAAAACTGTCCGGAGAGTTCCACATATTTTCAATGAAACAGAATCTTTCCACCAGCAGTTGAATCAATCGAAATTGTTCCATTTCATCATAAAAATCGGGGCCTTCAGCTTCGATTTTGTTCCATAGTGTTTTATTGAAATGATCAAACAGTAAGTAATCAACATGGCTCCAATTTCTATGAATTTCCAAAATCCGCCCTTCTGATTTTAAGGATTTAGTACCCTCATCTTTGTAATTGCCAACATTAGAATGATGGTAGACAATATCCTTAAAACTCCAGCACATCACTCGTTTAAGTAGAATAAGAGATTCGACAAAATAATCAACGATTATAACCAATGACAATTCATCAGCCAAAGCCTTTATGTACTCCTGTATTGCTTCTAGATCATTGCTGATGTCTCCTTGATTTTTTGGAAAACCGAGAGGAAATCCAAGACAGTGGGCCTGAAGATTTCGAGTAATCGGAAATCCATCAGGAATGCACCAACGACGATTATTTTTTTCTGGGCTCATATAAATATCATTGTAATAACTAATGTTACTAAGATATGTTTTAATGTCCTCGTTTGGAACGTTTCCGATTTCTCCGACAGCAAAGTAATTGTACGTTGATTTAAAGTGATTCCACGGATTTCTGATACTTGTGATAAAAACTGTATCATTAGGCATAATATCCTTCATAAAAGTTTTATTATAAATGCTATGTTCCATCAGTATGTTGTACTCATACTTCGAGGATCGAATATCACTTTTCTCTATAGGAAAAGGCCAACCAAGATAGAGATTCCGTTTGACAGGCAAAACAAAATTCAAGTTCCTAACGTATCCATATCGCCGAAATATTGAAGCCATAGTTTCAGTAGCACACTTCATACATTTTATAAAAACAAAATTTGTTTTTTCATTACATAATGGTTGGCCAGTTCGTTTAACTCCTTCACTAGCGATATCTTCTAAATTTAGTGACTCCAAGCGATTTTCCGAATCCAAAGTTGGCGAAATGTACAACAGCATTAGTGCAGCAAAGTAGAGCACACATAGGCACAATAGAGTAATTACAACATTATTTCTCGTGAATCGTTTCCTCATACTTTGTATTTCATGAAATACTAGTAATCCTTCTACAACATCAGGCAGTGTTTGACATGAAAAGCAAACTGTAGGTTTTTTTCTGAATTCCATATTTATAGCGATATGTGGACGCAGAAACGGATAGGGGGTGATCTCACAACTGATAATTGGCAATTTCCTGTACAATATTAGCTGGAGCACATCACCATACAAGGATAGGTAAATGAAACATCTACTGTTAATTCTTGCCAAGTAGGATAGTGGAATATTGCAGATAAATATTTCCACGTCTGACATTGTCCATGTAGACATATTATGTTCTTTTGCTTCGTCTTCTACAATCCAAGTCGGGGCGCAGCGAGTGTTATCATCCCATATTAAGTTATTTTGAATAATATATACTAGATACCGGCATGTTTGACCTGTATTTTATTTCATTATCCTATGTTTATGTACCCAATATAATTGAATCAATCAATCCTTTCAAGAGTTATTGATCAGGAACCAATATTTCACACAGACGGATGCCGGATTGACAGACAGCGGTAAGACTTCATAATTAAAACAAACTTTACAGCAAAAAACTAATATTAAAAAAACAATTATATAACACTGGCTATAACTGTTTCAAAATTTCTTCCAAATGTTCAGTTATTTTCAATAATTTAGCTTTCCCTGTAAGATGTTCAAACAACTACAATCATGTTCTTGTAAATATAATAGTCCAAAACTAAAAGGATCATTTAAACCGTCTCTTTCCCTACCTGCCAAAAATTCTGCAATTCTCAAAGAACAATTTTGCCCCCCCCCCCTTGCAAGATTTTTTTTTCATGATCAATAAAAATATAGTTGTATATTTACTTACAGAAAATGTTTTTTTTTTAGAACAATTCCTACCTACCTGCACAACTAGGGTCGGGAGACAGGAACCAAAGACATATTTAAATGTGGCATAAAACCAAGTACAATAAGTACATGTAGGTTTAATCTTAGTCTCCAGACATTATTTCGAAATATCTGCGGTGAAGCCTCTCCATAATTCCAATACAATATTTCTCTGCAAGACTGCAAGTTCATTTTACTGTTATTTTTTCATTCTTCGAATCATGTTGGAATGTTTATTCAATCGTCAAGGGATTGTCCGATACAATTTGACTGCCAACTCAATTAAACATTCTCATCATTTTTAAGATCATATTTTCAACATCTCATACAAGATACTTCATTGTGTGTGGGATGGTGGCTGTGAATTAGGTATTAGACAGATAGATAATTGACCAACTCATAAATCAATTGGTATGTTTGATGAAGTATAGTTTTGAGACAATCCCCGCAGTTTGACAGGCTGTTACCAAGCCCTGATATAAAGTAAAGAGTACCTGAGTCTTTGTCAAAGCATAATATTCCCAAACTATAATATGCTATTTACAAGAATATTTTTACATCTGTTTTTGAGAGGGCATTATAAAAGTTAGGGTGTGCCAGGCTTTTTTACAATAAATTTGTATCAATATAAACCAAAGGTTTTTTTAGTTTTTTAGCGCAATGGTCAGCTTATGTTGCTATACAAGCTATCTATTTTCATCCTGTCTGCTGGTCAAATGAACATGTCCGAAATAAAAGGGACACATCCAACTGTTTGTGCCATAATCATGTCCTGGTAAGGGAACACTACATAAAAGTTGACAATGTCAACAGTTGGCATACACGATTGCAGAAGTTTTCATTCAGTCATTTAGATAATATCATTTGAGAATAAATCATATTTTTCATTCACAATTAGCTCAGGAGATTTAATACAAGAACAACACTATCTTTTATAAACATAAAGCAACATTAGTTTTGCACAAAACCCAATACAGCTCCCCTATGTACACTTCATGCTAAAACAACAAAACCCCATACAGCTCCCCTATGTACACTTCATGCTAAAACAACAAAACCCCATACAGCTCCCCTATGTACACTTCATGCTTAAACAACAAAACCCCATACAGCTCCCCTATGTACACTTCATGCTTAAACAACAAAACCCCATACAGCTCCCCTATGTACACTTCATGCTTAAACAACAAAACCCCATACAGCTCCCCTATGTACACTTCATGCTTAAACAACAAGACAGACAGAAAACAAGAGTTGAAATTTATTCAGAGACAAAAAATAATTCAACATATACAACCATAATATCATTATTTTACCTACAAAATTGAATATTCCAGCGAAATGAAAATAAGTACATTTATATTAAATACAAAAACTTGTTTTGAAATTAGTTCAGAATCTATATCATCAGCAAAATACTGGAATTTCAACAGGCACAGTTTGCTGGCAGCAGTGAGAAGGATGAATTCTCAAAATTTGATAAGCATATGAAACTATTCACTATAATTTGAGTACTTCCTGAAATCATGCTAAAAAGTATTTCAGCATCTAAGAGTCATGTAAAGAGCTGTGGTTTCACAAGAGTTCAATAAGTTACTGGTACACAAAATATAGGACAAAAACCAATGTCATGGAAGAACATAACCTGCCCAAATCGGGAATCAAACCCGATCTGCCGGGTGACAGTCTATCACTGTACCAAACGAGCAAGCAAGATGGGCTCATAATTAATATACGATCATAGTATGAAAATATGCGGTTTTTAATCATCTAGAATTTAAGTCCTGAAATGTGATATACATGTATATATACATCGGTAGTTGGTATGCAAGTGGTGCTGGTATATCAATAAAATATTCAATAAAACAATTAACTGTAAAACAAAATCAATACAAGAATTTAAGCTCAATATTGACAACATCATTCTAGCTTTCGTGGTACTTTCTAGCTAGGTAACATTCCATCTTTGATGATAGATTCTTGCTAGGCATGTTAATGACAAAAAATGTGTAGTACTATACATTTGAGCCGAGATGAATATAGCCACTTAATAATAGCCTAGCAAGCTCTCTTTGGGAACTGTTTTGTGTATTCTTCAGTTTCATTCCATCCATTTATTCTGTCAAACCTAGACTTTAAGTATGACGACAAATCTATTTTTAAGATTATACAAAAGTCTTTGATAACAACAAATCTATCAGTAAACTTTGATTTCTCAATTACTAATGACGAATCAGTGTTTTCGGGATCACAAAATATAGTCACTTGAGATTGTACTTTATTGAACTCGTTCACTTCTTCATGGAAGTCAGTACTCTGCTCTCCAACTTTTCTCCAAAATGTTTTATTAAAATGATCATACAGCAGGTAATCAATATGGCTCCAGTCTCGGTAAATCTTCATAGTTTCCTCGTTAGCAGGTGATTTTTTAAATTTGTAGCTACCAACATTAATCGTATTGTACAACAGATCTTCAAATGACCAGCACATGATACGTTTAAGCAGAATAAGAGATTCATGAAAGTATTCCATTAGCATCACTAATGCAAAGTCTTCATCAAGCTGTCTTATATAGTCCTTGACAGCTACATCATCGGCTTCAATATTGTTGCGACCTTCAGGATATCCCAAGGGCATTCCTAAGCAATTTGACAAAAGGTTTTTAGTAACAGAGAAGCCATCAGGAATGCAATATCGAATTTTCGAACCTTCGTGACTCTTATAAAACGTTTCATATTTATCCAAATTACGGAGGTACCCGGAAACTTGATCAGTTTCCTTCACAAAGGTGATATTTGCCACATTGAAATAATTGAAACTTGATTTGAAATGACTAAAAGGTTCACGTATAATTGTTATATATGCTGCATCGTTCTTTATCAATTTCCTCATCACAGTTCGATTATAAATTGCATGATCAAGAAGTCCCTGGAAAGGTTTCTTGGAGAGCCTGTAATCTTGCTTGTCCAGTATAAAGGGCCAGCCTAGATAGATATTATCGCCCCTTGGTAGCATGAAATTAAGATGCCGCAGGTAAACGAAACGTCTTAACATGTTAACTAATGTCTGAGTACCACATTTCATTGTTTTTATGAACACAAAACTCCGCCTTTCTTTGCACATCCCACGGCTGGTATTGTGAATTCCTTCTCTCTGATTAATCAAAAGAGATGCGAAATTATCTACATAAGTGTAATCCAAAACCTCTAAGTCGTCATTATTTTCCTCAGCAAAGTTTGTTAACTCTGTTTCCTCAAATCTCAGAGTGTCTTCAGACAGTTCTTCTCCTTCCTTATACGATTTAATCAACAAAACAAATATAAACAAGATGAGCAGAATACACAAGCAAATTTTAATATTCCTCTTTCTCAGATAAATCTTCATTTTTGTTTAAGGTTCTCTGAGTATGTTATGTCCAATAGAGTCTACTTTCTTTATTACCCATGAATATAACCATTTACATAAAAAATATATTTTTAATGATGTCTTGTTGTGTCACACATAATTACTCAAATCTTCACATCTAAAAGCCTTCAGGGTATATCAACATTGTTTAATTGTATAGTAATTGTCAATTTCTTTCTCCTTATTTAGCGCAACAATGACTGAGATAAGTGTTGTTCTAGATTCACACGCACACTGAACATTCAAATAGTCAATATAAAATGTCCATGTAGATATATTCTGGTTTTGAATATAAATATCTTATCACCAATGTACACAGTATATGTCGTTTAAACTATTTTCTTATCTTTTCAGCAATTCATTGTATACATGCAGATATGAATGAAAATTGAACATAATAGTCCACGGTTGATTTTAACACAAGAAATACTTCACTTTTAAACCTAACCAATCTGTCGTCTGCTTTGAAAAGTCACACAATACATATAGGTTGTACTTGGTTGTAAACCTGTCCACTTATCCTTCATTCATTTACTTAATACACTTCAGATTTAGATATGTAGAAAAATACTGCATAATCTCTACATATAAACGTAACTTTACAGTCACCTGTGCTTTATAAAGGTAAATCAATATGAAGTAAATATCACAATCAAGTTGTTCTTACACGCACTGTCAACAAGAAGTCATAAAAACTAAATAGAAAGAAGGCACAGCGTTCATTACGACAATCTGACATCCATTAATTAAATGTATATAGTCATGTATTGCACATGTTTACTGTCGGCAACATAAGTTATTTATAGCTTATCTGCTTTACAAACATAATATCTGGGACAATATATGAAACATATTGGGAAACAGACTATAGAAGCTTTAAGGTGAAGTCCTAAAATCAACGATGTATACATAATTAAACAGAGAGCATTCTATTAAGATGTTGAATGATTGAGTCTGATCAAATAGGGTTATAAAATTGTAATTAAATTTCTAATTAAGTACAATTCCGGGAATATCAACCATATATTATGTTTTTATTGACTAATATGAGATTATCTGAGTCAAAGAAATATATATTCTGGTACATCTGAAAATCCATTGAACCTAATATTTGCAGATATCTCATTTTGCTAATTTCCTTAATGAAACTCAATTCAAATTTCAATATGTTGGAATTTATCACGACCATAGAAAATACTTGGTCTTGACAAAAATACGACATAAACATCAAGAGGCCTAACTGGCAATGTTTTGTGAGAAAGTCTAGTTCATGACTATTGCTGTAAGTTTCACAAGAATTACAAGTTTTTGAACATTGTTATACATGTACTTGAAATATATGTACTATTATTAAGTGTTAACTCATGTATGTGTAAACATATGTAATTGTTGCCTCTTTCAATTCAAATATGATATGAGTGTCGCTGTACGATTTCCAACCTCTTCAGTCTGAGACATCATGTAACATGCAACGTCACCATGTACAGCAATATTTGTCCCATATGGCAATATGAAAACGAAGTGACCATAATTATAGAGTAAATATTGTTTCCTATACTTGCAAATAGTGACATCACATCAGTGATCACATGTTGCGCTTTCTTGAAATGACTTCACTTAAAGATGAGGTTGTAAATCCCATAGCAGCACTCATATGGTGTTATCATATTATAAGAAATGTCATATTGTTGATGTATTTATCATGGTGCAATTATTTTGACTTCTTTTCAGTGTTGTTTTAAACAAAAATGCATCAGTTTGCTTATTATTTATTTCATACTTTACACGAAGCATTTGCCTCAACACTTTCGATGTGATGATAATCTTCTTTAATTTGCAATATAGTTACTTTAATTATACTTGATGATTTCTATCCAACTACATAAATAAGGGCTGATAAAGCATCAGTTGTTTCCTGGATTTTAAAATAAACAGGACGCTTTATAATCAACTAATAATTAAATATCTATCTAATTGTTATAATTTCAGCCCAGACTGTGTATAAATACTACCTACCACAAGTCATTTCCGAAGAAGAAGGATAAGAATAAACAACAAAGAAAACTAAGTGCACAACTCTTTACTTAGCATCTTTGTGAAACTTTGAGATATGCCTCGTGGAACTTCGTGATTTACTCTGTGCAACTTGCCTACCTTTAAATATAGGTTAGGACTTAAGGACTCTGTGAATTTGTTGCCTTTTATGAAATTCCTCTTTGTGACTTATATTTAATGAACATTGTTTGAGAACTTGTTATCTTCAGACTTAGCATTGATTTTATTAAACTGCACATTTTGTTTCAAATATCGTCAACACAACAACATTCTCTAGTCATGAATTGCTGTTGTGTTCACTGCTTACATGCAGACACCAAAAACTGTATTGTAATATATTCATGCATATATTCATATATAAGCTAAAACCATATATATATCCAGTATCGATCTGGCATGTTTTACAAACCCATGTTGCTTGATCGCAATTTAAATCAATCTGACATTTGCATTAACAGCGTAACATTTTACAAGCACATACATATCCTCCTCATATTTTACGATCAATAATTAAACATGTGAAAATACAAGTAAATCGAAGACTTCATCCCAGTAATGTGTAACAACAGTTGTTGCCAGCCTTATATAATCTGACTCATCTTAAACAACAGATTTAAAGTGCGAATTTATTCATCAAGACTTCAAAAAAAATCGTTGACATAACAGAAACTTCAAAATGAAGATTCGATTTCATAGTATAGACTAAAGATGGAAACAAATCGGGACTTTCAAAAAAATTTGGAAATTTGTCTTAAGTGAGTTCGCCATAACGAAAGTCGACTGTAATTACTTTTTAACAGTTGTCACACACGTTGATACATATACGTTTCATCTTTCACTGATTTCTACAATAATATTTACAAATAAAATGCTATATAAAATGTTACCTTAGAATTAATAAAAACAGTAAAACACATCCAGCCAACAAGATACACTATACTGGAAGACCAACAATATGAAAACTAAGCATATACAATAAAATCAAACACACAATAGAAAGTCAGAATGAGAAGCCGGGTTTAGCATCCTCCAATTCATAGAAATAACAGAATTAAACTAAACAATAAAAGAAATGGCTAAAAAAGCTCAATACCCGACAATGATGAAATTCATAGAATCTGATGAATACCTGGCCCTTGTTTTATTCAACACATAAAGCAAATGTTGTTCTGTTTTAGCATTAACTCTGATATTTTATACATATATAAATAATACTCCATTTTTTTAGGAATATGTTTGTTTTCTTGCAATACAGCAAGGGACATGTTATCAAGTTGTACAGTGAATGTATTGGCAGGAACTCAATCATTATTCCATACACACAGAATGCACCATGGCCACCGTCTATAGGAAAGTATGGTATGTAGTATATATAGACATTATTTAACAAACTACTGAGTGTGGAAAGAAAACCTGTTCATGTTTATTGAAATGAAACATGTTGAGACTAGTGATATAGCCAGTGCAAACGCAAGATTGTTGAAGTTTCCCATAGCCAAGAACTTTTAGCCAATTATATTAATACAGTAAATCCTCACTTAAAGACCACCTGAATAATAAGATCACCTCAAAATAAAGAACACAATTTTCAAGTCCATTTTGATCATTCTGCTCTTTTTACAACCACAATATTAAGACCACCTCAATATTAAAACAGAGAGAATACGTAACTACAGGGAACGCCACATACACAAGACAGTGCCTCCCCACGCAGACCTCTGGAAAAACAACAATCCACAAAACATAAGGCACTTAAGGAGGACAAACGTTACACATATTAAAGAACAGAGACACAAGGAATGGCCCGGCAGACCACAGGGAATAACTAGGAGAATCAAAATGGACAGTGAAGGGAGGGGGGGGGGGAATGACATAGATTTATGAAGACCAATTTTCAAGGGTCCCAATGGTGGTATAATTATTGAGGTTTTACTGTACAATAGTTTACTCCAACATTCAATAAACTGATAGATACAGTCGAATTACATTTAAGGAGCACACATTCTCTCCAATGATTGGAGAAACTGTACATTACAGGGCAAAATCTTATTACTACCAGAAACTCCAATGATCCAGATCTTATACTGGCTACATCTCTACTTTAGATAGGTGTAAGTGCAATACAAATAAATACGTTTTCCTGACACACTCCATTTAAAAAAAATAAAAAAAATTTAACACTGGAAATACCATATTTTTCTGTACACAGTGGCCATGGCGAGTTAGTACATTCTGATTTTAATAGTTGAATACTTAACACAATGTACCAGTGTTAAGTTTGAATCAAAATACACCTTTACAGTAGTAGACATACACACCAGGTACCAAAATTAAAGCAAAGGTATTTAGGAACATTATTGTGACTATTATCATATAAAAATAGAAAATGAAACATTTTACCTTTTTTAGATCCATCAATTGAATGAAACTATGAAACAAATATCAGTGGATATGACAAATTCAAGGACTATAACTCATCTTGTAGTCCACATTGAGCATAGCTTGCCAATACTGAACATTTTTTTATACAAGTGTCACAATACATGTATACTGATATTTTGGTATATCAAACAGCCAAATTTTATTGTACCATGATATGAAATTACAAGTTTGTTTTTATGATACATTTTTCTGCTGTCTGCTAGAAAGGTACTGGCTACAAACTCAACAATACTAAGTAACCTCAAATAAGTAAAAAAACTTAAATGAGAATAACAACTGTATAGTTTTAGCTTATTACTTCAAGCCATGAAAAACCACATACATCATTTTGAGTCGTTTATTTTTGCAACACATTTGAAGAGTTTGTAGTCTAATAAAAGTGTTCAAGAAAGAAAAAATCTACAGTCATAGCCCTGGGTTAATGAAGCAATATATCGTAGTACATATTGTGATACATTGCTGAGGTATTGCAATATATTGTGGTACGCTTCAGACGTATTGTGACGCCCCTATTTTTTGTGCATGGCAAGTATCATAATTGCTTCTACAAAACATATTTATGCATTTCTAATAAATATACAATGGTACTGATGTTGCATAACGTTCAATGGGAGACAAATAGTAGAGGACGGCCGAGATAATCAATGCATGGATAGATCATAATATCACCATGCCTTTACCTGATGTTGTTTCATACTCAGTTACCCTGCTTAAATTTTGAAATCATTCTTTTGCTCAGACAAGTATCCAAGACAATCAACTTACCCCTAATAAGAATCATGTGCCCAAAAAGTTTGCATATAATTTTCTATGAGGCAACCAGACTGATACTAATGTGCATGTATGTGTCTCAAGATTTGGCACATAAATAGGTATATCTTAGGATGAAAAGGCATAGTCTGAGCTTATGAAACTTGAGATTGGTCTGCATGTATAAGTTAAAATTTCTCTACTTAAATCATTTGTAATTATTGGATGATAATTTAATCCTTATAGCAATCTGTAAGAGGCATAATTTATCTGAATATTTTACAACAACATTTAACAGAATAACAGAATTATATACTATTGACCGAAATAAGACTACAAACGAAATTAAGTTTTGAGCATGTACAGTGATCTCAAGTTTCATAATGTCAGAACCATGAAATAAAGATCTGAATCTCACCTCATCTGATTCTGTGTCGTCTCCTACTGTTATAGAATGCTTCAATGATTTCGTTGATGAGGCCACTTCAATATCTTCATCATCTAACAAAGACATGTCATCAAGTTCCTCAGCACTAACAGGCAGTGATTTGCGGCCATATCGTTTCTCACCAACAACATATTTAGGACTAACCTCTCTCTTCACCGGACATACTGTTATTACAAAGAAGTTAATTTTAGTAGTATTAACACAATTCTACACCAATCTGACTAAGTGCATCAATATGAAGAATTACAAACCAGTGGTCTTGAAATGGATTATTTCCCTTACTGCAGAAACTTTCAGAACCATCAATAACAAAGCCACTGCTTCTTATCATAGTGTGCCTGCCAAATATTTAGCCCCACATTTCTAATAATAATTCATGTACATAATAGAGTAACATGATGTAGAGCTAGTACATGAGATGTAGCAAATAAATATACTGTAAAACCTCACTTAAATACCACCTCAATAATAAGACCCCCTCAAAATCAAGTACACACTTTTTAAAGTCCATTTTCACTGTTTAGCTCATTATTCAACCTCAATATTAAGACCACCTCAATATTAACACCAGTTTTCAAGGGTCCCAAGGATGGTCTTATTATTGAGGTTTTTAATGTACATGTACATGAATACTGATCTAAAGCTACAGAATACAAAGTTGCAGATGGAAATGATGTTTACCAAATTGAGATAACCAATACCTAACATTATACAGAAAATAATACTTATGTTTTAAGACTTACCATCAGTTCCATCAGGTTGGGTTTCATCCATAGTAACATCATCATCAGCATCCACGCCACAATCAGTGTCATCATTTTCTTCGTCCTCACCTAATTCACTCTCTGAACTATTCTCTTCATCACTTGATGGTGCTTTTGCGTAAGTTTGACACAAAATTTTAACAAATGATTCTTGAAATTCTCCAAAATCAACCTAGAAACAAAACCACAATACTGACATATTTTTACACAAATACAGTTGGACCTCGTCTATCTGACAACCTTTTATCCGAATAATGATATCATCCAAAATAAATATCAGGTCCCAATGTATCTTATGCACGTCACATAGAAATGGCCTAAAACAATGTATTATTCAAAATAAAATATCGGACCCAATGAATTCAAATGAACGAGGTTTGACTGTATATACATGTATAAAGTTGCTGCCATATTTATCTTTGATTCAGTATTAAGTATCAGCTTTGGCGAAGGTATAAGGTGATATAAAGCAGAATAACACAGTTACATGAGTTGAAAAAGCAAGTAAATAAGGGTGATAAATACATCTAAATATAGGTAGGATTAGGTGTAACTGTTTATGGGTAGAGAATGGTACTCTTGTTCCGTAAAAGAGAGAGAATAAGTAGCTACAGGGAATGCCATATACATGTAAGACATGGATTGGAATTCTTCCATTGGCAATATTATTCTGCAGACTTCACTGAATTAGACGTCAGTGCTGTACAGTACCCTCGGAACCAGTACAAGGGTGTGATAACTGTAAGGAAAAGTAGCACAGGAAATAACTTGTTTCACAATCAATGTAAACTGAATAATTTTAAAATAAATTTAATACACAAAAATCACTATATGTATGTAAGACAACCATATATTTCTCATATAGATGCCAATAAAATGATAAACAGGGAATCAGCCTACCCCTTCTTTATCTGTCAAAAGTTGATTCACTAGATAATCAGACTGGTCATCTAGCTGAAGTTTGTCACAAAGTACAAGTAATTCTTCTCGTTCTAACAAACCAGAACCAGTCTGATCACAGCTGTCAAATACTTCCTTCAGTTGAGAGATGTACATGTCATGCTCCCCGGATTCTGTAAGTTTGCTTGCAGACGACATTCTGTAAATACCAAGACCATGTCAGGTGTTTATTTAACAGAAGACAATGTTGTTACGAAGTAAAAGTGAGAATTTGGATTAATTTCATAAAACAATACATGGATACAGATGTTCTGTCATGGAAATAAAACTGTTAACAGAAGGCTGAAGTTAACACTATCTTATCAAAGGTATTAAGCACCACACATTAGTGAGTATTTTATGAGTAAGGAATATTATACAACAAAGGCTTGAAGATAGGGTATCAGGCCCGGATCCAGAAATTCCCGACTGGGGGGCAAACATGATGAAAATGTCCCGCACTTGAGGTGCGCAGCACTTGAGGTGCGCAGTGCCAAGTGTGGTTAAGTACGGGAGGGGATTATCCCCCTCCTTTAAGGGGGGGTTCGGGGTTCACACCCGTAAATTTTTTACATATATAAATTGTATATGAAATGGTGGCTTCTGGTGCATTTCGGGGGTCTAAACTTTTAGGAATCATTCATGAGAATTGCACTAGTATTATCTTGTCAAAACATACAGAACAACCAAATCATACAAGTATCATCTCCGACATAAAATAATTGGCTGTGAGCGCAGAAAAATGGCCCATTTGACACACAAATCACAGTTCAATTTTTACATGAAAACAGTATTTAATTATTTGCCTCTAGTAACTTTTTGAAATGAAGTTATGTTGCATAGTTTTTAAGTATGGCGTTTTGAAAATACACCGTACCTATGTGTACCAGGCTCGTCAGGTTTTATGGATGGTAATGTCTCGACATACCCATACATGTTATTAGCGGTGCTATTTCTAAAGAATTGGAATGTTCTCAAATTTCTATAATGAATACTAGTAAATAAAAGTTCATGATGATAATTAACATTCATGACTGGATGTAGTTGTGTATTCATGTCATTTGTTTGAATTTGGATTTGCTTGCAACGCCTATATCAATTAAACGGTTAAAGGTAGATAGTCTTCTTTTTTATCAAAACACACTAAGAAATAATATTGTAAAAGGCACGTTAATGACTACATACAGACATACTAAAAAATACTGCATTATGACTTTTCTTAAAAGCTTCCCTGGAAATGCGAAACAGATATTTCCAATATGCAAGCGCTAACACGGCATGTATGTCATGATAGAAACTCCTGTATCAGACTTGTGTATTTGTGGTTTTGGGAACATGTGTACAAACAGGATGTAGACATTTTCTCATGTTTACGACTTAGCAAATTTAAAAAAGACCTTCAATATATTTCCCTTTAAAGATACAGAAACTGATGATAAATTATCATAATTCATGATTTTATGGTAGAATTGAGGTAGGAGCGATAACATGTATTCAAATACCAACCAACATTTTATTTTCACTCATTCACACTAAAACACCACTACAGATCTCCGTCTCTGTTATGTATGATGCTCAATAATCTGTGTTTTACAGACGCTTTCAACATGATAAGAAAATTGAATATGCTTGAATATGCGAGGGGAGATAACTGCAACAGGATCCAGCTGGAAGTCATCTGTTAATTTCCTATCTCTCAAACGCTCGATTTGCATACTCAAGCCCCCTTTGCCCCCCCAGTGGATCCAAAAAGAAACCATACACACAATGCACTACCTGTCAAACTGCTAAAACAATAGATTTAGAGCAGTTTTAAATGCATGGGGCAGCATCATTTCTACACACCTTCTAGGATAGCATTTGCTATCCATTGAGAGCTTGTATTCCTAGTTCCATTATGATAGTAATACAAAACTCTAAATTGCTGTGATAGAATGTTTGTTTGTTATCTCTATTTTAGTACATTCTGATAGTAAACTATGATGAGAGACTGATATGCTTCCTTGATATAATATGCAAGACACAAAAACAAATGTACATAATTAATTTTAGATCATTACATGTTCCTCACAAGTCATACGATATAAATGTAACAGTAGCACTTAGGGCAATTTTACTATAGGGTAATTTTTTGCTACAGCCCTGTTTCAGAGCAAGCACTTCTTAAGTACTATTGCTTAATACATTTTACATGTCGCATGATGTGTATGATAATGATGTATATAATTACAGGGGTGTCACTACTTCTTGTAAAAGCAGGGAAATCACTGAAAGTAGGTGGGGTTATGCTCAAGTTACTGGGTAGTTTTACCGACTCCCTGCTCTTATCGACACCCTAGTCCAAAATATTCGACGTTTACATGCCCATCTAACCATAGACATTCATTATGCTGTTATTTTGTATTTTACTTTACAACCGGAACATGTCAAAATGTGAAATAAGTAATACATGTAGGGTCTTATTTATAGGGCTAATTGACTGCACTGATGATAAGGTAATTGGTAGACATGACCCCCTAAACACTAGTACAGGACTCTAACTAAAGAGCTAACTGGACGACCATTTAACCCCACATCACTATAGTTTGAGTAATAGTTAGACTATCCTGGCAGTGTTCTTCGTCGAGCAATATTGTCTTGTTGAGGGTGTTCATGATGTTGTTGCTGGCTCATTAGGTCCAACTCGGACCAGATTGAAATGAAAAACAATAGGCTAAATTGATATTTAGCTTCATCACTAAAATGCAATAACGTGTCATCTACTGAAACGCTCACAACAACTTTATTTACCTGGAAATTCAGATTGACATCAAAAATATCATATGCGGGTGGGGTAAGAAAGCGTCATTACCAACCGATCTATATTGATCGTTGGCTATATTTTTAGCGGTTTGCTCACTGACAATAACAACGTTTATGAACTGTTAGATAATAATTGTATGTATTTAATGTTGACAGACAGTATTTGCACAAGCTTTTCAATTTAAAAAACACCGCAAGTAGTCACAGTTCAGACTTGTTGACATTTGATATAAGCGCTACTGTCTGACTTCCGGTTTATTAGCGGTTTGGTCTAAAAGTCGAACTAGTAAAATTATATCGTTATTAAATGTATAGTCTTTTTCAAAATAGAGGCGATTTGTCAATTTGACTTCAATATCTGCTGAATTCCGCCTAGTTTGGCGATAATACTAGATTGAACAATAACATAAACGTCCATTCATTGTTTTCTGTGAAAGATAATTATTTTAATACCAAACTTATCTTTATCTGACTCGACGTGTCTACGAGAATAGCCGTACATACATCAGACGCGTGTTGAAAAATCAACCAATAGAATTCGTTCGCGATCAGTATATTTAGTAACACGTTACACGCGTGTAGATATTGATCCGAACATATTCAGATACACGTTTAGCATAATACAAGTCTAGTTATGGATGAACCGAAATCAGGTAATTTATTTGATTATTGTTATTTGAACGCGTTTAAATTTAGAGCCTATTGAAGCGAGCTGTGTTCTGCCAGTTCTTGGACAACATAATTGGGACATCGGCCTATCAATTGGCCTAAAAGGAGGACAAAACAGTTCTGATTAGAGTTTTTTCGATTGTAATTATTGAGCATTATGTTGTCCGTTTATAATAGTAGGTTCTAAAGATCCAGGTTGGATAGATCGCGATACAGTTACACCTGTAGCTAAAATATCATGAAATAAATATATTATTATAGAACTTTTTTTATTAGAATCAAAGACCTAAATACCACAGATGCGCTACTCGGCCAGATATCGTAAACTCTCGCGGCAAATAAAATCTCGCGAGAGCAGGTTAACGTTTACCAGATATGGCGCATCGATACGATGTAAACGGCAGACGTAGTCTAAAAACAATATATTGTTGTCAAAATAAAATATGAAACTCTCTGTCTGCTTTGTTATTCATACTCAGATTAAATATATATTGTTTATAGTTACTTTTAAAGAAATGTCTTACGAAAATGGCACATAGCGCTAAAATCCATAAAATATTTTAGACGTCTCTTTCGCGGCTGGCCATTTAATTTCAATGTTTAAACAATTTCTGTGTTCTCATATAAATTGATAATTGACAGTAATAAATGAATTTTCTTGTGTTTTAATTAATTTGATTGGTCGATGCCTATTGTTTTGCAATTCATAAACCACGCCCTCGGCAGATTAGTTCTACTGGTCACTACTGTAATTGAAAATTGCCCTATGTGTCAGCTGTAAAAACACAAGAGTCATAAAACCCCAGGAGATCTTTGTTATGTGTTAATTCATACTGCTATTTCCTGTTTAATAGAATAAGTGCCTTTGATAATTGAAATGATTAGGTCATATCAGTCTGTGATCTCAATGTGTAATAAACACAATCGGGTTTCAACGTCTGTCATCCAGAAATGTTCATATTTCAAAGATTAAACCAGCCTCTTCCGACATTTTTTAATGTTAATTCTTGTTCAGAATTAAATTGCTGTCACCACCCTGTTACACAGACAATAAATACATTGATTTGACCTACTAAATTTTATTTTTCACACCCTTGTGCTGGGGAAAATAGACGACTTGTGTACACAAACATGACATGCTCGCGTGATTTACATCATTTGTTTAATTGATCTTTACACAATTTTAAGATTATGTGAACACATATTGTTTTTCACAGCAGCCTTTTAAAATATTTAATTGACATGGAAGTGTATAAGTACAATTAGAATTTGATGAAATATCCATAAATGAAGCGGAAATAACCGACCTGTTTAGAAATATAGTTATGAAGCAATAATGTTGTGAACATTTCTTTTATCTTGGATTGTTTGATCGCCGTTTCTGGAAAAACTATAAATATTAAACAATTTTTATGAGGATTTGACGTCCTAAAAGATTGCTTTTTACATTTGGGTAAGTATGATATATGGTTCTTATTGTGAAAATCCGAGAATTGATAGGAAACTTGAGTCTGTGAAAAATTACGCTTCAGCGTGTGCAGCGTAAATTCGCTACCTATGATTTATACTTGAATGCTGTTAATGCAAAAACTTGAATATATTGTAACCTAATATTTTTAATATGCTTTAACTTAATACAAGGATTTATCGTTTGATAAGAATAAATAAAGTGTCCGATTTGTACGAAAACATGAATAAATTTGCGACCGAAATTCAGAGGCGTGATTCGGCTTTTCATTCGAGCAAAGACCTAAAACGTCGTTTAGGTCTTTTTTTTGGAGTAAAGGATCTTTACTTGAATTAACTTTTTATCATTGAAAGCTTATTTAAGAAAATAATGGTTTCAAAACTGTCCTAACTGTGTTTTGAAATGCAATACAAAATGGTGACGTATAGCAGTTTTCCAAATCTCGCGCACCTGTTTCGTTTCTCGGATCGTCGAGTGAACGAACGAGACTTCGTTCTATGGTCCGTACTAGTAGCGCATCTATGGTATTTAGGTCTTTGTTAGAATCTATTTGAGTTTTAAAAATCTCTTGCCAAACCATGATGGCCAGGCGCCACAGACATTGTGTCAAAAATGCAAATTACTGTGTTTATGAGGTCACCGTCGCCGCGCACATTTTATCTAATGCACTTTATGGTATTTTGGTCGACCCGGTATGTCCCCCGCACACCATAAACAGACTTTTTGAAACCGAAGAGGGAAATTTACCTGCCAGTAGAGCAGTATAGGTCAAACTAGTCCAGCCACGGACGTCACATCTGTCGCTGGACGCGTGTAAAAGTCGGAGTACAGAGACACGTATGCGGGGCTAAGGTCAAACAAACAATTTTTGAAGCCAAAGACGGTCACTGCACAGTGCCAATGAGACCCATCGTACAGTTACCATTTTCCTGGCATCTAACCAGTACTTTCCTGGAATCTACCCAGTACTTTCCTGGTATCAAAGGTTCACATTTTATAGCATTGTTTGTGGGTTTTTTATACTAGAGCATCATTTTTAAACCTTTCATTCTAAAGTTTCCTCATATGAGTATGTTAGGTGGGAACACTGAAAAACATTTCTGTTTTTATCCGGCTAGACGAGGAATCGAACCCACGACCTTCGGATTAGTAGTCAGCAGCGTTAACCACTGGGCCATTGTGTCACATTCGAGTAGGCCATATATATGTCCGTGCAGGCGCGTAGCTTGCCATAGGCTTACTCATTTACTCACGTGAGGAAACTTTAGAATGAAAGGTTTAAAAATGATAGCTCTAGTATAAAAGAACACAAACAATGCAATAAAACCTTAGGGGGAGGGGATATCCTCCCAAACCCACCCCATGATTAACTCTTAATCTGTTTAAGCTAGGCCCATGATGTTTCCATGTTAGTCAATTTATAATCTTATATCCCTGCTAAGTCGTCATGTCAAACACATCACGGTTAATTTTGAACGACTTTGATCAAAATACCTATATCAACTGAAATCTGCACCAGCGTGCATCATATTTGCAAATACAAGCTCTTTAAAAGTGGCTGAAGATCTGTCTAGTAATTTAGGTTGTTTAACCGGTAGCGTATTACAACTGATTTGAATGATGATCAATAACGATTAAGAACTGTCACGTTTTTTAGAATTAGACGACTTCTCTTCTTCAAGAGACCTAGAAGCGTATGCGGATAGGTTATGGCAACAGCGAGTCAAAACAGAACGTGAATCAGCTGAAAGTGATGACGACACGAGCGGATATTCTCCAACCAGGGAAAACTTTTATTATGACGGGTTTTACACCGGAGATGCCGACGCTTTCAGAGAACCTCTTGACTACCCATTGAAAAGGACGGCATCTGATGATCCCTTGTCACCGTCAAGTAGCACACAAAATGTAGCGGTTCCAGTGAAAAGAATGCGCGGCAGACCGTATAAGGAAGCGTCTGTAAAGATCACATGTTTGAGGCCAGAAGACAGACTGGCAACCACTCTGACTGTTGATTTTAACAAACTGCAAGAAGAGGAACTTGGTACGTTGTTTCATATTGTTGTGTTAACCCAACTTCAATTGTTGATTCAAATGTTGTGGATACTTGATTGTGTATATTACAGTAGACCTAAAACCACAATAATAAGACCACCTTTGGGACCCTTGAAAACTGGTCTTCTTGTTGAAGTCATTTTATTATTGAGGTTAAATAAAACAGTGAATTGGACTTGAAAATTGTGGTTTTAATTTTGAGGTGGTCTTTAGGTGATCCTTTACTGTATGTCTATTGGTCGATATTTTCCAAAGCATGTTTTCACTGGCTGACTACCTGACTATGTGTTTACAAGTTAACAAAAATGGACTATATAGTCAGTTATGAGCTCGTCGGTCTTTGGAGAAACACACGAATAGCTATTCGTAGTCGTAGTTTAATCGTTGTCGTCGTCTGTGTCCACAAGAAAATGTTAAAATACATGTATTGCGTTTTGCTTAGTTTCTTACAAAGTATACAGACCCAATGATAATGTAACCCACAGACGAGCGTCTGCACCCGGATGAGTGTAACTTTTCTTATAATTCAATGCATATCCAAGTTTTGGCGTTTCAACATGACCAGTACCCTTGTATATGATATACTTATGACATTAGCAGTTGAATACATGTGACATAAACTTAACAAATATTTTCATTGTGTGTGCCACAGTTTTCAGACTTTTATTGTATAGTATCATGGTGGTTACTACTGTGAACTGATAAAACATTTCATGTTTTCATTTTATAATTCTGTTCAATTCCATAGGATCATTCCGTCGGTTTCAAGTTCCATTTATGTGTTATTTAAACGTTCCTACTTTGAATGCATAACCAGGAATCATTATTCTTCAATCCAGTCGATTTAAGCACTGAACCTAATAACAAATACCACATTTTATGTACAGTAAGTTAAGGAAACTAAATGGCATGTTTATATTGACAGGCGTGCCGAAATCTGAGCTAACCGGAGGTCTCCGCTCTTCTTCAAAGCTTCCTTTAACCTGGTCGGCTGAGGATCTACGAAGACATATCCTTACACTATTCCCAAGAGTCCGTAATTTTGTCTACATGAAATGTAACCATAGCAAAACTCTGGATCCACTTCCCGATGATATAAAACCTGCAGATCTTCGCAACCTGCTTGGAAGGTCTGGTCTTTACATCATACCGACCGGATCTCTCCTACCGAAGGTAAAATTTATACATGCTATAGGGTTTTGAGTCCCATATTTTCTTTTCACCGTTCACGACCTACTTATAACGTCATTCGCTTGCCGACCGGCCGAAATAATTGACTTATGTTCTATAAAAGTGTAAAGCATGGGTTTATTATTTTCTCACCTTGCAACACTCGCCGACGTTTATTTTTAGGACGTGATGTTACAGTATAAAATATATATCCAAATATTTATCATGTTGATCATTGATACGATATGTACATCGCAGTTTTAAACATGTATATACATTTGACGCACCACAGGGGACTATTGCACCGGAAGTGATAATCAGTTCCCCGGAGCCAAGCTACAGTGGAGTATCATCAACAAACCTTGCCAGCACGCCAAATGCTTCATCCACTGTCACCAGTGGTGATCAGCAGCCAACCGGAAGTTCAAATGTAAACAAACAGTACTGGTTTCCTGTTAGAGTTTCTGGCGAACAAGTGAGTGTGACATCGATGCTTTACGTTTTCTTTTGCGAAAAAAGCTACGCTTGTATTTTCTCTGATGATATTTGGTTTATTTGTCCTAATTATGCAAAATTATTAATAACAAGAAATATCTTTAAATAAGATAAACGCCATAGAATGATGTCATCCATACCGATAAATGTTATATTTTGGCAACATGTTGAAAAATAAATCCTTACAAAAACTAACTCGGATCTGTATACTATAATCATGGACCTTTCTTATCTGGGTCATGTTATACATGCTTAAACATATTAACTACTTCCGACAAAATTCGAACTGCTAACGAACGCACATCTTACGAAAACCCCGTTTGGTGCCTCTTGGCTGAACGAAAACCCCGTTGGGTGCCTCTTGGGTGAACATATGTTTTGTCAGATTTAAAACAGAGCTCTTCGAGGACAACATTTGATTGGTAAGAATATTAGGTCAAAATCAACGTTGTACAGCTACGCCGAAAAATATTGTTCACGTATTAAAGAGATGGCGGCGTAGTACTTAAAATGTCAATGAAAACACAGTTCATAATGTACGCTATTAGGTTGGCTGTGTCAACTGTACGACTGTTGTTTATTGTTTACATTATGGTTCTATCTAAGTGTGATTGTTACAAACAGGTAATCAACAATGAAGTAGAATTTCGGATCACCTTGGACATTTCAAACTTCAGTCCAGACGAGATTACATTGAAAACCAAGAACAACCGAGTAGTTGTACATGCGAAACATTCTGAAAGAGTCGATGAATTCGGCTTGATTGAAAGAGAATTTAAGAGGCAGTATATCTTGCCAAAGGTATTTTAAGTGCTTTGTTGGATATGGAGCAAATACTTGTCCTATATCTTCTATATGTTTACTGCTTTATGTATTGTCAATGCAGTATTTTAAAGTCTCTGTACTAAAGTAAGTGAAAGACAGCAAATAGTTATACCTCTATTAGTTAGTAGAGTAAGGTGGTGCAAAATGCACATACGAGGTAAAAGGCCTACGCGTACAAATTCTGACATCATTAGAGTTACCGTGCTGCGCAATATTTTTTTTGTGACTCTTAAGCAGATGTGAATACCGCGAAAAATTTAAACATGTATCTTCAAAGTTAAGTTTTTAATTCTCATTTTAGTCATTTTACACTATTTTGTGTTAACGCTAATTAGTTAATACTTTAGCATTGCCTCGTACACCTTATATTCTCGAGTTTTGCCATTCGTGCGTTTGTTTGACGGTTTTTATGCAGTGCTCACATGCTCGCGAAATTGTACTGCATTTTACCTGAAGTTATTTATAGATATATAATGTTTATTGCCAGCTATCAAAATGCGTTTTGCCCCATTTGGCAAAAAGGCAAAAACCAATTAAGTTATGTTCAATTTATTGAGCTTTATCTCGTTTTGTATCACGCGTTAAATATGTTATAAATGTAAAGGTCTCGTACAAACTTGCACACATAGCCAGTAATGTCTTAATCGAACTCATGGTTATTATTGTATCGTAAACTATTGCTTAATATGGGTGCTTTGTCCCACCTTACGCTATTAACTTATTAATGTTTACAATGTCTGAATTATTTTTATGATAATGAGCAAAGATAGTTCATACTAGTTCAACATATTAATGTGCTATTTCAATATAGCTTTACCTGACCACATGTAGATCTTAATTTCAGTTCATGATATTTTTATGTGATGTAATTTGTTGGGTTTATTTTAAGGACGTGGATCCAAACGAAGTGACATCATCTCTATCAACAAGTGGTATTTTAACTATGAAGGCACCAAAGATTGATAAAGACAATGGTAAAGAAAGAATCATTCCTATACGGTTCTCACATGACGAAACCTGAGCAGGAGTTCAGAATTTTGCATCATGCGTTGTGGTTTTTTTTCGGAAATGAAAAATCGAATGGAATATCCTTTGAAATAGTTACTAGTTACAAATATATGGAAATATATAAGTATACATGTCGTTTATATCTCTGTCTTGGTCGTGAATCGTTACTTTCCGCATTGTAATTCATAAGTAGTCAGCAGTTTGTTTCGAATTCCATAAACGCATTGTTATTGTTTTCGAATATGAAAAATAGAAATGAATATCAAGTAAAATATACAGCGTCTATTTATGTATACATGTGGTTATTTTAACAAGATTATTCTCAACCTAGTTAGGATCTTCACAAAGCTGCTTCTACGATCTTCTGGAAAAAATATCAAGGATGTTACTGTAGATTTCACTATTACCCAACAGTTCAACGGCGGGGAGACACTTCTGATGTGGCCAATAGTCTAGAAGTGTTTTGCCTGAACAAAGTGAGCATCACATTAGTTTTGTTATATAAAACATACTAGTATTAATATGAAAACGGAATATGTTGACCAGTCCCTGTGTAAAGGATTGGAATTACAAGTCGAACTAAAGTTTCGAAATTAATACTCCGGAAGTTTCCTGTCCTTGTTTCTCGACGTAACAATGAACGTATAAGTACGAGCATTGGCGGAACTTGTAAGATGTTTACTGATTGGTGAAGCGGTATTCGACTCGCTCGGTCAATATTATTGTTGTTACACATAGAAGGATTTATTACATAAAGGATCATTTTTTATAGAAATGTGTAAACCATTTTGCATATTACGCATAACGTGAGTAAAGAAGAAAAAAACGTTTTAAACAGAGACATATTCTCCAATAACATAAGTATGCATATCAGTAGGAAATATATTGTCAGCACTCGAAATGCATCATTTCTGTCTGATCTACACGAAACACAATGACAATGTTTGTCTGGACGAAAACTATGCCAAGTTCAAAATGATTATGTAGGGTCAAAAACTAGGTCTTAATGTCAAATCATACAAAAACATTAAACACGCTCTACGGATGCCACGTACATATTCTACCCCCTGGTCTGAATGCTTGTCCTTTTGAACGACACAATATTACAGGCCAAGCGCATGAAACAAGCAACACGCTAAGTAAGATTCTCTGGTGATCGTTGCAAGGCAATTATGGCCTTCTTGTTTTGAATGCAACCTTGGAGAATCATATTGAATCATAAAAAATCCTTCCTTGGAAACAAGCCGCAAGAGCTTCAGGTATTTTACCCACACATCATTAACAGATCGAGTGTCTCGTTTTAGTGCAGTAGTCATAAGTTCGATGTATGGTTGTGTCATACAAAAACAACTGAAAACTGCTTACTTGGCAACCATAGAATAATTGTTAGTACAATAAGAAAAAGTCATCCTTGTAAGTATATGTTAGGTGACCGTCTCGTCTCACAGTAACTTTTATTTAAGTAGGTCATGGACAGGTGGTGAGATAATTTATTGTTTAATCAGTAGGCCAATGGCTCAAGTACAATACATACAACGTAAATGTCATGTTTTAGATATTGAGCCAGTGTAAGTCATAATAAACAGAGAAAAGAAGATATCGAAATCGTGTATGTCGCGAAATTTAAAACGTCTATATATAGCCTTAATCGGTTCGACTAGATCTAGGATATGATTATTGCTTACCAAAATAGAAATTTTACCTACACCTACTGTCGTGCAAAGTTGCAAATGAAGCTCCTGAACATACTAGTAATTGAAAACCGTTTGCTCTGCGTCCAAATGACGGGGATCTTGAGAAAAAACGTGTAACATAATATTCTCGCAAATTCGGCGACAAACTGAGAGTTTGCAATGGATAATTTACAGCTGCGTTGTAAATTGAATACCCACTGCTTAAAGTTATATTATATGCTCATATATTTTGTTCATTTGTTACCTAAACACACATGAAGAATATACTTCATATAGTTAAAAACGTCAACAAATATGCATAATAAAAGAGTAGACAAATAACATATTCCTCTGTATTTGTTGAAAAACAAAGTTTGTATTATCATGAAATTAAAAAAACTTCCAGTATTTATAAAAAAAACGGGTGTTTTTACACGTGTTGTGTATTAGTAATATGATACAATAAGAGTGTTTTCATCAGTTATGCATTGCAATGGTTCTTATTAAAGATGTTTTAGCCAATGTAACAACAATACAGGTTGAAACCCATTCAAAAATGTTACATTCAGATTTTAACATTTCATTATGCACGTGATAGTAAGATCAACAGGAAGTGTCAGGGCAAACATTGAAGCGTTTTGATGAAAGCCAGCCCATCTTTAATCAAGGTAGTACATTCCCTTGCAAATTAAATAGATTTAAGTAAACCATATATTTATCTATTTAAAGCGTGTATGAATTAGGTAACCGCACGATAACATTTCAAGGTACATATAGTTGAAAATATTTCAGCATTGACGGGTCTAAGTAAACAGCCGTTGTAAACGGATAGTGGTGCATAAGGAATTTGATGCGCAAAAAGATTACTAACTACCTTTAGTTCAGTGAGTTGGTTGATCTTTTAAACACCATGCTGGCCAGATTAAGATTGATCGTCTTTTTGGTTTACACTTTTCTACTGCAATATGGACATGCGTTGGAAACATGTTGGAATTACGACAGGGCGACAGATAACCTGCGAGAAGTGGTCATAGGAAAATGTACACAGTTTCAGCAATCTGTGAACAGTGGTGTATTCTGTAATGAAGGGTAAGTTTAGTTTTGAAAAAAATATTTCGCGCAGGTTTTTCATCTTTTTTAAAGCTACATGTATGGTGTTCTAGCATATTGTTGGATTTCGTTATTGTTAGTGTGCTTTTAACTCTGGTCGAGTCTGCTGGATAATTTAGTTAGTAATATCTACATAAAACAACACAGACAATAATTTGTCTCTCCCTTACCCCCCCCCCCCCTCTCTCTATCCCTCTCTCTCTCTCTGTCTCCCTTTATCTCCCTCCATCCCCTCCTCTCCATCTCTCCCTCTCTCTGTCTCCCTAATTCTCCCTCCACCCTCTCTCCCTCCCTCTCTCCCCCCCTCTCTCTCACCCATCTCCCTCTCACTCTACACCTCTCTCCATCACACTCTCCCTCCCTCTCTCCCCCACCCATCTCCCTCTCACTCTACACCTCTCTCCATCACACTCTCCCCCCTCTTTCTGCCACCCATCTCCCTCTCACCCCATCACACTCTCCCTCACCCTCTACCCCTCTCTCTTACGCATAATGTCAATCCCTGTTCGTCTGAATAATAACGATTAATTAGTATATCGGATTAGTCAGAATTTTTAATTATGGTCATAGAAATTGTCTACTTTTGATTTGACATCTAAAATAGTCAACTTCTGTTTAGAAAAGCGTCAATATCAAACAATCAGGAAGTAAAATGAAACGTAATTTGGATGGTTTGAAACTGTCATACAGCAATCTGAGAGGAGGATATTTAAATGTCATGCCAATTTAAAACTAGCCCAAGTAATAAGACGCCTGACGAATGAACTCGGGATTTAAATTCGATGTAACAGAAGATGGAACGAAACCGAACTTTACAAAGATGACAGACTGTAGTACCGATACTTTTCGTGTCATATCACATTCGCCAAGTACTTTCTTAGTGTACTTACATTGTAGGTATCGAAATTGTACCGAGGTCTGGGAAGCATTTAGGGACTCGTTTGCGTTTCAACCAAAGTGTAATGTTACCACTGACAAGCTGTCCAAATATGTCGAACTCACAAATCACAGTATTGCTGAAAACAAGGTATGCTAACTTACCATTTGACTATTGCTCTATTTCTTGTTCATATTACGTAAATACGATGCGATTTTATGGGATAATGCAGTACACATGAAGAACGACAATCACAGGAGGAGACATCGTATACTGTAAAATCTCACTTAAAGACCACCTCAATATTTAGACCACCTCAAAATTAAAAACACAAATTTCACGTCCATTTTCAGTGTTTTGCTTTTTATTCAACCTCAATATTAAGACCATCTCAATAAGAAGACCAGTTACACTGGTCCAATGGGTGATCTTATAAATGATGTTTTACTGTACTCATGTTTGTTATCATTCCTTACTGGGCGCCACAGAAGCTGCGTTATTATACTTCTTTGTCTATTTGCTTATAAAAAAGGAAAAAAGTACGTTATGGTGAGCGAAGTCATTATTTTATGAAAATTGATTCGCTTTTGACTTACAGCTAGAGATTGTGAGGTTTTTTAAAACAATCTGCAATGCATGATACAACATTATAGTTGTAACATTTTATTGTCTTTAATTTACGTTTTGTAAAAATGAACGTAAACACATAACAAACAATACCGTTTTTGGAAGTGAAACAACGACTGGAAGGGATCAATTTTTAACAAAAGTCTGCTCAAACGCATGGTTACACTCCCTTAGGGATACAGCTGACATCGCTACAACGTCGGACTGAAATACATGTGTAGTCTAACTTTAATTTCACATCTTCTAATTTTATTGCCTCGCATTATTGCATTTCACTATTCTATACTAGTTGATGAATATTTAGTTTTACATTGTATTGCAGAACATATTTTGGGAGAATGTGTACCCGTTTATAAGTAGATTCACAAACCAGGGTCAGAGGTACAGTTCTGTTTCTGATACACTATCAGGTTTGTTAAACACATTTTCTTGTAAATTAACAAAATAATATATTCGCGTATATGTTAGTACGCATGTAATGAATATATGACTCCGAATTATATACAATATTTCTTAATCATATGCTATAATATATACAGAAAAACAAAGAAAATTATCTAATATAATTCAGCATTTTGTAATTGAAAATGTAAAAAAAGATTTAACGAATAATATTCTCACAGTTGGATAGTTTCCTTTTAAATAGCATCGGACGTTTATTCTGATACCTTCATAATCATGTGAATATTCATCAAAATGTCGAAGCGTAATAGTTGGAGAAAAGTAACAGGAACCGTTGTTAAAATTTAACTATTCAGCTCCAGTTATTGCAAAGAAACATTGAGCAAATAAGACTTACCAGTCATAATATAATTTAAGCTATTTTTTTGCAATGAATTCTTCGTGTTTGGAGTCATGTACCATTTAGAACTTAGAACTATTTTGTAATTTCTACATACTTATAGAACTTTTCAACCTCTCAGTCTGTATCAAATTTAACTATACCCGACTAACTACACTTAAATGGTACCTTGTCAACACAACACTCTGTGTACAGTATGTATTGTAACACCAGGCTATATAGGAGATGGGATCCAATGGTGCAGTGACGATACTTCAACAACGGGTATGCCCCCTAGCGGACGCTCATGTCCAGGATTCGAAGCCACCCCTGACTGTTTCCAAAGTGCACAGAGAGCCTTCTGGATTGCAGTATCAAACAACTATGCCAGAAGCGCAAGTGGAGAAGTTTTTGTGCTACTGAATGCGTCCGTAACGCCGATCTTTTCTTTGGAAACGTATGTGAATTCTAGATGTTTAATGAAGCGCCATAGCGCCAAGTTTTATCTTTAGATCTAGATACGTATATAAACTTTGAAGTTAACAATCTGGAGAATGCATTATACAGACGCCGTCATTTTCATATCCAGTAAAATTAGCTGTTTTATATTCCTGCATATTGCATTACTTTTATGCTTTATATTTTAAGAAATGGTTAGAGATATTTTTGTTGTTAATTACGTGTACTATCATTAACTCGTGTTTTATTAGTTAACATTGAGTTGTCCTCTGTCTAGGTACTTTGCTGTCTACGAACTCCCAAACATCCCCGAGAAGAGGGTCCACAAAGCGACAGTTTTATTGATCAATCAAAATCCAAGTCCTAGTAGGTAAGTTTCTTAAGATTAAAGGCCATAGAGTGTGAAATACAGACTTGATATTCCAAATTCAGACAACCTTTAAAGCAAAATACCAAACTCGGCACAACAGTTACTTCCCTTGGCAGTTGTAAGTGACCGCTGCCACCACGAACAAACCATTCCTGATTATGGGAAGATTTTCTTTTTGATGAGTCTTCAAATTAATCAACGCAACATATGCCGCTTGTCTTTCAGTAAACAAATATAGTGACATTTGGTCAGATTATTTCTGAAAGACTGAATACATGAAATTCAAAGGTTTCGGAAATCATCAGATGGTGTATTTCCTGGCCTCATGTATTTGTGGCCTCGTGAGATCGGCAAACAGTTTAAGAAGTAGAAATCATTATTATGGTTGTTCGTGGTGGCAGGGATTTGATGGGACCTGTTCTCAAAACAAGTCCAAATTCTTCACATACGTTGTTAAGATTCATGTTAAAAAAACTATCATTGTTCGAACCCCCCCACCCTGCACTAATAAAATGTCTCATTTGGTCACGTGTTAGGTCAAGTAGGGTCACGTGGTAAGTCAAGTAGTAACTAGTACATGTATAGGCAACACGATTGTCCCCGTGATGTTACGTAAGGCCTCACGTGTTTGACCGCTGATCCTTGCGATAAAATGGCTGATTTCAACTGGTATAGTTTTTCGGCGTAGCCGTATTAACATGGGTTTGCTTTTTGCATATCATTGTTGTGTAAACCAATCAAATCTTACGTTAACCACCAATGCAACTTCTCTTCAACCGAACAACGTTTGTAACATTGACGCGGATTGGTTAACCTTTCGATAAAGTGTACGTTACCTTACTGAAATCAACTGAATTTCGGTGAATTTACCGAAATCCATTTTGGATCTGGAGTGACCAGCAATCTCGGCATTTTTTTATGTTGCACAACAAATCTTAACCTTCAAATCTTTTTTCGAGATATATCTTGTTTTCTGTTGTGTTTTGTATGATATGTACAATTTATTTGAATGACTTGCCTTACGAAACATTCACATCTATGCATTGGCTGCAACAGTTGGTACGTATAACCAGAAAACGAACACTAGTAGTGTCGCAGAAAAACGCAACAAAGATAGCGATTTGCACAATGCATGGACTTACATTATATTCTTCAACGATAACGTGTTACGCCTTACAAAGAGAATGGGTTTAGTCAATAAAGTTTAAAGGATTGCAAGGTTTCTTATAAATAACTCAATAAATGAATCATTATAAACCGACTATTTCTTTTCTTTTCTGTAGCTTAGGCAATGGTAAAGCAATGTTGCTTTACACAGTATCCCTTTTCACCGTGTTTACAGGTCAAATGTAAACAGCCGTTAAGGCATTCTTGTCTGTGTACATGATACGGACACGTCCCATTGTTTGTACAGGAAATAAAGTAAACACTCAATTTACCACCATTGGGACCCTTGAAAACTGGTCTTATTATTGAGGTGATCTTAATATCGAGGTTGATTAAAGAGCAAAATAGGGAAAATGGACTTGAAAATTGTGTTCTTAATTTTGAGGTGGTCTTATTATTGAGGTTTTACTGTACGTTATCGTTGGGGAAAAAGTAGTAATCCGCGTTATGTTAGTTGATGGGGAAATACTATTCATAACTCTGCATTATTTATTTTACTGCAGGTCTAAATGTGACGATCCAACTTTGACAAAACTAGCACAGAAGCTCAGAGAAAAGCAAATACAGTATAACTGCATCGAAAATAGACGGTAAATTCATAAAAACGTAAACGCACCAATTACAAAGTGGCAGCCGTGGTGACAACAATGTTCCACAAAATGTCGATATTCCTCTCTTTATCTAACCAACTCCTATATATGCAACATCCATTTACTGGATTTTATTTTCAAACAGGCGATTTGTAGACTATTCGATTATTATAAACGCTAGCTAAACGCTTTCTGAATGTTTAGACATTCTTAAAAATACATACAACCTTTCCGGGGCAGGCTTGTCTAGAGCAACAACCTATTTACAACAATAGTATCAAATTTCCTGTGGTAACAATTAAAATCAAATGAACCTCTCAAGAAAATGACATCTCAACAACAGCCAATCTTTGCATCTTTCAAAGGGTGTTGCTCCAAGAGGTTGTACTGTCCTGTCACTGCATGTTATGTAACCTTTTATTCGGAGATATGTGACATGTGTATCTGCCTATCTGGAGCAGTTAGTTTGGTAATCATTATTCAAATCTGCACGTGGGTCTCACCCCACCTGGTTAGCTCAGCTAGTAATGTGAGGCTGTCATCAGGGAGGTCCGGATTCGATTTCCGGTCAGGGCAGGCCACGTCCTTCCACGACATTCGGCCATGTGTCCAATACAAACGAAACAAGAAAGAACGCAAACAACGAAGCATGTGTGTCTTACAACCGTTGCTTCTTATTTCGATATTGTACTATGGAAGATGTATTATCTAAATGCTTTCAAAACGATATATATTTTATTATGACAGTGATGTGGTGATGACATTTTGCTTAGATAATCCTGGTGCAAAAGTGTGCGATCTTTTCCTCGATACAATGAGCAGTTCACCGAGAACATCTACATCAAACATCAGTATGCTGGCTCTGATTGTTGGGTCTGTCGTGGTGTTGTTGAACATTCAGATATTTTAAAGAAGACAATGATAAACATATACCGACAAAATGACCATCATTGGAACACAAACTCTTGGTCACTATTTTCAGATTGTCTCCATAGACAAGTAAAGCATAGTCAATTGTTTTACTGGAACAATGAACGTTTTATCTTCGTGTTATAAATAATATTTTATAGTGTAAAGTTTTAGTGTTAACAGTAAGGATTTATCGTATAATACACAACGAAACAAGGAATTACTTGATAATTTATTGTCATGTATATTTATTTGTCCTATGATTGTGAATATAGCATGATTATGAAGACGCTCCAAACATGTACCATGACGTAGTGTGGTAGGTATCTCCAGGTTCCAGAATGCAACTTGGGAAACTAGGCTGAAAGAATAGATAAATGTGTATAATAGACGAATAGTATGTTAACAATACAAAGAATACCATTATACAATGAATGTTGCAAACAGAAAGACAAGCCAGAAACTAGACGTTCGAACCAGACCATGATGAAGTCTAAGTATACGAGTGTCGTATAAGAAGATACAAACAACCAGGCGTATGATTTACATATGAGCATGCGTTTTACAAAGTTTTCTGTGGGTATATTTTGACTCAAAGTATTTATTGGGGTTAAAACTGGCTGTCGTCTGTTAGTTTACAAAAAAAGTATATATTTATTTTAAACCTGCACTATACTGATCTACAAAGGTAAATTCGACTCAGGGGAGTTCGCAATAACGAGTCAGAGTGGGTTGTGCATGCAAAATTGTATTGAACATGTTCTAAATCAACATCATGTTATGTAAATACATGTACGTGTATTGTGTTTCACAAATGCATATATTTCGTTGTATTGTCTTACAACTATAAGGACTTCGTTCGAGTATGTGATTATATTAACTACATGTATCAGCTTTTGTTTAGTTTGTTTTCAGTGGCTGGATCTATGAATGGACGAACGGACAGATTAGTTGACCAATATCACGTGGCAATATCTATGTTGTCTTATAGTGATTTTGTTTGAAGATATATAAGCTGAACAAACTTACTTGGTTGACAGCGTTCGGATAACCTTGGGGCATAAATAGAACCCCACCACTTTTCTGGTATACCTCCCCACCTTTACACTTCGCGTCCTTCAACAAAACGTCCAGATAGAAACAGCTGTATGCAATAAAGACGGGTTCTGTAGTTGATACCTCCATGTAGCGTCCACTAGCAGGGTGAACGGCCCTGTAACAGGTACAATTGCTATGATCAGTACACAAAGCTGGACAGTATACAGGGTTGGGAAATTTTATATTTCTATACAAAAGTTGCTTTTATTGACACAATGTTGGGGCATAAACTTTGTTCTCAGTAAGGTACAGGTAGTTCCACAACTGCAGGACGTATTATCCGACTTTTTCTGATTGTCAGTATTTTTGTGACTAAGCATTACGCCCAAGAAATTTCTTATTGTTTATGTAAAGAATGGTTAACAGAAAATAACGTAGGTACAATGGACTTGTTGGGGACAGTAAATGTATATTGGTCTTATACATGTATATTCATTCCGTTGCAAGATTGGTACAAATGGTACAATATGATGAAATAAAAACGTAAGAGTTGAAGGTAAAGCTATACTTGCCTAGCGACACGTTTCTTTTTTCCCTTCTCGCCTGGTAACACCAATGCATAATGCAAGCCATCCTTTCCTGGCATTGCGTCCAAAACATCACTTAATAAAGTTGGCTTCCCGAAATCGAAAAGTGTGCCATCTGTATCGCTGATGCTGCCTGGAATTAGTAAAAACTACAGTAGTCTAATGTAGATATAGGTCGATCCTTGTGTTTTTATTATTTATACCAGGCAATATTCATATCTTTAACAATGTTTTTGGACCCTAATATATCTTTAAATATATTGATAAATGATACAAATGATAAAAATCTAAGATTTGTTTTGAAATATAAATGTGTAGTACTTGAATTGTCGCACAAAGTCAGTATGCATAATAAATTGATACTGAACGAGGAAGACGTGTATAGCTACGTGTATTTGAAAATATAATGGAGTAAGTTTACAGAACCAGGATTCTCCATTAAACTATCACAACGCATATTTTGCAACCCGACGCTGATCCATAACCAATGAAATATCGAAAAAAAATTATGACACAAAATATGTACATTATACTAAGTTACGATAAACTGAACCTTTGCTAAACTTTGCTTTCCTTTACAAAGACAACTGCAAAACGTAAATGCTAAAGTTTTCAGAGACTATCTTTGTAAGAGAATGGTTAAATGATAACTGAAATAATAAAACATGGATGTGTACCCGTTGGTAGAAACTTTTCGTCGAATTCTATGCAGCGTGTATTATTCATCGTCACCTTGTGATCGCCCACGTAACCACCGGCCTGAAAGTTGTGTAAAATATAATCATATTCAAACATTTCCCCCAAAATTATCACACGAGTAACGCAGACTCTTACAGAAGTTGATAACCGGTTGTATCAAGTCTTATTCTTAGATAGACTTTCTGCTTATGGAATTAGATTTGTTACTTATTTGAAAAGTTTCCGGCTGAATAAAAATGTTCATGTAAGGGAAAACAATCTACACTGAAGCAATACATACGTATTGCGGTATACATTGCCATATATTGCTATTGCGATGCAATATATCGTGGTACATACACACAATGGTAGTACCAAAACATAGGTATCTAACATATTAGCCTGGTCGACAACGACGATTTTTTCACCACGTTTGGATGTTGCGTTTTGTCCATCTTCTCACTGCGACGAGGAAGCGTTTTAAAGTAAACCGCAGTAAAAATCCATTACCTTTGAGTGCAGTTAGTATTTGCGTTTTAGATTGCGAAGAAGGCTACATGTATTGAGTTATGTTTATTGTATTTCAAATGACGAATATCGTGTAACAAATACAACTGTACTGTCTAGGATACGTATTTTGGGTAGCACAAGCAGCAATTATGTTATGTGAAAGCCTGATACGCAATGTCACGTGACCGCTATGAAAACTAACGCGCATATTTATGATGGTACTAAACAAAGTAGTCCAGCTCTGAACGTCACATCTATATACTGTCGCTGTAAAAGTCGGAGTACAGAGACACGTATGTGTGGCTATAAACAAAGCTACTTCTAAAGTTTACATAAGCATTTGTCAGTTTATTCACATTGTATGATTCCCATTGTGTACATAACTGTCTGTACATCTGATGAAGTTATAAATAATTTCTAGGAAAAGCTATCAACGAAAGCATGAAGCTAGTTTACAATGCAGAAGTGAAATGAATTGAGCAGGAATAAAATTTGAACATACAGCTTGGTATGAAATGGTATTTGTCGACCGTTCAATGACATAGTGGGAAGATGTCAGAAGCTTACTTAAGGAAAATAGAAAAATGTTCAAAAATCACGGAATGTTTTATGAATAAGTAGTACAAAAAGTGTTTGCTTACTTACATGACCGGATAGATTCACCATAAAATGGTTTGACATATCTACTGGAGTGGCCTTGTTTGTGGTGGCTTTGTAGTCCATCATCAATCCGGACTCTGCTGTAAGTTCGTAGGTCACGGTGACCTTGAGGTTGCCTGGAAAACCTTCCGAGCCATCAACGTCAACGTAGGTAAGAACAAGTTTAGTACCATCGATGGACCAATCAAAACATCTCTGACATAATAACGGTAGGTATTGAAAATGCGGACCAATCAAAATGTCTCTGAGATAATGACAGTAGGTATTACGACATAGTAGTAGAATCAGAGATAAGTTCATCAAAATACCCATGACATAATAATGGTAGGTATTGTAACACGTGTCGTCCCGGTAATTTTAAGAAGAATCAGTGATTGACCAATGGCTGGTATTGTAACATGTGTCTTCGGTAAGTATAGAATGAGCGATCGACCAATCAAAATACATCGTATATAATAAAGTAGGTATTGTAACCTATATGTATAAATAGGACGTTGTAAGTATTGCTGTCTTTCGTAGATTATATAACGCACCCTAACAACCCAATATAATCTACAGCTTCTAACTAACAAATCCATCAACCACTTAAATCCTCTTAAAGAAAGATTGAATAAATTAACATTCTATTTGTGTAAGATGAGACACCAAATAGCAATTACTATGATAGTGCTGTTTTGGAAATATCAACTTGCTAATGGTAATTTTATTTCATCTTTTTCTGACCTTATAACAGTATACCGAACAACAGACTTCAAGGCGAATGCAGATTACTTCAGAAGTTTATATATGAAGAAGTACCGGCGGCGGGTTAGCAGTTTTTACCAGTATAGCTTTTAGGTAGATCTTAAAAAATAATATCTGTATTACTTATTTGATATAATCACTGCTCATAGTATAAGAATTCGGATACACAAACTATAAAAACTGACCCGAGTTAATCCTAGAAATCCACCATGGCACATGTTGTTCCCTAAGGCGTCGTTCTTCGATACATCATACTTTACACCATTCAAATTAAAGGTTGCCTCCCCTATACGATTCGCAACTCGGCCACATATTGCACCCATGAAAGCCGGATTAGATTCGTAACCTAATAATAGACAAAAGTGGAAATGAGAATGTAATTAGTGGTTCAATATTTTCATTGCTTAAGGTATGTTTTATTCCCTTTGTATTAACTAACCGTATGAAGACGGAGCTTGGATTGAATGAATTTATACGAATGGAAATTTATTTCTATTTAAGACCTCCAATATTTGTACATGCAGTGGTTATTTCAAGATTGTGTGTCGTTGTATTGTAAGTTCCTTCCCATGTATGCTTAACGTGTGTGGTCTATCCTTGTTAGCTTCATACTTCATATATACCATGGGGTCTGCGTTAGGATTTTGTTAATATTATTTCTTAACTATTTAGCGACTTCGGCGAAAAATCGCAGCCTATGATCGATCCCGCGAGTTCCGGCAACCACGCCAAGCGCAAATAATTTGACTGGTTCCAAGCACATTTAGAATCTGTTAAGTGCCAGGGGAATAACTGGTAACTGACGCGTTCAGAATATAACTCTTTTTGCCAGTTTGTTAAACGTAGGGTTCAAAACAAGTGAACAAAAGTGTACCTTCGAATGAATCATATCCCAGGCAGACATCGACTATTTTACCATCACGGTCAGGTACCAGAATATCTTTCACCACGCAACCAAAGTTCAAAATCCGCACCGTGATGTTTTCCACTTTTATGGTGAAGCTAAAACGAAGTACACAAGTACACAAGGTCGTATAATAACCCTAAACATTCTTAGTTTCCTTGACGTGCCGCATATTATAAAATATTTCGTAGAAATTATGATATGGTGGTTTTGCAGATAGTCATATTTCGTAATAATCTCTATACAACTTCGTACTTGAGTAAAATGTTTCATTAACATAACAATATCTTTCACACACAGTGTGGTGTATGGTTAACCAAACCTCGGTTAAAACGATGGCAATTCATGGGCACCATAGTTGAACTGGGTCAAACAATCAGCGCGTTAAGTTGAGTTATTCGTAAAGGTATACGTGGCACCTTACACGCGATAGTTTCGAATTTGTGTCAGCTAAAATAAAGTGCACATACAATTTATACTTACATATATACATCCTTTCCATCCTTAGTCTTGCCAAATAGTTCTTTTGTTATTGCTTCAGCGTTCGCCATTTTCACGAATGCAGTGTTGTTTATCAATTTGTCTCACGTTGCAAACGACGCTGGTTCAAGGTTAAATTTTACTGATATATGTATGGACCGCCAAATCTACATAAACTCAAGTATTTGAAGAGCTCTTTAATTATTTGGAGAGCTCTCCAATTCAATTGAAGAGAGCTCCAATTTAATTAATGATAATATCGAATGAATTAGAGCTCTATATAAATTCAAATCGATTTGAAGATCTCTCTTATTCAATTGGTGAGAGCAAAAATGAATTTATTGTTGCTTACAATAATTATATAATGTAAGCAACAAATAATTAGAGACCTCTTCAAATCAATTGTTCAGAGCTCTATAATTCATTTGAAGAGGTATCTTATTTTTGAGGAGCTCTCTAATTATTTGAATAGCTCTTCAAATACATGCATTTGAGTTCATTTAGATTTGGCGCTCCATACATCTGAAGAATCATTATCAATCGTTCGTGTATTAAGTTTGCTGTCTATCTTTCATACAATTAAGGAGTTAACATATAATTATTATGTAGCTATACTACTCAAAACGGATAGATACACATTCTCTCATGAGTAATATGTCATACTATTTTGATTTATTCGAAGGAAAACTAGTTTGTATATCTAAATGTTTATTTTAAACGAGCATATATCACTCTATCCATTCAGTCATTACAATCTTTTAAGTATGCTACAGAAATACATTTTCGAGCGAATATGGTAACTATTCACCAAAAATGACTTTTGGCACTAAATCAATGTTCATCACACCGTCTTCACATTTAAGAGTAGCATATCAACTACATCGAATATCATCGGTTTGTCAAATATCACCAACATGTTTTCCAAACAAAATGTCACGTAACTCAAGACTTGATGATTTATTTATAAAGCTGAGGTTACATTTTTGGCAAAGTCCCATTAGACTGGAAACATGCAAATGTTTGCCCGGTTTTTAAAAAAGGAGATACGCATGATCCTATAAATTATATACCAATCTCTTTGACATGTATTTGTTGTAAAATTCTAGAACATGTAATCTCCAGTAATATCATGTCATACCTAGAAAGTAACAATATTTTGTACGATCTGCAACACGGTTTAAGATCTTCGCGTTCTTGTGAAACGCAATTAATCTCATTTATTCAAAACATATGTCAGTCTCACTATAAGAATATTCAGACAAATATCATCATAATGGACTTTGCCAAGGCATTTGACAAAGTACCGCACAAACATCTTTTGTATAAACTTAAATATTATGCTGTAACGCTGTTGACTGAATTTCTGATTTTCTAGATGATAGGACCCAGACAGATGTCCTGGATGGTGAAATGTCAAAGAATGTGTATGTGTCCTCTGCTGTCCCACATGGCACAGTTCTGGGTCCGATCCTCTTCCTGATCTACATAAACGACTTTGCTGATTACTTACAGCACAGCACACTAAGACACTATGATATACACAGAAATTAAAAGCATACATGATGCTGAGCTTCCTCAGTCTGACTTGGAGGCTGCTGGTAGATGGGAACAGGACTGGTTGATGCACTTCAATCCTGATAAATGCAACATCCTAAATGTAACTCAAAAAAGAGCCCAGTTCAATTCTGCTATAAATTACATAATCATATCCTAGAAAAAGTAAAATCATCAAAATACTTAGGTATCACAATCCAAAATAATCTTAAATGGGACCAACACATCAACTCTATTACTAAAAAAATCAAATCAGTCACTCGGCTTTCTTCGCAGAAACTTGAAAATAAACTCCTTAAAAGTAGAACATGAATACAAAGCCATAGTCAGACCAAAATTAGAATATGCATCAACAACTGGGACCATCGTGCCAAAAACCATATAAGTCAGATTGAAAAGGTACAAAGAAGAGCAGCAAGATTTGTCACTAAACGCTACCATAATACAAGCTCAGTATCAGATATGATATATACCCTTAACTGGCCATCCCTTGATATAAGAAGAACAAGAGCTCGATTAATAATGTTTTACAAGATAATTCACCATACTGTTGCAATATATCCTGAAAATAATTTGTTAATACCAACTGACTCCAGAACGAGAAATAGTAACTTATACAGCTACATACATATTGGAACATCTAAAGACTGCTACCAATATTCTTTTTATCCCAGGACTGTTGGTCAGTGGAACATGTTGTCGCCCATCAAGCAACAACAGTTGACTCTTTCAAAGCTATTGTCACTGTGCCTTTCCTGTTAGCTGTCATCAGTAACTAAATGACACCAATGTACAAAGTTTTAAAGTAACACTGTAAACCATGTTTTTGTTTTGTTTTTATTCCTTGACACATGCTTAAGAATATTTGTATAAACACTCAATTTGTTAACCAGCGCCTACACATAATCTTCATTATGAAGGAGTGTAGTTACACTGAAGAAGAAGAAGAAGACCCCACCACTGGTCAAACAATGGAAAGTCGTTATATATAGGTCTCTGGATACGATTTACTAATATGGATAATGATAGACTGAATAAATTTGTTTTTAAAGCGATAACTGACAATAGGAAGTGTTGGCCGCACATAGTGATAAGCGAGTACAGAGTACAATTTAAATACGAACACAAAGTTTAGTAGAACCGAGTGTAAAAGAATAGCAGACTTATTTCAAACATCAATTTTTAGTCAAATTAAGCATGGATGGCATAATAATATAAACGCAAATGCAAGTATACTACAAATTACGGAGGAAATAAACTGCGACTTTATAGAACTTTTAAACACACCTACCAGACCAAAAGTTGCGTAAAAAGTCTATTGATCTCTCGTCCAGCTAGAAGTGCGTTAGCTAAATTCAGATGCGGAGTGGCTCCGTTAAAAATTGAAATAGGACGTTATCAGTCAATTGCAATAGACCATAGAAATTGTTTTAACTGTGAAAATTCGGTAGAAGACGAACTTCATGTTTTATTACATTGTCCCTTGTATACCAACTTAAGACAATTGTTAAACGGTGAACGATATTAATGTTGAGTTCAGTTCCGGCTTTCATTCCAACGTTCTGATGAAACCATAGTTAAAGACAGTGCCAAAACTTGTCATGAAATTCTAAAACTCAGACGTCTCATTTTGTATTATAAGTAAGAAATATTTGCTATTTTGTTCGTATTAAATAATGTTTTATGCATGTTTGTTTAAATTGTATACATGTATTATTAAAATATTTCTCTTTATTTGTTGTTGCTATTTCATGTTTTATTATAATTTATGTTTTAATAGTCTGTCATAACTCATATAGAGTGGTTTTATACATTTATATGCATGTGTTATTTGTATATTTACAAAATGTATTGAAGTGAGACTTAAATAAAATATACTGTCTGTCTGTCTGTCTGTCTATACACGGACATATAATGTCTCTTTATTCTTCGTAGAAAAGACAAGCGTGTTTTAAAATTGCGTTCACATTTTTCTTTCATCATAATCGTCAGACGCATTCCAAAAAACGACAACTCCGTATGGACTATGTAGGTTAAATAGTTACGTATTCTCTCACTAAATATGACTCGTGCGACAGAGTTGTCGTTCCTTACGGTATGCAGACAAAACGGCCCGCCGCCAAAACGGCCAAGATTATCGGACGAAACAGCCCGGATTGTAGGACGAAACGGCCCACTTTGTTTACTAAATTTTTAGACGTTGAAATAAATATAAATAATGATACATGTTTTGCTATCATGTTGTGAGTATATTTGTGTTTGTGTATCTTTTATTTACCTAGTAGAAAAATTAGATTTTTTCATAGGTTACATATTATTTATGAATATGAATTATGATTAAAAATAACAATTGTGGAGTTGAGTTTGTTTACCCTCGCCACCGGGATATCCCATATGGGTGAGCATGAACAACTAATAAGAAATGTTTGTTCATATTTTATTAATGAAGGTTGAACTATTATTTGTCGCACCCATAAACTAATAATGTATGGTGTGGTGCATTCATTAATTTCAAACCATGATGTTTGTGTAAATATGTGCAAACTGTGAAAATAAATCCTTAATTAATGTGTAATGTGTCAACTCAAAAGTATAGCCCTTTAATGTATCTAATTATATTTAATGCCGCCGCTGCATGGGTAGATAATGTCAAGGAAGAGATAATCATATATTATATAAAACGAAGACGAATATCACTTTATTTTTTATAGCGGATCCATAGTCCAGTGGTAACGCGCTGGACTATTAATCAAGGGATCGCAGTTTCGATTCCCCGCCGCACCACCACTGACAGTACTAACAGTCTTTCGGACGAGACTTTAAAACCCGAGGTCCCGTGTATGATGCTTTACATCGACCACGTAAAAGAAACAGGGGTGCTTCTGGAACTGGGGCATCTCCAGTATCATCCACTATCCTCCAAAAATTACTAACATTCTTCCGGAGGCGTCGCCCATATGGGAAACCGGGGGCGACGATAAATAAACACAAATACAAATTTCATACACATTCCAAAGTTTGATTATGACGTAATAAGATATCCATCGATTGAGCTCCGCCCTGCTTGTTTCGTCTGAGAAGAGCTACATCAACACTATAGCTATAACACGTGACAGTTGTGATCGTTGGCACCACATCAGTTGTGGCAATACTGGTATGAATACTATATTTACTATGAGACTCATTAAAACGCACGTCATATGTGTTTATAAGCCACATTTTGACATTTTACATACACATTTTTGAATGTCTTGAAAAAGAATAGGGGACATTTCGTGAAAAATATAATTTAGTTTAGTTTAATATAATAATAAAAAATGCATGTATACAATAGAAAATGTGGGCCCTCTGTACATATCATCTATACTTGTGATTTATGTATCGGAAATCTAATTGGAATACATATCTAAATAAATGTTAATTATTAAATTCATTTTCATTTACCAATGTTTCAAGAAAGTATGGGGATTTCGGTCGCTACACGATGTTTATAGTACAAGTACCATCATCGATGGCATTGTCCGGTTCCGTTTCTCGCCTTGTGCAGTCATTGGTAGTATTGTCCGGCTCAAACCCCCGCCCTTTTCAATCATTTATGGAATTGTTCGGTATATATCCTAGCTTTGAACAGTCATTTACGATTTTATTTAGTCTTTTATGACTTTGTAGGGTATATGTCGTTTCCTCGTACAGTCATTTGTGATTTTGTTTGTTACCAACCCTCGCCGCGTACATTCATTACTGACGGCTTTTTAGGTACCTACACTCGACTTGTACAGTCGTTTATTGTATAGGGTAGGCATTGTAAGGTCAATTTCCGTGATGATCTTTGGCCAACACGGACAGGCCGTAAAATATAGCACAACTGTTGTCCTCATGCGTGGCCTCCCTAGTCTGGTATTTCAGTACGTTCGTACTCTGGATATAAGACTCATCAATATGGGATAATGTTTGTGGATACCCAGCTGATCTGCAGGTATGTTGATGTACAATATTATATCAATTAAGACTATAAGTATCTGTCACGTTGATAATTGCGCCCATGAAAACACGGGAAAACCCGATCTGGCACGCAAGAAAGTATTTTTCATAGTAATGATAATCAACTAACTTGAATTGAATTTGTCAGACAATTTCATCCAGAAGTTCAACGTCGTTGCACACGACGTGAACGGCAAGTTACGTTCGGTTGAGGAACATGTCCCCTGGATGAAGGTGGTGGACTTCGACGCTACCTTCATAGATGACAACGGCGATGTGGTCCGGTCACTCCTGAGTCGCGACTGTCTCAATCTAAGCTTCAGAGGGACAGAGGTGGTGACTTAACGTTTTCAAGAATAAATACGCAAGCATGCAGCTGTTGATTCCGGAAGTGCCCGTGGAGGTTACTGGCACGACTGACACGATGCCACCAACCAGACCATTCGGACCGCTTATGTATAGGGAAGCAGTGTCCTGGTCGTACAGGAGACCGAGGAAAAAGGTATGTTCAAAAATAGTTAACCGCGAGTAATGCCATAATATTCATCTATACATGTTACTATGTAACTGATGTTATTCAATTGCTCAAGTCAATACTAAAATTTATGTTCTGTTCTGTTCATAAATACTGTTTAATGAAGATATTTTACAACGCAACGACATAAAGATAGACGATATCACATTTTGCAGGTATACAATTAAATTACTTTTTGATTATTTAAATTAAGTTTTAAAGATTATTTATTAAAAAATACGTGTTTGATTTTCAGGTAGAGGACCACCACCACCAAGGACAAAGCGCAAGACGCCCCCCCCCCCATTCACAGCAGACCGTTGAAGTCCGCGTCTACTGGATTGACTTCTAAATTGAATGTTCTGAAATAAACTGAATTGAATTGAGATTTGAATTTTTAAAAAACACCAACTTTTAAACAGGATTAATCAATAAAACATGCTTCTAGCCTACATAAATTAGATATAAATATAGTATATAAAAACCTGTAGTTCCTCTAAAAATTGATTAAATTGATACATTATTAGTAACGAGTATTACCATTGAACAAACATAAATCTATATACATGTATATATTATCGTATAAATTTTGTATAATTTTATGTATGAGGTGTATGCTTATATAGTCTCTTATAATTCTTATTTGAATGGCTTTGTGCAATGTTTTATGCTTGTTATAGTCTTTACTATATGTATATCTATGTTTTGTACAAAGTTGAGACTTTAATAAATAAATATATGAGCGCTACTATGGGACTTACAACCTCTTCTGTAAGTTACGTCATTTCAAGAAAACGCAACATGTGATGTCACTACTTGCAATCAGGAAACAGTATTTACTCCATAAGGTCACTTCCTTTTCATATTGCCATATGGGGCAAATCTTGCTTACTGTCAGTTCATGGTGATGTCACATTTGACGTTTTCTGGAAATGACGTCACAAATAGGAGAGGTTGGAAATCGTACAGCGGCGCTCATATATACTTTGCTTAGGTGTATCAATTAACGTTAACGCACTTCGAATAGGCGATATTTGAATTAGTCGATAGAGATGCACATTTTTACCGAAATAATTGTAATAGTTTGTATTGTATATGTATATTAATGAGACTTAAATAAATAAATTTAATTTAATCAACACCTATTATATTTAATTGGGTATATACTGATCAGTTGACATTTATTGTTATTTTGTTTTGTTCTGTTTTTTTTCATGCAAAGTCGTAGTGTAAATTATGATAATTTTTAAAATAGATTTATAACAATAATAAATATACATATTTTTATAGATATAGTAAAAGGCTGACCAACAAAAACGATGAATTCTTCCAAATTTGAATAAAACGAACTTAATGGATAGAGCCGTATTTTCTGTTTTGGACTTACATTTGATCTGAAAACTGGCTAACTTTTAGACAAATATTAAAAAACCTTTAATTGATATACTTACGATATAAAATGTTTTTACTATAGCTATGATCGAGTGTGTCCACTAAGATAGTAAACTATATTTTTGTTATTTTAAAATATTAAGAAGTTAGAGGGTGGCCGTGTTTTCCATTTCGGCCATACTTTTGATAAAAAACGGTCATATTTAATACACAATATAATAAACTGTTAATAGTAATAATTTCGATATAAATGTTTGAGGATAGCCACTAGGGTGCCCATCTAAGATGCAAAAATAATTTTTAAGATATCTTAAAGAATAAAGAAGTAAAAGGGGGTGACCGTGTTTTCCATTTCGGCCGTAATTTTGATATTAAAAAACGGTCATATTTTGGACAAAATTATTTCAATATAAAATGTTTTAAGGATAGCTATGAGGGTGCCCTCTAAGATGCAAGAAGAATTTTTAAGATATCTTAAATAATAAAGAAGTTAAGGGTGGCCGTGTTTTCCTTTACAGTAGTGCTATATTTTACTGACTGGTCGTGTTTTAAACCTAGCCTTCTACTCCGCTTGTTACAGTTATTTGATTTCGGGTTTTTTACACCTGGTTAGTTATTACGGAACACTTCCCCCTCAAACGTTCTAAAGTGGCTCTTTACCTTAATTCGATACAGGTATCAAAATGTGACAGGTATGTCGGTAAGATCTTTTCTGAGAATTATTATATTTGGATCATGTTTTCAATATAAGTTAATGACTTTATGTTTTACCGCTATGCAAATGGAATCTTTTAACAAAAACCGCAACTTGGAAGTAAACTTGTGATTTCTAAACCGAAAGTAGGTTTCCGATTTATACTAAGGGCAAATTTGTTTGTACCAAACTAGTTTGAATCCAAAACTGGTTTGTCAAACCTTTCATTTGTTTTAACTAACTGGTTTCAAACTAAAACAAGTTTCTGTATTTGTTAATAACAAATCTTAAGCTGGTTAGTCAAACTGACCGAACTACCTCCAAGTGTGGTTTGTCTGGTTTGATTTATCCGAATAATCGTATACTAGTTAAACAAAATGGTGGACTGATTTTATGGCGGGTGACCGTGCCACTCATATGTGGGGCAATGTTTAATAATAAATGTTTCTTTGCTACATGGGAACATGGCTTTAAAATTGTCCACGCTGTTACGTTGCAAAACAGACGTTTTAAAGTTCTTAACTCTGATATTCTTATCACGCACCAATCTGTCTGCAGTCTTGCACAATCAAAATCACGTGTGCCATTTTTCATCGACCAAACAATCCGTTTGTTTGCATACCAATCTAAATCTTAACTGGTTTAAGTTTTTCAACCAAACTACAACAAAACTGAAACCTCTAACCTGAACCAGGTTTTGCAAAACAAATTCGCCCTCAAACTGGTTAATCAAACTGACTGAACTACCTCCATGTGCGGTTTGTCTGGTTTTATTTATCCGAATAATCGTATACAAGTTAAACAATATGGTGGACTGATTTTATGCCGGGTGACCGTACCGCTCATATGTGGGGCCATGTTAAATCAAAGCTCTGTTAGCGCAGAAGGCCTGGGCTGCAGATAGCTGAATTGTGGATTTGCTTGCCCTGTGTAGATCTTGAGACATTATCATATTAACTACTGTATTTCTATATCATGTTACCAGCATTTTGTTCCATTAGTAATTTTGTGCAGACTATACAAGTCGGTATATCTTGTGCATCATTGACAACCCTTACTCTGGTTTATATGTTCGTGATTATAATAACATTATAAGAACATTCACAATCTGTCAGTTACTGCATTTAGCCATCATTACTTTCCAGAAAGTTGTCAGAAGAAACAAAAATTATGACAATCAGTCACATAGATTAGGTATCCAGTATGGCTAATATAGTTTTGAAACAACGTTTAAGCTGGGACAAAAAATATACATCTATACATTGTATAATTGGTACGAGGTTTAAGTTCCCGTTTGATATATCCATTTATCAAGGTTTAATAGGGTGTATGCATGCAAATCGGATATGTGTATTTCTAACGCGACCTAGACATACTCCAGATTAGTATAACTATGGGTAATTCCCTTTTCGCATGCGGTACAAACAAACATATATAACGTTAGTTAACATCGTGATCGAATCGCAATAAAAACAAAGACGCATACCCAACTTTCGCGTCACTGTGGTCCAACCAACTTCCTATAGAATTATAGAAGGAAAATACCTTCTAATCGCGACATTATACAGAGGATATTGAATGAGTGTTGTATGAGTATTGAATTTATTGAACGAGATATTCTTGTTATTCAACGAGTTCAATGAATTTAATACTAAACAACACGAATTTATTATTCATTTTATCACATACCCGACAAAATAAGGTAAAAACACATTTTATCATTTTCTATGTTAAAAAACATCAAAAGTGTTGATATTTTTCATCATTACTCGTTTTGTAAATTGTAAACAAGGAGCGTATGGATTTCATTTAGGTTTTTCGCTCATTTGCATAGTATATGCACACTGTGCAATATGATATTTATTGTATCGTAGAAATATGCACGGGTATGTGATAACTCGTCTGAACATATGGTCGGTATTATTGTGAAATTAAGCAATGATATTGCAAATCTTTGACCGTTGCGTGCACATATGATGCATGTTTTTGTCACTAATGGGTTTAAGGCATATCATGTTCCTGAAAGAGATATTTGAATTTGAAACATAACTACTTATTTGTTATTCAGATAGCTAATACGAATGCCTTAACTTTAATAAAAACGACATTATTTAGTTGTATGCGCGTTAAATTATTCATGTACTGGAGATTAACATTTTTCCTTTTGTAATGTTACACCACTTGAAACATAAACATGCATGTATATATATATTTTGCGCATTAAACTTCAACGAAAGGTATAGACAGTAGTAAATGTGTGTTATTGTAAATCACAAACCTACGGTCGAACCTACAAGTCAAATGTATGTCTGCTTAATCGGAACCTGACTATAAAATCGTCCACATAGTAACGTTGCAAAACAGAAGTTACATAGTTCTTAATTCGGACTTTCTTATCGAGCTCCTGTCTGAAATCACAATACTAGTCCAGTCAATCTACTGAAAAAAAGGCAAACAAAGGAAAAAAAATGCACAGAAATGATTTTGGGCATAAATGTATTGTTTAATATCTGCCGTCTAAGGAAAAAAAAGTATAGGAAATTCCTACGGTGCAAAATGCTTTTTTTGGGGTAAAATGTACTAAAAGGTAAAAAAAAGTATGAATTTCTGAAATTTGACTATATCAAAATCAGATTTAGCTATAAAAATTCCAGAATAACTGTTTTTAATAGACATTATGTTGCACCATAATATACCTTAAGTAATGACACATCATATGTTGTGAACAGTGATTTTTGGGGTAAAATGGTGAAAAAAACAACAAATTAAAGTGGGAATTTCTGGAGTTTGTCAATAACTCGACGAAATTTAGCTATAAATTTACGTCAATAACTGTATTTAATAGATATTAAACTGCTCTACAACATACCTCAGGTTCAGAATATCATATAGTGAAAAAGGTGATTTTTTGGGTAAAATAGTTAAAATATAAATGAAAGTGAGAATTTCTGGAATTTGCCAAACATATATTAGACCAGTGGAAAAATAGGAGGGAAAATATGTACAGACAAACTTTTGATGGATTTGTGTCATATAAAGCACCACATTTAATATACTATCAGTATAAAACTATCACACTGTGCAAAATGTTATTTTTGGGGTAAAATGGTTGAAAATTTAAATAAAAATGGGATTTTTTTGGAATTTTCCCAAAACTATGTCAATTTGTGCAATAATACTACCAAAATTACTGTATTTAATATATATTATATTACAGTACAAAATACCTAGGGTATAGAAACATAGTACCATGTGAAATGTGATTTTTGGAGTAAAACTTTAAACAAATATAAAAAAATGGGAATTTTTGGAATTTGTCTATTACTATGTCAAATTTTGCAACAAAACTACCAGAATTACTGTATTTAATATAAATTATATTGCGGTACAAACTACTTAAGTACAGAAACATTGTTTCGTGCGAAATGTGATTTTTGGGGTAAAACTTAAAAAAAAAGGGAAATTTTGGAATCGGATAATTTCCCGTTTATTTTCACTGTAAAAGTTTCAAAACAGTAATTTTCACCAAATGTTATATTGCAAAATCAATAATATAAATTATAGAAACAGTTTATGATGGGGAATGTAATATATATTTGTAACATAAATCCACATAAATTGAGGTCTTTGCAACCTTTTCAACACACGTAGATGTAGCATACAATGTTCAAACCATACAATTTTGATGTAGTGTTACATCCAAGAATTGCATGATGGAATATAATATTTTTCACACAACTTTCATCCGAGTCCAGAAGTAGTTTCTAACGAGGCCAGAACACGGTCAGGGAACATGCATTAGTTTGCATATATGAAAGGGAGTCGGGGCAAAGTTTGAACATCGTATGCTTTTATACGTTTGTTGAAAAGGTTGCAAAAACATCAATTTATGTGGACCCCAAACAAACTACCACCTACGTCTGATGCATCTATGTACAATAGTTTGTGAGTATCTCTAAAATACAGGACTGGGAAGGACATGATGATTTGGACCCACTAGAATGGGGGTTGGGAACTAGTAGGTAACAAACTATATCAAGTGTCAGTGCTCACATAATGATAGTTGTACGGTGCACTTGTCAAACTGCTGGCTGCCGTACAGTAGCATGTAGCTACAAGAATGTTGGATTTGAATGTAGTTCAGCCTGATTCACATGCAAAGGAGTCAGCTGTGAGATTGCCATCAGCCCAGATTTGGCATTTGACTAATACATTGTGCATATCTTATGCTGCATTAAGGCACCGACATTGCTTCTATTATAATCATATAATTGTGTGATCAAATTCATATGTTTGATTTGATAGCATAATGTTATCATATGTTATATTGAGAGATAACACATAGCTTATGTCATTTCTGTGACTTTCATTGTTTTGTTTTTTAATCCAGGAATAGGCAAAATATACCAGAAATTGCAACTTTTAGTTATTTATTTTTTGATATATTTTTCAAATAAATATTACATTCCGCATTATAAACTATTTCTATGATTTAGAGTATGGATTTTGCAATATAACATGAGTTAAAAATAACTATTCTGAAAACTTTATAGTTAAAATGAACGGGATATTAACAGATTCCAAAAAATCCCATTTTTTGTTATTTTTTTAAGTTTTGTCCCAAAAATCACATTTCACACGATACAATGTTTCTATACTTTAGGTATTTTGAACTGTATTATAATATCTATTAAATACAGTATTTCTGGTAGTTTTATTGCAAAATTTGAGTTAGTTATTGGCAAATTCCAAAAATTCCCATTTTTTGTTATTTTTTTAAGTTTTACCCCAAAAATCACATTTCACTCGATACAATGTATCTATACTTTTGGTATTTTTAACTGTAATATAATATCTATCACATCAAGTAATTCTGGTAGTTTTATCGCAAAATTTGACTTAGTTATTGGCAAATTCCAGAAATTCCCATTTTTTTGTTATTTTTTTAAGTTTTACCCCAAAAATCACATTTCACACAATACAATGTAACTATACTTTAGGTATTTTAAACTGTAATATAATATCTATCACATCAAGTAATACTGGTAGTTATATTGCAAAATTTGACATAGTTATTGGCAAATTCCAAAAATTCCCATGTTTTTGGTTATTTTTTTGAAGGTTTTACCCAAAAAATCATATTTCACACGGTACGATGTTTCTATACTATAAGTATTATGTACTGTAATATAATATCTATTACATAAAGTAATTCTGGTAGTTTTATTGCAAAATTTGACATGGTTATTGGCAAATTCCATAAATTTCCCATGTTTTTGGTCATTTATTTTAAGGTTTTACCCCAAAAATCACATTTCACTTGTTACAATGTATCTATACTTAAGGTATTATGTACTGTTATACAATATCTATTAAATATAGTAATTTTGGTAGTTCTATTGCAAAATGTGACAAAGTTATTAGCAAATTCCAAAAATTCCCATGTTTTTGGTTACTTTTTTAAAGGTTTTACCCCAAAAATCACATTTAACACGGTACAATGTTTATATACTTTATGTATTATGTACTGTAATAAAATATCTATTCAATAAAGTAATTCTGGTAGTTTTATTGGAAAAATTGACATAGTTATAGGCAAATCCCAGAAATGCTCATTTTTTGTGATTTTTTTTAAATTTTATCCCAAAAATCACATTTAACACTGTTCAATGTTTCTATACTTAAGTTATTTTATACTGCAACATTTGACATAGTTATTGGCAAATTCCAGAAATTCCCATTCTTATTTAAATTTTCAACCATTTTACCCCAAAAATCACATTTTGCACCGTGTGATTGTCCTATACTTTTAGTATATTTAATGTGATGCCTTATATGACACAAATCCACAAAAAATATTTCTGTGCATTTTTTTCCCCATTTTTTTAATTTTGATTGGCCTATACTGCTAGCGGTTAAAACTGCAGTAAATGTAATTAGATTTTGATGCTACTGTACGTATCAACTAGATCTAAATCGTTATGGTCCTCTGACACTGTAAGTTCTTGTACAATCAAAATCACGTGGGTCATTTGTATTCGACTAAACCATCTGTTTGTTTGCAAACCAATCTTAATCATAACTGGTTTAAGTTTTTCAACCAAACTACAACAAAACTGAAACCTCAAACCTAAACTAGGTCTTGCAAAACAAATTCGCCCTTACATACATTAGTAAGCGTGTTTGGGAACCAAAAATAACATTTACGATGAAAAGCAGTAAAAACTAGAGGGGTTCAAGCAATCGTTGTGCTACCCCCTAAACCCTTGAACGAGTTGTAAATTGTTTTTATTTGTTTTTACTTTCAAAGTTTCACTCTTGTTAACAGCAACAATATTATATTTTTATCCTCTCTTCTATCTCACTGTGTTCTTTCACCTTTAGCTTTTTCTTTGCACTGACGCACACCTGTCATTAATACCCGTAAGGGGAGACAAGACAGTATGAATAGATAGATAGATCATTTTTCAATATTTGTTTTTTTATTTTTCATATTTTTACCTTCAATGCCAAGCATGGAGTCTAAAAGCATCTCATCAAAAATGCGTAGCAAAGTCAGTCTCAGCTCAAATTTAAACACTCAGATTATATTGTTTTATCACATGTTTTTCGGATAGATATGTCAAATGCTGCCAAAATCTGATTTAGTTGCATGCATATAACACCAATGAAATACGCAAAAAATGGTAATTATCATGATGTAAACAACACGCTGTAATACAGCACAAGGATGCTGCTGATGCTACCAGATTGTGTGTCAGCATGCAAGTACATTTTGTATGTAGAGATAATTCATTGGCGAAAAGTGAACTGGCCATTACAACAGCAATGAATAATGTTTACTTTGCTGCTAATGAAGATTTTGCGAACAGTGTTGTACCTAAGCTGAATACGTTCCTGTCTTATCAGGTAGATATGAAAACAGTGTATCTTTTATAATAGTTTAAACATACTTATTTTATATGGATTAAGGAACAAGTCATTACATCTTTAATAACCACTCTCTGTGACTGCTTCAGTGATGCCTTACCAATGGTCATGTTTGAATTCGGAAATTAAAAGTATAACTGGTATGTTTTTTTAAGACATATCAATTTGCATCTTTTTTTTTTATTCGATTGTGACTGAACAATTCATTGTTTGCATTCTCCACATCGTAAATGTCCACTTTCACAAAAGTAATAATTTACCTATTTCATATTTTACATTGATTGTGAAAAAAGTTAATACAAATTATATTAATCACTGTCGCTAAATTCTTCGTGGATTGCTAACCATTACTTGTGCATCATGCAGACTTAAAAATCAGTTGATACTATACATAATGTAGCTGTGAAAAACTGCAGTGTATTTTATATTTTATGCCTTTTTATATATATCTTCAGTGTGTTAAACAACTAATGAAATATGATAATGTATATAAGGATCCTTGAATCTGATGAACTTGGCCAAGTTGTCCCTAGTACTTACCTTTTAGGTATTGAAAGTCTGGTCCGAGCCAATGCAGAGTCAATTTATAGTAAGGTGACTTAGATGCTGGAGAATAACGGTATAGATTTGTCCAAACTATGTGGTGTCAGTACTGATGGTGCAGCAGTTATGTTAGGTCATAGGTCTGATGTTGTTACAAGGTTAAAACGTGAAGGCCCTGGTTTGTTAGCTACTCACTGTATTGCACACAGATTAGCCCTTAGTTGTTGTACAGGTGCTGATGCTATCCCATACATGGTAAAGGTGCAGGAAGTACTGAATAGTGTGTATAAGTATTTTCATTATTCCCCTAAGAACATGGCATTGCTTGAAACTGTCCAATCTCTTATGCCTGGTCAATGCTCTAGAATTAAGGAAGTTTTCCACACCCGCTGGCTTAGTTTTGATGGTTCTGTCTCTGCAATGATATCCAATTACGCTAGTCTAATCTCTAGTCTAATTTTTAAGAGAATTCTGGTAAGGCCCTTAGCTTGCATAAGTCATTGTCCTGTTTCAAGTTTCTTTACGTGGTCCATTTTCTGAGTGATGTTTTAAAGCCCCTGTGCATTCTTTCTAAGATGTACCAGAAGTCGGACATTGATTTTACAGAGGTTACGCCTTTGCTAAGGGCAACTATTGAGACTCTTGAGGTATTAAAGATTAAGAAAGATGGCCAAATGCTCAAAATGTCTATATGAGGTCCCATCTGATCATCAGCTTGACTCTGATGGCTTACTTACATTTGATTTTCATGGACATACAATTAGGGACAGTTTAAAGCAGAGAAACGAGGCAGATAGTGCATGCAATCAATTTGTGACTGGTATGATCAAAGGCCTAAATGTTAGGTTTTCAGACAATGATGACAGTGCCACACTGACCGCTCTCAGCAATTTGTTTAACCCCTGTATCAATAAAGCCACAAAAGGGATGAGTTGGTTTTTTTTTTAACTTTGCCCATGCCAGCATTGACAATGGGAATAGGTATGTTGCTTTTACTAGGGGAATGGCCAATCTTGCCCTTAAACACAGGGATGTCTACCCATCAGCTGCAGAGGCAGCCGGGAGATTACTTGTGGCCCCCGTCTCAACAGTTGATTGTGAGCGGGGTTTTAGCAAACAGAACATAATAAAAACTTGCCTTAGAAATTCCCTGAGCATGTCTGCCCTTAATAATTTGATGCGAATATCAATTGATGGCCCCACAATAGGAAACTTTGACTTTAATTCTGCATTCAAAAAATGGAAGGCTGAGAAATCTCGTAGGATACTTATGTGAATTTTGAATGTTAGGTGTGATATGTGTGATATTAAAATTGACAATTAACAATGTCATTATGAACATGAAATGCAGCATGGAGTGTATTTTGTTACACATTATCAAATGATCATGTATAAGTATTATTTTGGTAGACCTGTTTATATATATTTGAACTTTATGAATTTGTTATAATACATTGTGTGTATCATTGATGTTTGGTTTAAGCAGTATTTTTATAGGTATATATATGTGAGCTACTGTTTGTAATGAAATAAATGTGTTATAATACATTGTATATAAATGTCTGTTTTATTTTACTTCTTTATATCATAAATGAACGGTTCTGGCTCTGGTGGCTCAGAAGTGGCTCCAACTTTTTTCAATTGGTTAAAGTAGTGGCTACATATATAAACAAGAAATATCTTTAAAAAAGATGGTCGGCGCAACTTGAAGTTTGCAAATTGGTTGCACTCTCTAGGTTAAATTTAAGAAATGCCTAAATGTCATTCAATTACGATATACTACAAATACTCCGAGACCTGTAAGGGGAGATCACTGCGTTTGAGACTGCATCAATCGTAACTTCTTGGCGGTAATCGGCAGAGCCAATAATGCCGAGGTGTTCGGAATGAGAAGGCATTATAAATAACTCCGTAGTGTGATCACATACACACAGTATAGTCTGTTTCAATATAGTTCAACATTACTTATTGCGTAAGTCGTGAACTCACACATCCATGTTAATAAACTTGTAACATAGCGATTTATCTGATTAAAAGAATATAAATGTTCGCGACTGGTTCATAAAACCAAGAAAGTCTTCTTAATTCCAACACCAGAGAATTCCCCGTGATGATGAATAACAAGGCTACTTACTGGATAAATCTTGAAATACACTATAGAAAATGTTAACCAATCTGCTTCAAGGTTACAACTATTTTTAAATTGAAGAGAAATTGCGTGAAATTGCCTTGGTGGTTAACGTAAGATTTGATTGGTTTACAGAACACTGAATATGTAATTAGCAAAACCATGTTAGTACGGCTGCGCCGAAAAAGCCAGGGGAGGCCCTGCTATATGTCACCGTCCGCCATAACATAGAGCTGTTTACTCGTCTACCCATCGGATTTAAACTCAATTTGCATGATCAAGGCGAGTGTTTCATTGATAGTTTTTGTTGAAACTGTACCATAATTGATTATTTAATACTGTGTCATAAGTTTTATTGGCGAAATATTTGATTTTTATGCATAAAATCGTCACCAAATTTTAATCGGCCCCTATATAAAAAGTGCTACGGGAAAATGACGGTATCCCATATGACTCCGCATTTGACAGAAAACGTAAAATATCATCAAAAATGAAGATAGAAGGTGAAGAATACAAATGCTTGGAGTTATATATGTAGGACTAATGCTTATTCCACATATCTGGTGTCTATTAAAAATCTGACAATTCCCCAGTGATTTATTTTTGAAAAATAATTTTTCTACCAGTGCCTTTTCAATTGGGAAAATAGTCACGATAAATCCCAAATTTTGGAAAGTAAGGTAATGGTTGTTTTGGTAAATATAAAAATAGCTTTTCAGCTGTAGCTGGTGTTTGTTATATATGAGGTGATGTAAGAGAAAATGTTCTTTTATAAAAAGTTAAATACACACAAAACTGACTTAATAAAAAGAACTTCAGTCTGAGGGAGAAAATGAACAAAGCATTGGGAAAAAATGATGATTTTTTGGAGGAAAATGGATACTTTTTGATAAGTTGAAACATTTGGCTGTAAAATTAACAAAAAAATCACTGATTACCAAAGACCCGAAATCATTTGGCATGTCAAATTCCCATCTGTCAGGATTCATCTTCCGTCTAAAGTCTTGTGTATCGCCGCCGCCGCCTAAAACAAAACATTGATAAGTGTATGAATATGTCAAATTGTTTCTCAAACCCTTTCATCATCATCATCATTTGCTGTTAGGGTCGCAAGTTGGATTAAATAGGGCCACACCAAATTGGAATTTTGTTAAGCGTCGGCGTGCGCCTAGGTTTTGCGCTCCTCCAGCCAAAAAAAACAACATTTTTCCCAAGCTTTTTTAATGTTAATTTGTGTGAAAACTAGTCAATTTGTGAAAACAAGTCAGTTTTAAATTAGATTTATCCATGTATAGATCTAGTTTTGAAACAAACCATTTTGTTTTGTTTTTATGATGTTTCCTTCAGTAAAATATCTTAAATTACGCATCCCTTTATATCAGGATATTCGTTTTTTCGTTATGAGTTTGTGTTTTTTTAATAGGTAGCTAGGTCGTGAAGTTAGGTTGGCGCTTAACAAAATACCAATTTGGCGTGGCCTAATATATCCCCCCTCTATAGCACAGATGCCCAGGCCAAAATTAAAAAAGTCTTTGTTTGCCCTTTACCGACCCTAGATTTTAGAGATGGGTAGGTAGGTAGGAACAATATTTTATTTTATTGTGGAAATTTTAATATGTTTTAGTCGAAATGTATTGTTCGTGCGTGGTAATTTCGGCACGTGGTACATTGGGTGGGCGGGTACAGTAAAATAAATGTAAATATTAAAAAAGATACGGTTAAATGACATGTGGTTAACATAAGCTCGGATCAATTCAGAAAAAAATTAATGTTGGTAAAATGAAAGCAAAATTGACACCTTTATTTGGACTTATTTTTAATACATGTACTGTACTTTATAAAATTATAGCCCATCTGTTTTAGTGAGTATGAGCACGAGGCTTCAATAATTGTTGATGAAAATATTATAAGGGCAACTATGACCATTTTTGTGTCATATTTTTTCTAACTTTGAGTTCCCAAGTCTTTCTAGCGAGAGGAAGTTATCATAAGGCAAACATAATGAAACAAAAATAGTCGTTGTTTTGCCTTTTGATAACTAAGAAGAACAAACTGCTCACATCGTAGTGTGACGTAATGGTGTACATGCGGTCGGTCTAGACTATCAATAATTAACCATGATTAACCAAGATCATCCAGGCTTGATCATAGGCATATCTGTGTTTAATAAACGCTCGGGTCGGTCTCAGGTTTATAACCAAAAAAAAATCCCCCCCAAAAAATAATCTGAATTTGCAATAAATTATTTTGATTCGGCGGCCAAATCTGGGGTCGGTCGGTAAAGAGCAAACAAACTTAATTTTAATTTAAGCCCCAGGTTCTCATCCATGAAGTCATCAAGACGGTTTATAAAAGATATTGAAAGAGGGTGATGTTACAATGTTATCGGGTAACGAGTTCCATTCCAAAATAACTCTAGATAAAAAGAAGTGTTTACATACTTCTTTCTTACATGATTTCATCATCAGTTTGAGACTGTTTCCCTGAGATGATTGTTCATTTAAGTTTAAGAATATCTGATGGTCAATGTCTTCCTTCTTGTTCAACAGTTTATAAATAAAGCTTCTGTCCTGTCCCCAAGAATTCTGCTTTATGATAATGATGGAATGTATAAAGATTTAAGTCTTTGATTGTAAGGTTTCATGAAGGAATTTAAAGAAATTAGGAAAATTATGTGGTATTATTGAAAAAAAATGAAGATATTTGATCTTTCGAATGGTTTAGGACCAGGATCGATGGAATTGCAAATTTTTGTATGAAAATAATCAAAATTTGAAAATCTGGGGGGTATGTCATGCAAACATAGTTACACACTTTAAACAGGCATATGTGAAAAGAAAAAATACATAATGTAATTCAATGCTTCTAGGTTTTATTTCAGATGTTGGTGACAGTACATGTTAGACTTTTATAATATCATTATGCTTCTACATGACTGCATATAGGCAGCAATGATGATGTGCTTGACAATGTACATGATACATGTATTTATTTCTCATGTAGGTGACATGAGTGGAACAAATGGAACTCGTGAAAGCAGAGATGTAATGTTTGTGAATCTTGATAATGAATAAAATGATAGTAGTCAGAATACTGATTTATTCCTTAGGGGTGAGTTCCCTTTTTGCATGGATTTTACTTGATTAATACAAGATTTCATAGGAATATTATGTTAGTCTGACATTGTAGGAAGTTTTGCATATCAATTCACTGAGATCAGAGAAATTCAAATGGCCTGTATTTTGATGAAAATGCTTGTTTGGATACTGAAAAGCATTTTGAACATATCATAATAGTCAATTTTAACAAATACTAACAAAACGTATAGGCTAGCATATGAAGTTATACACCTTGGTTTTACACCTTTGATGCACTTAATTAGTATGGGCAGAATTTTCATTCACTCTAAACTCCATAAAATGGCCTGCGTGAATATTGTTTCCCCAATCTGTCTAGATATGCATATGATCGAGAACAACAGCACATAGGTATTTAAGTGAGCTTATGACATTGTATTTATTACAAAATGACCATTAATTCAATCAGTGAAGACAGAGGTTTTGCTCTTTTCCTAGTTAAAATGTCCATTTATTATTTTTAGCTCTACTGGAAAAATGCTTGAAGAGCTTATGCGATGGCATGTTGTTTGTGCATCTGTAAACAATTGATTGTGAAAAAGATACAGTCGTCAGTTTTTATTGTATCAAGAGAGCCTGGTTCCTTTTGAAAATCAGCCCGATCCACTCGTGCATGACTAATTAAGACCCTTGATATTGTCAAAATTGCAAAAATTGAGCTTGTTGACCATTCTTATACATTAGTTAGATATCCTTGAGAGATTCGTTCCTTTTGAAAATCAGCCAAATCTGCCCATGTATGACTGGATTACGGTCCTTTAAAATTGGAAAAATTCCTATACACATTAGCACCTTTTATTATTCTATGTTTACCTAACTTATACAGTAGTTAGATATCGATGAGATCTTGGTTCCTTTCGAAAATCAGCCTTTTTTATTATCGCCCTTGAAATTGTCACTATTGCTAACATAGAGCTTGTGAACACAATAGTGCGTTCGTGTATAGCCGATATTGACCAAACTTATGCAGTAATTAGATATTTTCATATGTAGGTTCCTTTCGAAAACCAGCCAGATACGGCCATGCATGACTGGATTATTGCCTAATAAATTAGAAAAAATCCTAAATTTGAGCTTGAGAAACACAATAGCTCTTTCATTTTTTCCGATGTTTGCCAAACTTATACAGTAGTTAGATATCCATATGTGCTCAGTTCCTTTCGAGATCCTCTCTTGACAGCGTTATAGCCCTTTGAAAATGACAAAATTGCTCTTTTTGGGTTAACCAGTGGCTAACCCTCATGGGCCTCCTGTTTTAATGTAATTTCATATTCTATTTTCTCTTCTTCAGATATCAGCTGTTATCCCTGAGCGTACATTTAAAACATGTTCAGAATCAGATTGTAAGGATCATCATGTTATAAAGAACTTCTGCCCAAATTATGGTGACAGTGGTGACAGTGATTGGAAATGCAGAGCCCATTGCATGGATTGTCGTGACGGGAAAATTTACCACTGTGCAAAAGACTATGACTCCCCAAAAGTCGAGGAGTATCAGATAGATGTGAATGAAAGCTTTACTGAAGGCTGTGCTGAAGAAAAATATTGTAAAGAAGGTTGGTTTTTATCCCCCACTGAATTTTGGTTTTTATGCATCAGTAACACTTTGTTACTCCATAATTATTCAATGTTATTTGTTAATTTATTAGAAATAATAGAGTACATTGAGAGGAAGTGCAGTGAACAAGAACCATAACTCTATCTCACTACTTGAATTATCTCCGTTGATTACGTTGTCCAAAATGATACATGATTGAATGGAGTTTGTTGAAACTCCAGACACTGACGGAGGACTTTGTTATAACGATATTCAGATACAATGAATCATTAATATATTAATGATATAAATCTTTTGGTCCCCTGAATATCATTATATGCTGAGTTTACTGTGATTGGAAATTTTGTTCAGTATGGTTTTGTACATATTTCAGGAGAAGAGCCTGTGCTGTCATTCATAAAGAATCAGCAACCCCTGGAATATCCAGAGGTGTTTTGTGTAAGTTGCAAAAATGCAAATAGATACAATCCCAAGCCGGTATTGTCATCAAAAAACTCAGAATGTAGGTTAGAAAAACAACACATTTGTTCTACGGAAAAGCATCAAATTGAATGTTTTATTATGCAATCAACGTCGGAGAGAGAGTGTCGATGTGATGCACGAGGAGGGTATAGGCCGATTGAACCAGTGAATGGAAAAACTTGCAGTAAGGAAAAATGGGAATGTATAAAGTCTAGTTGTCCGGAGGATCAGTTTTTAAGTAAGTACTGGCTAGTCTATAGGTATCTCATCCTAAGTAGTCAGGCTATTCATAACATGATAACCTGGGCATACTGACTTCAAAATTCTCGTACTCATGAATAATTAATGAGGTGAAATCCAGCCACTTGATTGGCTGCATGACCCACACCTCATGCGATACGGAAATTTCCGAGGAGTTACAGATGAAATCACGGTTCTGAGCGATCCAATGAGATCGCGAATTTCAAATTCCTTCTTTTTTGTTATCGTCCATATCATTGGTCGAGAAATGCTAATGAATATTACGATGTTTCTTTGCCCAGGGTATCATATGATGTTATGAATAGCCTGGGTACCGAGAATGTAGGTATCTATGTGTAATTGATAGTTCCCACATTTACAATATTTACCTCCCTTGTTCTGAATAGTCGGCCATATATTGATAGGCAAATTTCTTAAAGTTTATAGGAAATATAATGTACAATATAAATACGATGATACACTATTCAGATATATAAAAAAATACTTATTCATTATGCTCATGTGTGCGGATGGCCCAGAAATTTGAAGAAAAAGTGATTGTCACATGCAAATTCTCTTGCTATTATCACATATTTGGGAACTAACCTAAGTGCTTATCAGTTTTGCCTATCAAAATGGCTGATTGATTAAGAACAAGGGAGGTAAATATTGTTGATGTGCGAACTATCTATTGCTACATTCAGTTACTTGTATCTTACTCCTGAGAGAGTTGTGATGTGAAGGGAAGATAAGATATGGGAAGAATTTGTTTAAATCAAATTTAGTTCAGTCTTAAATGACCTTAACATATGAGTCTGCAGACATCAGTTGTATAGTAAACTCTAACAATAATATTCAGGTGTCAGTAGCATGTACTCATTATATCCGAATATTGTGATTACCAGAGTTTTAGGCTGACGAAACCAGAAGTGGGTATTGAGCATAATGTGCTTGAATAATAAAACGTTATATATAAATTTATCCTGGTAATACCTATTATCGATGAGGTGTTTTTATAATGCATGAATATTTTTAAATTAAAAAATGAGAAGCATAATTCGAAAACTAATAATGGAACGAATTTCCCTCAAACAGATGCCATTCCGGCTGTTTCAGTTTACATTAAATCCTACTAGGGGTGCTGCCATATTTGTCCCTATTATCAGAGATCACATTAATTGTTGTAATTGTATAAGTTCGCTGCTGCACACCATATGGGTTCACACCATATGGGTTCACACCATATGGGTTCATATATAAATAAACGAATATTCATAATATTTTCAGAAGCATAATCTCATGTTACAGATTCACATGCATAGAATGCACAAAGTGCTCAAGGATATGCTATTGTGATCACCTTATGTCCGTCGTCCATCATCGTCGTCAACAACAATTTATCAAATGACATTTCCTCCTAAACCACTGGGCTAATTTCAATCAAACTTTAATGTGTTGTGTGTGGTCCGCTTCCAGATTCCCTCAAATAAAGTTGTTCCATGCAAAACTTTGGCGGATGTCTTTTGATAGAAAAGTAAACCACACAGCAGTTTTAGTTTAATGCATGTAGTTTTATGCACGAGAGCATTTCTTTACCTAATTTAACTGGTATTGAAAGTACATACACCTGTTCGCAGTCTATCTAACAGCACTATGTTTATTACAGATTACACATGTACCCCTCATTCCCCTAGTGGGACAGGTCAATACACTGATATATATATTACAGATTACACATGTACCCCTCATTCCCCCAGTGGGACAGATCATTACACTGATATATATATTACAGATTACACATGTACCCCACATTCCTCTAGTGGGACAGGTCAATACACTGATATATATATTACAGATTACACATGTGCCCCACATTCTCCTAGTGGGACAGATCAATACACTGATATATATATTAGAGATTACACATGTACCCCACATTCCTCTAGTGGGACAGGCCAATACACTGATATAACTATTACAGATTACACATGTGCCTCACATTCCCCTAGTGGGACAGGTCAATACACTGATATATATATTACATATTACACATGTACCCCACATTCCCCTAGTGGGACAGGTCTATACACTGATATATATATTACAGATTACACATGTGCCCCACATTCCCCTAGTAGGACAGGCCAATACACTGATATATATATTACAGATTACACATGTACCCCTCATTCCCCTAGTGGGACAGTTCAATGCACTGATATATCTATTACAGATTACACATGTACCCCTCATTCCCCTAGTTGGACAGATCAATACACTGATATATTTTTTTACAGATTACACATGTACCCATCATTCCCCTAGTGGGACAGATCAATACACTGATATATATTTTACAGATTACACATGTACCCAACATTCCCCTAGTGGGACAGATCAATACACTGATATATCTTTTACAGATTATATGTGTCCCCAACATTCCCCTAGTGGGACATATCAATACACTGATATATCTTTTACAGATTACACATGTACCCAACATTCCCCTAGTGGGACAGATCAATACACTGATATATCTATTACAGATTACTCATGTACCCAACATTCCCCTTGTGGGACAGATCAATACACTGATATATATATTACAGATTACACATGTACCCCACATTCCCCTAGTGGGACAGATCAATACACTGATATATCTATTACAGATTACACATGTACCCCACATTCCCCTAGTGGGACAGGTCAATACACTGATATAACTATTACAGATTACACATGTGCCCAACATTCCCCTAGTGGGACAAATCGATACACTGATATAACTATTACAGATTACACATGTGCCTCACATTCCCCTAGTGGGACAGGTCAATACACTGATATATATATTACATATTGCACATGTACCCAACATTCCCAGAGTGGGACAGGTCAATACACTTTTATATCTTTTACAGATTATGTACCAAACATTCCCCTAGTGGGACAGATCGATACACTGATATAACTATTACAGATTACACATGTGCCTCACATTCCCCTAGTGGGACAGGTCAATACACTGATATATATATTACATATTGCACATGTACCCAACATTCCCAGAGTGGGACAGGTCAATACACTTTTATATCTTTTACAGATTATGTACCAAACATTCCCCTAGTGGGACAGATCGATACACTGATATAACTATTGCCGATTACACATGTGCCCCACATTCCCCTAGTGGGACAGGTCAATACACTGATATAACTATTACAGATTACACATGTGCCCAACATTCCCCTAACGGGACAGGTCAATACACTGATATAACTATTACAGATAACACATGTGCCCTCATTACCCTCAATACACCGATATATTTCTTTACAACTTTCTATAACAGATTACTCATGTATCCAACGTTGCCCTGGTGGGACAGATCAATACACTGATATATTTTTACAACGTTCTATTACAGATTACTCATGTGTCCAACGTTGCCCTGGTGGGACAGATCAATACACTGATATATTTCTTTACAACTTTCTATTACAGATTACTCATGTGTCCAACGTTGCCCTGGTGGACAGATCAATACATTGATATATTTCTTTACAACTTTCTATTACAGATTAATCATGTGTCCCACGTTGCCATGGTGGGACAGATCAATACACTGATATATTTCTTTACAACTTTCTATTACAGATTACACATGTGCCCCACGTTGCCCTGGTGGGACAAAACGTTTTGAAGATTCAGTTGAATGTCAGCAATTCATAACCAGGTTGGTGTTTTTCACATGCTTTAATGGCAGCTATTTATAGTGACTTGTTCAATGGTCTATGTGTCTTTAATGTAGTCCTCGTGGTGAGCTTTTCCCATCGCCCACCGTCCGTCGTCCTTCAACAATTGCATCAAACAACATCTCCTCCTAAACCCCTAGGCCAATTTGATGAAACTTCACAGGGATGTTCCTTTTGCGGTGCCCTCATATGAATTCCGTGCAGAACTCTGCAATGCCAACGGAAAGGAAAAACTTAGAGAAAACTTTGAAAATCTTCTTGTCAAAAACCGTTCGGCGTATAGCGTAGATATTTGGGTGTGTAGCATTGTCTAGTGGTCCTCTACCAAGATTGATCAAAGTATGCGCCTGGGGTCATTTGTTTTTACCTCGAGTTATATAGACAAGAAGTTCAAAATCTGTTTGTCTGAAACCGAATTGCCTAGAGCTTAGATATTTGATGTAAAGCATTGTCTAGTGGTCGTCTACCTAGATTGTTCAAATTATGCCCCTGTGGTCAAAACTGGCCATGCCCCAGGGGTCGTTTGTGTATATAGAGATATATACAGAAAATGAAAATCTTCTTGTCTGAAGCTGAAAGGCCAAAAGCTATGACATTTGGTTCTCTACCAAGACAGTTCAAATTATACCCCTGGGGTCAAAATTAGCCACGCCAAGGCGTCACCTGTTTAACATAGAAATATATAGGGAAGACGTTGAAAATCGTCTTGCTTTCTTTATTTGTATTAGACATCGTCAGAATGTTTGGCTTAATAAAATCTAGGTCAAGTGTGAAACTATGTCATCTTGGGTCAAAAACTAGGTCAATAGGTCCAATTATAGTAAAACCTTATTAACATTTTAGTGGTCACATTTTTTACTTTATCTATATGAGACATGGTCAAAATGTTTTCCTTAATATAATCTAGGTCAAGTTTGAAACTGGGTCATATGGTTTTAAAAACTTGGTCAATAGGTCCAATTATAGTAAAACATTGTTAATACCCTAGTGGTCACATTATTGACTTTATCTATATGAGACATAGTCAAAATGTTTTCCTTAATATAATCTAGGTCAAGTTTGAACCTGGGCCATCTGGGGTAAAAAACTAGGTCCAATTATAGTAAAACCTTGTTAAAACTCCAGAGGTCCAACTTTTTGACTTTATCTATGTGAGACATGGTTAAACTGTTTGCTGTTATAGAATCTAGGTCAAGATTGAAACTGGGTCAACTAGGGTCAAAAACTAAATCACAGAATCAAATGGTAATAGATCCTTGTAGATTCTTGGGAGGCTGCATTTTCTTCCGGAACTACATACAACTTGATCAGAATGTTTGTCTTAATAAATTGCAAGTCCAGTATGGAACACGTTCATGTGTAGGTCACACGGTCATGTCATTGAAAATCCTCCTGGACAATCTTGAGGTCAGAGTGGCAATGTACTCAGGTGAGCGATATAGGGCCATTATGGCTCTCTTGTTAATACAATGAGTCTGTGAGAGAAACTAGGTGTGGTCAAATTGGATTGGTTTGACAAACTCAATAACAATTCCTGGTGGTCATAATAAGATTGTGTTTGTAATGTCCTCTAGTTCACTACTGTGATATCTTTCATCAACTTGCTTCAGAATCTAAAGAGGGATATACAATTTAGACTAGGGCCCGGTATTATAACCATTTCTCTGCACTCCAAACTAAAAATATGCTTCGCTGAATTGTGAGTTGGGACATTTTGTGTGTGAAAAATCATTCTTGATGCTGGATATTCTTTGAGATCGTAGTGAGCATAGTTTTTAGTGCTGAGTGCTGAGTATTGCTGTTGCATAGAATAGCAACCCTTATATCTGAGAATTACACTAAAACCTCAAACAAAGAGGACCACGAAGAATACTGAAGCCAAGATGTTTTCCCACTTCAGACACTCAAACTTTTACACGCAGACTTGACAGAGTATTCTTTGAATGCAGAGTGCTGAGTGCTGATTATAATTCTGACTCTGGTGCCCTTTATGTTGTCATGAATAGTTTCTTGCTTGATCATATCTTTGTGCTACACTGTATGTTTCACCTAAATACTAAAACTTATATTTTGTATAGTTCAGAAGTTATTTATTGTTTATTTACATTATTGGAACTATAGAATTGTACGGAGTGTATCTTTCACCCTTCCAAAAGGTTTGGTTCCCTTGCTTTATTGCAGAACATTTGATGCACTTGTGCATGAACAAGTAACGTTAACTTCCTTAGTTCATATATTTCCCATGTACGCAATAATCCTGATGTCAGTGAATATTGTATTCAGATGAAAACAAAACTATTTCTGGTCAAAATTTGAAAACTTAGTTTTGTGAAATTCCCACATTTCTTGTTAATATCATCGATGATGCTCTAATCAAATTGCTAAAATAGTAAAAATAAATTTGTGAAAACAATGGTCTCTACATGCGGTTTTACATTATTTTGATGCAATTTTATTTTGTATGGTTGTTACAGAACGACGGATCCTGCTATTGAACCAAAATATTCCAACCAAACTACACCAAAGCCCAGAACTACACCAAAGCCTAGAACTACACCAAAGCCTAGAACTACACCAAAGCGAGTGTCAGAGATCATCACCAGTGATCCCACTTTACAAACTACCAGAAAAACAGATTCTGATACAAAGAGCCCTACAAGTAAGGGCTAAGTTATTTACAGTGGACTCTCATTGGCTGGAACTTAGTTGGGTCGAACAACCTGGATGACTCAGACTGATTACAAAGTCCAAATAAACTCTTTATATAAACTATAGTATTCTACTACTTTTTGTTTGAACTGCCGAGCCTCAAACTCTCAAACCAAATATTCGGTCTATAATTCGCACCTTTGGGTCAAACAATACATTTTCTCACCTCATTATGGGCGTAGCTTGATTGTGCTCAATAGTGACATGGTGCGAGTAATATTGACAAGTTTGTAAAAATTACGCTACAAACTATCAATAATTATTGTGTTAAAAATGCACTCGTTTGCAGTTTTTTGCAGATAGATAATTAGCAATATGATTGTACAAGTGACTCTATTGTCATACTTCAAAAAAATATACTATGAAAAAAACTTCTGAGAAGAATATGCCACAATTAAGTAAGTTGTCTTTTAAATCTTGGAGTCAAACTTTGTGTTCTATGTTTATTCGAATTTCAGAATTATATCCATGTCATTATTCTGTAAATTTATACAATGTGTGTGTCACAGATATCATAATTCAGGGATTTCCCTGCCGCACGTTGCCCTGGTACCTGACTCCCTTTTCTTTCTAGTGACTCCCATTTTCAACTTACTGTGCAACCACGGAAACCCTTAAAAACTTTTGTCAAGTATAATCTGCATATCTTGAACTCTACAATTTACTAAGGACCACCAATCTATCAAACACAAGGGTCCAAAGACCCTTACTTGAAAAATCCTAGGGAAAACCCTGTTATTGGAACACAACTTCAGTTGACTAGAACAACTAATTTCGTCAGTCCTAACGAGTTCAAGCCAACGTGAGTCCACTGTAATTAAAACATCAAACCAAAGTGATAGCATTTCAGAATGCAAGGTTCACACAGTCATTGAAAAGTGTTTGAATTTGATGCCTACTCCTTGAAAACTACTTGAATTGTTTACAGCCAAAAACCCCTTGAAAACTACTTGAATTTTGAAAAATAACACAAATAAATGTTGGTTAATTGCCCTGGTATTCTTCTGCTGCGAATAGAAAAGGGACAAAAATAATAAACATACCAACAATGATGAAGAAGATTGACAGAGCTACCTTCGACAGAGCCTACAGCCGAGTAGGTGATAGTTTGGTAATCAGTACGGTACGGTAGTCAACAGGTGTAATGCCCTTGTAATTCTCATGCTGTGTAACTTACTCCATGCTGCAGTGATGGTCATCTCGAGGAATAAACTAGAAAAATAAACTGGATCTCGTCTTCTCTATACCGAAAAGTTCGACACTTTTAGTGGAAACAATACTTGAAAAGTCCTTGGGGGGAAGTTCTGTATGAACCATGGAATGGTTTTCAAAGATAGCTTGTAACTATGAAATCTGTGTTTGACATTATCTCTCCATCAGCATAACAGAAATAACAGAATTGCTCAGGTCTACAAGAATTTGATAGCATCCAACAATGCAGTTTTGTTGGTGTTAATATTAATAGAATACATTGTATGAGGATAAATTATTGTAAAATTTTGATTTTCTAATATTTCTTTGTTTTATATATTTTCAGTCTTGAATATTAACGTAGAAATACATGAATCAATAGCAGTAATTGTTTTGGCAGTTCTTATTGTAGTAATTGTTCTGACAGTTCTTATTGTAGTGCTTGTTGTAGTGCTTGTAAAGGTAAGTACATTTTTTAATTATGAACTAAGTAAACTAGATCAAATCAGATTATATTTAGCTTTTCTGAACTGGAGGCTCAAAGTGAGATTTTCTGCTATTTTAAATGTTCCGGACACATTTCTTTGTCTGCTGATTTCAACCAAACATACTTGGTAATTTTTGCTCTCAACAAAACGGTTCCTTTATTGAACCAGCCTGATTCAATTATTCCTGTCACAGTTATTACCCTTTAATTACTCAGTCAAATTGGATTGAAAGTATGGCACAGTTAAGGCGATAGCCTTGCCATGTTTTTTGACAAGTTTATCAATGTACACATTTATGGATTAACTCTTTACACTGCATAGCAAATTTGTACATGTAGAATGACTTTTGATGATGTTTTACATTCCCGTAAAGTATTTTTGGAAAGGAGAAAACGTATACAAAAATGTTTTGTTTTAAAAAAAAACTTGATAGCATGAGGTCTCCAATTTTGGCATTTTTTATACAAACCTGACCAAACGTGCTATGAATGTTAAATAATAATATCTTGGGCCATCACGGTGTTAACACTGACGTGTATTCAGCAGCAATATATCGCTATATTACGGTAATACCAAAATAATTGCAATATATCACAATACAAATTTTGGCATCAGCATCTATCCCTAGCCTTTATGCTCACTGAACATACAATTGCAGCTTTATGTATCAATCGGTCCATGAGGCCTGTCTTCCAATTTTTGTCTGCCCTATTTCTGAGCAACGACTCTTTAACATTGTGATTAATTTTGAAAAGATGTAAAACAAATAATTATTAAATAAATGATACAACTACATATCCATGAAAATTGTGTTGACCTGACCAATTAGCTAAATCTATCATTTATATCATTTTCAAAATTAGATGTATTAATGCAATGACATGGATAATGGAAAACAGTTTTCTCGAAGTATTTACAGTCATAAAATAATAGTAATAGGAACTATCCTACAAGCAATTAATTATAACATCTGTTATATATGTAACTACAATATATGTTTTTCAAAGAAAGAACATACATAGTTTCCTCTAATTCTATCAGTAAATAATAAACATACCAAAAATAAGTGGATGCAGAAGCTCGTCTATTTGAATACATGTTTTTCATAAATAAATAATCATACATAATACATTAAAGTACTATTGTCATATTGGGGGAGAAATTAATTTAATCTTCAAACAAACAACATAATATGAGATGTTAATCCAATCAATCCAACTATGACACTTTTTTCTATAATCTATTATAGTATTATTAACACCCATTAGCAGCTTTTTCTTTATAATTTAATATTGGGAGAGAAACCTCCTGGCGGGGGGAATGACTAGGGGAGAAACATCTGTGAACCTTGAAAATCCACTGAAGTTTAAAGCATCCTGGAACTAAATTTATCATGCATTAATGAATGTTAAATAATATTATCTCGGGACAAGTCAGTGGTACCACTGATGTGTATTCCTCAGCATTATATAACGGTATTATGGTAATATCAAATTATTGCAATATCACAATACAAAATTTGGTATCGGTATCCATCCCTATTCATTATGCTCCCTGAACATACAGTTGCAGCTTCATGTGTTCTTCTGTCCATTAGTCCTGTCATCCCATTTTTGTCTGCCCTATTTCTGAGCAACTACTCTTTGGGATGTTCTTCACAGGAAGCTTCATTACCATGATGGGAAAGCATATCATTCCCTGACTCCAGTTCAACTATGATATGTAGTTATGGCCCTTTGTTGATTTTGCATTTAGGTTATTGTCTGTGTTTTACCACAACAATCACTGATTGTTTAGCTTTTGTGATCATCCTGTGTCTTGTCTTCCATATGTTGTCAACAATGGGCTTGTGTACACTCTAAAGGCAATAATTTTGACCTGATCTTTATGAAACCTGGTCAGAATGTTTGCACCAAGACATTGTTACTCTTTAAATGGCACATTTTATTCCTGATTCAGTTTGTGTCAAGCATGTTTGTACTTTAGAACAGTTTCTAGTCAATGATGCCTAATTATTTTGTTATATAGAATGATCCCGGGAAAGCAGATAAGAAAAAGATACCAGAATCGAAGGGAATGCTGGAAAGTCATTATAAAGAAAAGGTTAGAGTACATTTTGATAATCTCTTAGCTCTAAAACATGTATTTCGTTACTTTGGGGACCTTTTTGGATCTAAAATGGTCCTTACGTACATTTGTTGTCTTCAGTACACCAAAATACGGAGAGCTCAGACAGAACTGTAAACATGAATTTATTTAATATGCATCATGGCTTATGATACACATTTTTTCGTGTACATTTGAGTGTTGAAGATATCTCTATGAGTTTGTTTACATACTTGGGATTTTATGTATTATGTTCTTACAATGCTAACAAAAATGTCCCATGCTTAAAGGCCTAATAAGGGTAATTTTCATCCATTTAAACAGCAACTGTTGTAGCATGTGCTTGTATAAGAGACAATTTTATGCTCATTGGCTGATGGTTATCAATAATTTCTCTTTCCTTTCGAAAGAAAGCTATAAAAGACATCATGTCTTGTTTACTAAATGTGTCATGTTTGACCTTATTGCAAATTGCCGTCTGGTGATATAATAATAATAATTAATTCTTTATTTTTAGAAGGTAACATATTTAGGTTAAACAATAAATGTGTACACCTCATTTACAATTTGTCCTACTAACAAGATAAACAACCAAAACACATGCATGCACAAACAAGCATTTAGACAGGCACACTCACAAACAGTATCACAGTAAATTCCAATTAAAGGAATAAAAGTTGTATACATAACTATTCACATACATGAAACAATTAATGATTTAATGATCATTGATTTATGTGCACCTGGAATCGTCGGCATACAGCGAGTGTAAATTAGACTAAATTAACCGGTTGACAAGATATTAAATAACTTCTTAAAGTTCTTTTCCCATCGATATTAAATCTTCATAAATATAATAGGACACTATCAGTATGTGAATAACTAAGTTTTAGGGTATATTTCAATATGGGATATATTCTGTATAATGGAGTGCTACTGTGTCTGGGGCCTATTCACAAACATTTTAAGACTGATACTCGGACGTAGACTTTAACATTATTTATGTTCTTTTTGCTTCTATGTTATTATTACAATATAGATATTTAAATAAAAATTAGCAAGATTGTAGTGTGGGTAATATCCCCACATACGTGTCTCTGTACTCCGACTTTTACATGCGTCTTCGTAACAGCGACAGTATAGAGATGTGACGTCCGTGGCTGGACTATATGGGTAGCGACAATTTTTCAAACAAAATTTCATTCTTTTAGATTTATTGAAAACGAAATATAAATACAACTTAGAATGTTTGTGAATAAAGCCCCTGGTCTTAGTGGGAGGGTACTTGCAACATTCTTTAAGGTAACTCTTACAATTAGCCTGGAAATAATTATTTTTGCTGGGGAAATAAATGGTCATTGCTGGGAACTTGGCAAACAATGGCGTACATGATAACCTGTTTCAGATAGATAGCTTGATATAGCATTTAATTCGGTACAACCAATTAAGAAGGTATGAATTACCATGTATTCTGGTTGATTATGACTAAGGACAGTTAATATGTCATCACTTAATTCTACAAACCCGGAATTTAAGTGATTTTGATATTTTGGTATGCTGTTATTTCGTCTAGACGAGCTCTTTACAGTCAATATATAATGTACTCACTTGCTTATAGAATTAAGCTAAATATGGTAAATCTCAAATCCGCAAGCCTATTTTAGTTCTGATATTTTGGGAAAATGTCTCATACCCATGAAATTGCGATTTGTTTAGCGTTAATCTTAGAAATTGGGGGGAAACCTCGAAATTACAGCAAAATGTTAAGAATAAAATTAAAGGATGTAGTGATTAATAAATGAACAAGTGCTATATATTTAAACTGCCAGGGTGAGAACTTTGTCAATGTTTGACTTAATTCTACCAAAAATTCTACTATAAAAAAAGCTGAAAATATACCCTGAACTGTAAATGTCATAGCTATTCAGAAATTCAAAGGCAGTTTTCTCAAAATGGCATAAATAAGATATGGGTTTGAGGAATAAAGTAATAATATGACTGTGGATGTTTGAATAATATTGACTGCAATGTAAGTATTTAAACATTTTTGTGTTAGTTTTGAGTATTTGAAAGTTTTTAAGCACTTCTAGATATATTGCTGTCATTCAGTTTCTTGTACAATTGATACTCCACTCATGTATAAGGCATCCTGGAACTATATGGCTTGTGTAATTATGGGCTGGTTCTCTGTAATGCTTAGTCATGATGCACACTTTGTTTTGTGAATAGAGCGATACTAAAGAAGAGGTAAACTTACTACCGCAGCCAGGTGTACAAGAAGGAAATACTTCCATGGAGGGAAGAAACAAAGTAGTTTCTTTACGTGAAAACGTAAGTGTACATTTTTAAACTGCTCTTATATTTGCAGTTTTAGTGTGTATGTTAATTGTTCTAGTGACTGTTAGATTGATTTTATGGTTCAGACGTAAACAGGAAAAAATGGATCATTGTCAAGTCAATACCTTCAAAAACGTATCTGTACATGAAACATATATTTTCATCTGAACATTGCCATTAAAAATAGACATTATAATTGGGAAATGTCTAATGATAAAAAAGACGGACTAGTCTCTTAAAGATGATCATTCACGTAAAAATTAATCGCAAAATGGAGGTGATGTGTCACTTGAAATGGGTCAATGATGAAGTTTTATTATTATGTCCCTGTCTATCGAAGAATGGTGAAGGTCATACAGTGTTCACCCTGTACGTCTGTTCGAGTCTGTGTCCTTTGTTGTATTCAGTACACCAAAATAGGGAGAGCTCAGACAGATCTGTCAACATCAATTTATTTAATATGCAACATGGCTTATGATACACATTTTTCATGTACACTTGATTGTTGAAGATATCTCTATGAGTTTGTTGACATACTTGGGATTTTATGTACATTTGTATTATGCTCTTACAATGCTAACAAAAATGTCCCATGCTTAAAGGCCTAATAAGGGTAATTTTCATCCATTTAAACAGTAACTGTTGTAGCATGTACTTGTAATAGAGACAATTTTATGCTCATTGGCTGATGATTATCAATATTTCTATTTCCTTTCGAAAAAAAGCTTTATTAAAAGACTTCATGTCTTGTGTACTAAATATGTCATGTTTGACCTTATTGCAATTTCGATAAATTTCTTATTCACTTCTGTGACTTTTCGTGCGTGATGTAGTTTTAATTCAAACACAACACTTTATGACGTCAAACTCTAATACTACAACAATAACAATTATATGTCAAATTGCCGTCACGTGATATAATAATAATAATAATAAATTCTTTATTTTCAGAAGCTAACTTATTAAGGTTAAACAATAAATATGTACACCTCATTTTCAAAATGGCCTTCTACTAACAAGATAAACAACCAAACCACACGCACACACATCCATTGCAAGCATTCACACATGCACACTCATAAACAATAAATTGTACAAGTAAATCATGTATAAACATCAGGATATTTACTTTCAAATTTTAATTTACTCATCAACAGACACTCAAATAAAATATTATGAATTTAAAAACAACCATTAACTTTAAAAGCATTATACAATAGCACAGGAAATGTCAATTTAGGGAAGGCTCAACTAATAAGAACGTACATTTTGATACCTTTCTCCCCTAGACGTTTCTCACCCTAGACGTTTCTTCTCTAGACATTTCCCCCCTAGACATTCCTCCCCTTGACATTTCTCACCCTAGACATTTCTCCCCTACACATTTCTCACCCTTTACGTTTCTTATCCAAGACGTTTCTCATCTTAGATGTTTCTCACCCTAGACATTTCTCCCCTGGAGATTTCTCCCCCTAGACATTTCTCACCCTAGACATTGCTCACCTAGACTTTTATCCCCTAGACGTTTCTCCCCAAGACATTTCTTTCCAAGACATTTATCACCCTAGTTGTTTCTCACCCTAGACATTTCTCACCGAGACATTTCTCACCCTAGACATTCTCACCCTAGACGTTTCTCAACCTAGACGTTTCTCCCCTAGACATTTCTTCCCCAAGTCATTTCTCCTCCAATATGTGTAGAAAGAATGTGATAATGGGTGTTATAGAAAACGGTGTCATAACTCTGATTGGATTTTAAGTGTAATAACCTGAAAACTAGTGTTTTTAATCTTGCTTCAGGTTCAATTATATTAACATGCTGTTAACAACCATTGCTTATACAGAACTTGAAACTATAACGGTTATGTCACAAAGGCAAACTCAAATTACAGATCTCAAATAATGTTAAATACCGAAATAAAATGCATTTATTTTCATCACTTCTTATAATACGAGTGTACAATTTCATTCATATGTGCCACATTTTTGGCCCAATTGTTTAGAAGGAAATATTTTGTATTCTGCAATATTATAACAAAACAGTATAAATTTCAAAACATAAGGAAGTATGTAAATCTTTTATCATAGTGACATGTGAATAAACATCTCAGTATTAACATAATTTCAAAAAGTATACAAACACCGGCCCAATGGGCCTATAAGTCACCTGATACATATAGTATCTTAATCACTGATCATTATATTAATAACTGTAAAAATAAATAAACAAATGTTCAATAGTAAACAATATAAATACAATTTTTAGTTAATGCACATACATTTTAAGAGTACATAATTTTTCGTCTGGTCGTATGGCGACATGTAACATAAATATGTTTTAAATTGCTTATTATTTATATAGAGACATGGAATTGCCTATTTATACTTTTTCGTTATAGGTCGAAACGAATGACAGTCCTAATAATCAATTAACAGATCAAAAGTGTCACCCTGTATATTTATGTTATGTGGATGTTAAGTATTAATACTTTAACTCGCGTACTATTATACATATAAAATTTAATCAAGAAGTTTAAGATAAAATCATGAACAATTCCAATTTGAATACATTTTTTGTCACAAATAAATTATCATACATAATAAATAAAGTACTATTGTCATATTGGGGGAGAAATTAATTTAATCTTTAAACAAACAACATAATATGAGATTTCAATCCAATCAATCCAATTATGACACTTTTTCTATAATCTATAATAGTATTATTAACACCCATTAGCAGCTTTTTCTTTATACTTTGATATTGGGAGAGAAACGTCCTGTGGGAGAAATGACTAGGGGAGAAACATCTGTGAACCTTGAAAATCCACTGAAGTTTCAGACATCCTGGAACTAAATTTATCGTGCATTTATGGGGTGATTATCTCTATGTTATGTCATGATGCACACGTGAAGCTGAGGATACTGGAAATGAAAATTCATCACTACTGCCAAAAGGTATCCAAGATGGTAGAAAAGGGACACAAGAATGAAATACTTTAGTAGAGGGATAGTACAGCACTTCCAGCAGGACTATGCAAGCATTCCAGAGAAAAGATTTATGGGTAAAATTTTCAAACCAAATTCTGATATGAATCATATAGTTCCATTATTTCCAGAGGAACAGAAGACTTGATGACATTAATTTTTTATATAGAATTATGTGTTGCTGTCTTGTTTTGTGATAAAAACTAGGCAGAACGTGGCGTTAGTTGATCAAAAAAAGTTGAATGTTTTACTGCATGTTTGTCATTCAAAAAACACAGCTGGTTTTATTTAACCAAGCCTGTTCTAACAAGGTTAGTGATGACTAAACAAGTATTTACTGGTTCTATTGTTGATAAATACAACTACTGTTATCACTTGTTCTATTGTTGATAAATACAACTACTGTCATCACTTGTTCTATTGTTGATAATTACAACTACTGTCATCACTTGTTCTATTGTTGATAAATACAACTACTGTAAAAAACAAGTATTTACTATTTATGTAATGAAATTATGACGTGAGTGAGAAATTGAACAGATTGGTATTAGTTTGTTAAGCAAATTGTAAATGCACAAATGTTTAGTTTTGTATGATTATGAAATTGGTGTAAATTGTTTTGTACGACTTTGATATATTGATTAATGGTATGTAGACTGTTGTTAATGATAGATTATGTTGCAATAATTGTTTGATTGTGTTGTTTGAAATTCCTTAGTTCCAGTACAGTAAAACCTCACTTAAAGACCATCTCAATGTAATGATTACTTTAGATGTAAGAAGTTTCATGTCTGTTTTCTTTGTTTGGGTCTAAATTGAACCTCAATTTTAAGACTGCCTCAATAAGAAGACCAGTTTTCAAGTATCCCAAGGGTGGTCTGATTATTGAGGTATTACTGTATTTTCTTGAAATCATAATTATATAGATCTATAGTCTTTGTTAATAGACATACATTCTTCTAAATGTTCAAGGTATCGTTGAATATTATCATGCAACAGTTATTTAGATGCTGTGTAGGCACTGCATACCAATACCCTGTGTGAGATACAAAATTTGGGCGTTAATGAGAGGTTGTTGCTATAGAGAAATCAAATAGGTTGTGAATATTTACTATGGGGAAGACGAGTAATGTTGAATACAGGTTGTTGCACAGGCTAGGTCAACTCTGGAGAGTTAGCACTGTACTTGAACTTATTTCTGTTTATTTCTTCTTCAACCATTGCTGTAAAAGTGATTTATATTTATATAATGTACTATGAGGTTAACTATCTACCTCTGTCTACAAGTGAAGGTTACCATTACTGCACTCCTTGTGATAACATAGTACAGTAAAACCTCACTTACAGACCACCTCAATAATAAGACCACCTCAAAATTTAGAACACACTTCAAGTCCATTTTCACTGTTTTGCTCTTTATTCAACCTCAATGTTAAGACCACCTAAATAAGAAGACCGATTTTCAAGGGTCCCAAGGGTGGACTTATTATTGAGGTTTTACTGTATAAGCATTGTGCAGTCTAACAGAGTGTGGATGGCAGAATCTTTCATGGGACTGTTTTAACAGTGTGACCTGGGTTTTAAGCAAATGTTATGTTCAGTAATGCTATTTTTGTATTCCTAATGACTTGAATTTTATACATTGTACATATTGAAGCAATTACTTGGATAAATCAGCTTGACAGAATTTAAACAGTACATATCATTTTTTGAAACTGACTGAGATTTTGCTACTATTAAATGCTAGAGTATGACAAAGCATTCCAGAGTTGTCTTCAGGAGAATATGTAGATTTCAGTCACTGCTTTTAAGTTTCATTTGTACATTCCATAAGTTATATATACCATTATGTTATTATAGTTTGCACTCAATTAAAATCTCTCGTGTTGGAATTCTTTGGTGTACTTAAGTTACATTTGTTACTATTTGAAATGTGGCATTAAAATAATTTCAATTCAGTCAAAACCAAGTGTTCAGACTTTCAAATCCTGACGCAACTTTACAATTTCCACGACTGTGTATGTTTGCATGTGTGTATTTACGTTTATTCATCGTTGCCACCGGTTTCCCATATGGGCGATGACTCCAGAAAAATGTTAGTCATTTTAGTTTTTTTGGAGTATAGTGCATGATACAGAACATGACTCAGTTCCAGAAACACCACTGGTTCTTTTACGTGCCCAATGTAAAGCATATAACACGGGGCCACAGTTTTTGTCTCATCTGAAAGACTGTTACAACTGTCTGTGGTGGAGCAGGGGATCTAACCTGCGATTCCCGGATTACTAGTTCGGTGTGTTACCACTGGACCACTGTTTCGCTACAGTATGTTTGCATGCTCTAGTACATATATATATATACTATGGAAGGGATAAAGGGAGAGTACTCTTGACAATCTATGTCAATAAATATGTTGTCTTCGTGAACCATGTGGTTTATTGGATTTTAAAATAAAATATTATATATTATGTATGATCCTGCGGATGATTGTGTTGGAATGTTTGAATGTTAAACAATTTATCAAAAACTAAAACCAAATGTGTACATGAAAAACCAAATGTGTGTGTTGTCTAGGAGACAAAACTATTTCCATATTTTTATCAGTACCAGGTATATAAATACAACTATATCAGAGTATACCTACATGTATATGTTATTATACATTTGATATATCCATGTTTGATCATTTTTGTTTGTGAACTTTGCGGATGAAATGGGGAAACCACAATTGTACTGTTGAACAAATAGGTTGTATACCAGTGTTTTAGGTTCAACTTATTGTTGTGTATCAGTGACTGCATGTTATGATATGTTCTTATCAAGTTGTGATAATTCTTTGTTGATTTTCATAATGTTATAGTATATTTTTACATTTTATATGGAGCCATTATATAGTTAATGACAACATTTGATATACTCTTTGTGATTCCTGTTTGTAAATATTATGCTTAAAGTAGATTATGTCCATAATTTGCTATGAAGATATAAATTATATCTCCTTAAAAGAAAATTAGGGGAGACTTGATGCTTTTGGTCCAGTTACCCAGCCAGTTGTCTGACTGCCATCCATCACAAAATTGTGTCTGCTGTATATTTCTACTTCATGGAATGATTTCTAAAATGATTGCTGTTATGATATGTTGTGCAATGATTAAACAATGTTTGGTCACTTGTCAAAGAACATAATTATAATGAGGTCAATTGTCAAATAGGTGCAGGGCTTTGAGTTTGCTCAATATTGTTTAAACCGCTCAAAGGATTTTCAAATATCCTCAACATATGTTAGCCATAATCAGAATAAGACAATGTGAAGAACACAACTGACAGTGCCTGTTCAAAGTCAAGGTCATACGGTGAGTTCAAAGGTCAGATAGGCAGTTTGGCAGGGATGTATGTTTTGAGCAGTAAACAACCATCAATGTCTCCTTTAAATTCATTGTTGTCTGATTTGTTTTACATGTATCTAAATTGCTATGGATTTATATACATATTCTATGCTTTCGTATTTATATTGTTTTTTAACATTTTAACTATTATCATTTTGTGTAAGTTTTATATCTTGAATGGTTGAAATTTCTTGCTTGATTTTAATATTATTCAGGTTTATTATAGCTATTTGCGCTTTAAGTGCTAAATTATTTCAACAATTTTGATAGTTTACACCTATTTTTTTTAGTAAAATGACACTGAAATAGAATAGAGGAGTATATAGTTAATTTACATGTATGGTAGCCTATTTCTGCCATTAGTAACGCAACCATGTAGCCTACCATTTACTCTCCATCATAATTGTCTATTAGTTAGTTAATTTGTGTGTTAATGTTCAAGTTTATATATATTTCCATAATAAAACAATGCCTCATCACTCCCTTACCTGAAACTAGTTAGCCACTCTATGAACTACATAAATCCTATATATTTGTATCTAACTGGCCAACGTATTTTTTCATTGTAAAATAATTTTTGCTTAGTAAAATATTTTTTGCTTAATAAAGTGATTAATGGTGGCAGATATATGCTACAGAACTGACCTGATGGTAGTTTTTTACCAACATTTTTTATCAAAATGTGACTGCTATGTTATGTTATTTCCTTGTTATAAGTGGCTTTTGTTATGTGCGGTGAGTTGTGTTATTTCCTTGTTATAATTGCAGGGCCGTAAATTGCCTCCCCTGGAAGAGGAGGCACCCCGCCGAGCGGAGCGAGGACAAAAATGTTTTGGACCCTTTTTAGACAAAAAATGATTTTTTTTCAGCCCGCAATAGGAGGCAACTGCCTACATGCCTCCATGTAATTTACGGCCCTGAATTGGCTTTTGATACTTAAACTGATATTATTAAAAAATGCCACATGTTAAAATTATGACTTTTATACAACAATGTGAATATTCAATACAACACTGTTGGTGTATATCAACTATAACATGTGTGTAACGAAATTGGCCAAAAGATAATTAAATTTCATCATCAGCACTCGCTGAAATCTCCCGAGATCAGCGGTAAGGGTCCGTATAAGAGCCAGTATAACCAATAGTGTGTATGACCACCATTACTGTTTACAACAGTTTGTGCCTGGTGTCGCACCGACCCACGCACATTAATGAGAATCTTGGAATGTTGCTCACTCCTCATGGAATGCTTGAATCAAGTCTGACTCGCAAGGGTTTTGTATGAATAAATGTTCATGACATTGAAGTAAATTGACTTCGCATTATTAGTAGTCTACTATTTTGAATGCTGAAACCTAGTTTCAATGTATAGCTACATTTCTTGTTCATATAACTAGTGCCATTCCATTATTATTCAATCCAATAATTTCTTTATTGTTTGTTTGCAATCTTTTGAATTTTAACAATCCTTCATTCAGATACCCCTCATATTTTTGTAAAGCATTTGTTTGTTATCATTTGAGGTTTTCATCATCGACATCTTATTACAGAAGATAAATCTGGTGCTGTTATATATATCAATCTTGATGTTCAGAAAGACAGCATAATGTACATTTGCAAAATGTACTTAAATGTTTTATAGTATGTGTCTAAATAAATGCTCAATAGTCTTCCATGCCATTCATATTATTTTCATATATAACTGTTGAATGCATCAACAATTTGTGTTCACTAATTAGAGCTGAATACATCAAGAACTGAATACAGTAATAGTTTGTTTTCATGGATAACTGCTCAATGTTTCCGTGTCATTATACTGACAGTTTGATTGGTTCGTCTAAGGTATATGTAGCAGGAACCTGACTTGGTCATGCCCCTTTAAAATTGAACGTATGCAGCAAAACTGTACCTGGCATATTGGATTCAAATCTATACTATACATCCTCTGAGAAGGAGCTTTTTGTTTATAATCGATGACAAAACCAGGATTAATTTACTCACCTATTTTAATCCAGCTATTGTGATGGCTGTTACAGTATCGTTCATGGAATTATTGTGCTGATATTTCTCATATCTCATAGTGCTAACATGGTTCTTTACCAACATTGTTACCATATATATGATTAACTTAAATTGTTGTCATTGTAACAAAAGGTAGTAAGAATTTCTGATAATTTGTTTGAAAGAAACTGTCTTGCAATAAGATTTTGATCCAACAAAAATATATCATGTTTGTATGTCCCTAAAGAAAGGCATACAGTTATCACACTGTCCATGTCTGTCCTCTAGCACATTTGAAACACTCAGAATGTTTTTGTTTTAACAATGTAATTACACTTAATTCTGATAATTCAGTTATAGGCGTAAACATGTTTGTTTCAGGTTTCCCGACCTACCCTATTTTTTTTTGCCCTGACCCTAGAACATTTTTTTGTATGTTAACTTTTGGTAAAATTTCTTCTTTGTGGTAAAATTTCTGAGTGAATATTTCTTTAGGTTCATATTTCTGCCCAGTTATTAGACGCTTTACGAGTATTCCATCTACAGAGCATAATATTCACCCTGATTAAACATTATCCATGTTAACAGGAAAAGTTTTTTGGGACATGAAACCTGAAACAAACATATTGTTTAGGCCTAAGTATATGCAGTACTGATTATGTCTATGTTTGAATATTTGTCATTTTGGCAAAAATTATTTCTGTTTATTTGTGACTCAACACAGCAAAATTGTGAGGTTACATTGCAATTAAAGGTAATGAATTTGGTGCTGGAACCAAAATATCACAATTTTGACGTCCCCATGTACTGACAGTAAGCAATATATGCCCCATATGGCAATATGAAAACGAAATGATATGTTGTAGATATTGTTTCCTGCTTGCAAATAATGACATCACATATGTTACATATTCTTGTAATGACGTAAATACAATAGCAGCGCTCATTTATTAAATGAATGTTTGACTATGATGAAAGAAATGTAATAGTATGGCCTGAATTCTTGTGAGATTGAAAACTGTCTATTTGCATCTTCTAAAGTAATATATATGTATATATATAATATAAAATAATATCAATGTTTTATATACACAAACATTTTTGATGATCAATACTATGCTTTTGATTCATTAATAAAATACATATATAAGAAACTTGGTGTTAATATGTTATATCTACTGCATTTTATTATTTATACCCACCATATCGTATACTGAAAATATTTGCAACTTTTTGACACTCTATCAACTAAACAAAAGTGCAGTCATACAGATGACCATATCCCAACCCTGTATTCTATATTAAAAGGGAAAGTCTTTATAATTATCTGTGTAACAACCAGGTATCAGAATTAACAAAAAATTTGTGTGAAGTAAAACAAAGTAAACATAATATTTCAACTAAAGGTATCACTGAAGATGATTAATACCCCTACAATACTGCTGTTTTGTCAGACATATCGTAAACAAAAATCCAAGATCTTGAATTGATAGTGATAGAAAAAATTTCTTCCAACACTTCAACTCGTCGTGTAGAATATTAGTGTGAAGTTTCATGAAAATCCTCCAAAAGCCGTAGAAGTAGTTCGCTCCTCAAGTTTTTGTTAACACACCGATCAACCAACCTACTAACAGAGTGACTCCAGTATACCCCCTAAAACTTTGGTTGCTGTGGTATAATAATAATAATACATTATCACAACAAGCAATTCAGGAACTATGCAATCTATTTAAGAGCTTGAAACAAGATGTCGCAAACATTTAGACAGTTGTTAGAGCAATATATTACAATCATATCTTACAGTGAAGCAGTGATGTAGTGGATAAGGCCTTCACACAGAGGTCAAGACCAGACCTCCTCATAAGACACCATGAACATTATTCACAAACATTTAAAGACTGAAACTTTAAAATGCTAAGCCTTCTGTTTGCTCCTACGTTGTTGTTACAATACATATTTTAGTTGGAGAAAGTGTACGCTCCACACAGCGCTTTGATTCCGCTTCCGTTACATTCACAACGATTATGAAGGTATCGGAATAAGAGCCCGATGCTAAAGGAGAGTAGTGAAGGTGTAGAGTGGTTAACGACAATCATTCTGACAGAATTTTATTGGTCTTGATTCAATAAAAATGAAATACCAATAAATATAACTTTTGCTTTGACGTCTAAGTCCGAGTTTCAGTCTTAAAAAGGTCGTGAGCAAGACCAAATGTTTTCATCACAAGCTTATATAAATTGGTATACAAAAATCTACTCATGCATGAACAATGGTTATGATGTAACCTTGACAATGTAAAATACCAATCTTATCAGTTAGCTTCAAATCACAAAATTTACAATATTCTCCGATTCAACAGAAATTATGCCACTGACGTTGCATCAAAGAGCTTATAAAACAAAAAATTAGCTACTGGCGCACTGCTGACGTTTTCATGAAACTCATTGCAATTACTATTTTGAATATGGGCTGCTTTTGAGTTTCATGATGAGCAAAGGATATATCAATAATTTCATGGCCGTGGTGTCTGAGTTTATATACAAAAAGTCTCCATCCTCATGAATGAGAACGTTAGTATCAAACTGACAACCTGAATCCATGAAAAAGTTCAACTGGCAAATTAAACCAGTATTTTCAAAAGAGTAATGAGTGTTAGCCTTTGATGAAGCATATGTCATCATTACAAAGTCATATGATACACAACACTGTACATCCTTGTACAACCATCAGGCACCTCCATAGTCGATCTCTGGTCTCTGGAATGTTTCGGGTTGGTCCTTACCGTTAGTATTTACATGTAACCACGGAGGACATACTGCGGCCATTCAATATCCAATCTTAATATAACCCATAATTTTGAATATTTTGTGTGCTCTAGTCGAATATTATCATCATCTTTTAAATTTTAAAAGCAGGAAATCGCCGATTTCGCCTATCCAGATGTTATCGCAACTTTGATAATAAATGCGCAAACTGGCTCCGATGGCGACAGTCGTGACTTTTTAAGACCTATTTGGAGCCCCTTTCAGAGAGATTCTCTTGCATGCGAGCAACTGTTTTTATGAATGAATTCCATCGTAGAGTCCACTGCGCAATATACGGCGAGTTATTTTCATGAATGAAATCGTAGAAGAGGCTAACAACAAGCGTATGAATATCACTGTATCGGAATGAAAATTATACACATGTATAAACCAATGTGCTATAAAGGATAAGAAATTCTTAAATATTGACTCAATATGCTTTTCTAATATATTTTAACATTGTTCAACGTTTTTATTATGCGATGTTAAGTATCATGTGCTGTACTACTAACTCCCAGCGCATGGTAATGTGTACTTCGCACTTTGGGAAATAAGGTCAAATGAACAGCATCTGAAATGTAGATACTATGGCCTTGGGCTTACGCCCCAGGCCAAACATTGCCTAAATTTTACGATTGCCGATCATTCAATTTAGCTACACTACAGAAACTCCGACATATGTAAGGGGAGATCACTGCGTAGGAAACTGGGTAAATAACTATGTAGTGATTAGTCATAGACACAGTCTAGTCTGTTTCAATATAGTTCATCATTACATATTGCACAGGTCATGAAATCACACATTCATGTTTATAAACTTGTTACATAGCGTTTTATCTGATTAAAACAATATAAATCTTCGCGACTGGTACATAAAACCAAGAAAGTCTTCCTACTTCCAACACCGAACAATTCCCCATGGGGATGACTAACAACACTACTTACCGGATAAATCTTGAAATATACTATACGATCTACTTCCAGACGCAGTTGTTAAGGCAAACAATATTATGTTCATCTGGTTTTAATACAACACTGTCAGGTTTGCAATAAAAAAAAATGCCTCTATCGTGATCAAGATGTTTTTTGCAAACATAACAGCATTTAGGCAATAATTGCGTTTATTACTTTGCTTCGTAAGAAAAAATACATAACAAAGAACACGTTAATATTTTTAGGTTTTGTAAACAGTTGTATAGGCCTTAACGAAATGTTAACAAAGGTTGCAAACGTTGGTCGATTGCAGATAATTTGGTTTAGCGTTAACATAAGATTAGATTGGTTTACACTGATATGCAAATAGCAAAGCAATGTTAGCACGGCTGCGCTGAAAAAATAAAGTCAATTTGTATAGCACAATGTGCTGATTATGTACATGCATGTAGCATCCAATACGTATTATATCTTTTTAACACCACGGTACAAGTTAGTAACAGGAAAAAGGTTTTCATCTTTTCATATATCATTAAAGCTTGCATGACAATTCAAGGGACTATGCCAGTGAGAGATCATGATTAAAAGAATAGATTAGTGGAAATACATTTGGCTTTATGTTTTTTTTAAAAGTATGGCTAACACAGTGACAATTACCTTGCGATTGTTGCAACCAGGTACCCATGAGTTTCCATTACCATTTATGACTGAATACATGGTAGAAAATACCATGTGTAATATATCTCTTCCTCTGTCATTTTCTTGCGCTACCAGCATCTTAAGATAACAATCAATGACCTGGAAAATTAAATTTAGCCCTTTGTTAATGTTAATGCCTTCATACAGACACATTCTGAAACAATGCATTATAACTTTTTTGAAATGTTGCAAGAACTGCAAAAACAAGTCTGATACAGGTATGTCCTATGCTAGCACTAGCTCAGCACATAGGCCATTATAGAAAATATTGGTATCAGACGCTTGTATTTGTGGTTTGGGTAACATGTAAGAAAAGTGACAATGCAGTATTGTAGAGTATGTATGAAGGCAATTATTACTTGAAGACAAATTAACCTGATCCTGCGGACCTCTATTTGCATAATTTCACAGTAGACTGATTATCTAAAATTATCTTTGTCTCAAATCACATTTAATTCAGCTCATGTTGTATTGATTATTACGGAAATGCATGTGGTTATCTGTATAACAATAACATGTTCTTTAAATTAACCCCGCGACTTTTGCGGTCCTGGACAAATAGGATTCACCTTGTGTGTTCGTTAAGAATCCTTCAGATATGTATGTTGTATATAATTTATTTGGCTTTCAAGCCAAGAACGTGATTGTTCTGCTTGTCTGACATATTAGCTAAGTCAATACCACATGAGAAATAATATAACTTGATACAAATAATTCAATAGTTACATTTTAAAGGAAAGCATTATTCCTGCTCGGTTGCATTCCATAGTCATAACAACATTATGAAAACAAGGGTGGCAAACTGTCACAAAATACGCCCGTCATAAGTCAGAGCTCAGAGTTAAAACAAGACAAATTTAAGGTAATTTCTAAAATCAAACGGTGATAACTCCCGAGTGACTTGAGCGACATGGCTGGTTATCGAACTTGGCCGTGATATTATGCCCACAAACATGTTCACAATGTTTGGTAAAGATCGGATGAAAACTCTTTGACTTAGAGAGCGGACAAGGCTAATTTGGCCAATTTTGGATAATTCAAGAGCCATAATTCCGAAGTGCCTGGGGGCGATGTAGCTGGTTATCGAACTTGGCCGAGATATTATGCCCACAAACATTTTCATCAAGTTAGGTAAAGATCGGATGAAAACTCTTTGACTTAGAGAGCGGACAACATGTGGACGCCGGCCGCCCACCCACCACGGGTGTTCCTATAATACGTCCCGTTTTTCAAACGGCCGTATAAAAAAAATACTTATAAGGATTTTGTTAGTCAATAATATCATATATAGATAGATATGGTTTATTTTCAAAATCCATTAAGCCTTGCAGCCCATGAGGACAACATATTTACAAATATATACAATCATATGTAAACATATGCGGAGAAGATTATGTTATTACTTATAACAATGTAACATAAATATAATTACAATTCAAACAATCATATTATGTATATATAACCAAAGAAATCCACAAAGGCAATGATTTCCGTAATTGCAACGAAAAATACCGATGATGCACAATTCTCTCAGAGAAAATTATATAGTTAGCGTAATCATATAATATATACTCATGCATAAAGGTCAGGGTCAGGTTAATATGTTCGAACTATTACACCTACTTCCTCATATTTATGACAAAGGGTATTTTGTCGAAAAAATAATGTACCTTTAAGTTTTATGAGTTATCATTACATGTATATGCATTATTAGTCATTGTGCAAAGCATAATTTGCTTTACATAAACAAGATCAAGACAGGTATGTCAGACACTACGTGGGGCTACAAATAAGGCATGTCCATTAATTGTTGAAGAGATCCAGTGTATATTCTGCAACAACATACTACATAGTTACGATAGGCATTTTTCAGCAATGTCTATATGATAATAATATGATTACATATAATTATACATTTTTATGTATATGAATTGCACTTGGTATTGAAGTTGCCTCATTATTAAGACCAAGGAATATGGTAATTTTCACACAGAATTTGTACAATATTAACTTACGTTATCAGTAACAGCTGTACCAAATACCTTGGCTGCAGGGATGTGATATACACATTTCAACCCCCATAATATCTCAACAAACAAGGTTTGAAGCTGGAAAGGATTGTTAATACTGATGTGATAACCCAAAAAAACTTTCTTAAATGTAGAGAAACTTTTATCCACAAAACATTACTTTCGAGAAAGAAAACCAATGAACAACAAAATTACAGTACTAAGGAAAAAACTAGAACTCGACCGACCAACCATCAAAATACTAAAAATATTCATAAAATGTTAAATTCTGATAAAAAAGTTCATCTAACCAAGTGATGAATAAGTATTAACAATAACCATTTTAATAATTAGTATAATTGATTCAATTAAATGAGTCTTAGTTAAAATAAACTAAAGTACTCCTAAACACAAATTACCAACATTAAATGATAATCAACATGTATTCCAAATGAACAAAAAGTTAGCATAATATTTTTCATACCCTGCAATTCATCCCTTTCAATCTGACTCGGTTGTGACAATTATTGGCCAAGGATTTTTCATTGCCTTTAAACAAAAAAATAATTGTTAGATGGCATAAAAAGTATACCTGTAAATGTGATCAAATAAATACTCTCAAGAGAAATAATGTAAGGATGGCAGTTTCTTAGGTTTCAATGCCTTGACATGGTTCATACAGAACTTCCCCCCAAAAATCAAGTACTTTTCCCTCATTTTCATGGAGTAAATAATGTTCATTTATTTGGTATAGGGAAGAAGTGATCCAGTGTATTTTTCAAGTGTATCCCCCCCAAGATGACCATCACTGTGCACAGCGCGAATAAAAGTACACAGAGTGACAATTACTTTAAGAGGGCATAAAACCTGTTGACCCCCGTAGCGTACTGCATTACCATACTATCGCTTACTCGCCGGTAGACCCTATCAAAACTAACTCAGTCATTTTTTCGTATTTTTTTCTTTTCATCATTGTTGGTATGTTTGGTATTTTTTGTCCGTTTTCTATTCCCAGCAGAAGAATTCAATGGCAATTTACCAAAATGTATTTTTTTTTAATTCAAGTACTTTTCAAGGAGGTTTTGGCTATTACAAATTCAAGTAGTTTTCAAGTAGTAGGCATCAAATTCAAGGACTTTTCAAGACCTGTGCGAACCTTGTTTTAATAGCAAAACTAGTCGTTCTTCATACAAGGCAAATGTTGAGTGTGGCTAGTGTTTATTCGACTAAAATGTTGGCATGATTAATTTATAAGTAAATTGCCAATAACATTTCCATTGCAATTTTATATAGCTTAGCCTGTATGATCTTAATTCATTTATGTTCCTAACATAGCAATTAATAGTAAGTATCCAATAAAAGATGTTTTCCAACAGACAATAATTGTGAGATTCATATAGTGACAAAACTACTCACTGCTGGATCTAGGTCCTGAGGTACGCTGGTATGGTCTTCAACTTCTACACTTTGGTCATCTGGAATATTTTCAACTGAATGAATATAATCAAAATCGCGAGCGCAATCTCAGCTTATATTTTACCATAAAAAAATCTGTGACATTCTTAAATAAAACAGATTGCTGAATACCAAACACAGCCTCTCGCAATATTGATCTGTTACACAACAAACTATAAGATTGTGTTATGTGAAAGATACTGGCATACCATAATCATGTGCTAATGAAGTTAAACATATAATAATCATATTATCATGGAAAAGAACACAAATTTGTATTACATGCAACATAATATATGAAGAAATAGAAGTTATGTATAGAAAAATCAAGGCTACATTCATCAAAATTCTTTGCATTAATGAGTTTTGCCATTTTTCTCATAATTTTGTTATAGCAGGCATAGTTTTCACAAACTATCATACATTTCTGACTTAACGCATAGAATGTCCAAGACTATGACATGAAAAGGAACATACATGAACATGAAATACAATCATCACATTAATAAGCTCACAAGCATTTAAAGAATGCAATAGAAATCCATTCAATGCAAATTTCAAATAAAAACTAAAAAAGTATGTACCTTCATCTGCTGGTATTTTTATTTTTTTCGAAGGCTTAAGGCTCTGAAGCTTGACCTTTCACTGTATTTCTTAAAATACATTCGGCACATCAATGGTTCCACACCAAAGGGAATACCAGCCTTACCCTCATTTAGATTCATCAAAGTCTGGTCAATGCCACACGTCAACACTCAGACGACTATATGTCTTATTTACCAAGGGTTTCAGGGAAGTGCAGCATTATTGTTGCAAAGTTTACGAACACTTGATTGATCTCCTAAACATTTACAATATAACTTCATTTCAGTGTATTTTAAGATTTGCATGATTTCATCAATACAAATATACCAATATTTATCAAAGTTCCCACTTTTTCCCCGGAATTTTCACAAAATTCAAGGACCAAAACAGCATTCAGAATAAGTTTAAAAAATCATATTATGAAGTCTTCACCACAAATCTGAAACATTAAATTTGAACTTATTCACACCAGAGACCTTATGATATATCCTCGACACCCCGATCGGCGCCCCCCTAAGCTTTGCCTGCGAATCAGAACTTATTTCTCACATCCAATTTCAATCAATCGGTTAAGAATTGCGACAATATTAAGAAAGCATTTATCCAAAAACAGTCAAAAACCAGACACAACGCAAAATTACTTGCTACCATTTTGTGAACCTTACACTGCCTACTGTGTGACTTTATCAAGTAATAATGAAATTAACACACACATCAACGATAAACATTGCAGACGTGTCAATCTCGGCATTTTTTCACCAAGTTACAGGGGACATTTGGATGGATTTTTTGGTATAAGAAAAAACATATATTTCGATTTATTGAACTCTTGATAATACGTGATGCATTGAATGAATACTCATTATCAAATTGTGCTAAGGACGTGTTTTTCATCGTACATTTATATATACATAATATGATTGTTTGAATTGTAATTATATTTATGTTACATTGTTATAAGTAATAACATAATCTTGTCCGCATATGTTTGCATATGATTGTATATATTTGTAAATATGTTGTCCTCATGGGCTGCAAGGCTTATTGGATTTTGAAAATAAAGCATATCTATAAAAGTAGGCGTTGAAGGTAAAAATGTGTTTATATCTAATAACATGTTCTGGTCGCATTTTGACTCGTTTTTTAGATTAAGACAGACGCGAACTGTGATGACATCATTATTTTCCGACTGTTTGGGTCATGTGTCATCAAAACTCGTGAGACTAAAAGAAAAACAAAGATGGCGGCCCAGTTAGGGGAGGGGTGCAGTTACGGGGTACGACGATAACTAGTGGGTTTCTGTTTACAGAAGTCTCAAACATTTATCCACATGAAGTCTTAAACATCAAAATTAAAACATAAATGTATGATATTATTCACTTCTGTACAAAATAAATAAAAAAAATACTTTGCAATTTGCACAAAAAAGACAACTTCAACTGAAACCCGAACATTAAGTTAACATTCTTCAAAATCATATTTAAGCTATGTGATTTTTCAAAGTTAATTCAGTGATATTGCAAGCTTGAACAATAAGGTCATTGGGCAAAACAGATTTATCTTCTGTTTTCAGGTTTTTTAGATCGTGCTTAACACTGGCTTTTCCAATTTTCTTCGTTGAAAAGACATGTTTTAAAATTGCGTCCACATTTATCTTTCATCATAATCGTCAGACGATTCCAAAGAAGGACAACTCCGTATAGACTATGTAGGTTAAACACCACTAAATATAACATTGTGAGTGTCCAGAAAAAACAAAATTCCCGACTTTGCCCGTTTCCCAGGAAGCGTGGGAACCCTGATTTATGCAGTAAATTAAAATCAACTATGTTATCCACCTATAAAGCATTTTCTATTCCTCATTATCTCAAGTTATTTCAGCAGAGAAATGTGTAGATACATGCTATCTTTTATTTTCATCATAAAGATATTCTCCAATTATGAATTAAAAATATTCATCTTCATAGAAAGAAAAAGATTTAAAAATACACGAAATTACTAAGGCCAATTACAGTGGATTATTTTATCCATTTAAGGTGCAACAATTGTTGCTATGCCCCCTCGTCGGCATACAGTGAGTGTAAACAAAAACATGAGAAACCGGGTTAAAAATAATTGGTAGACAAGATGAGAAATAACCAATATTGAATCTTCTGAAATTTGATTGGACAGTATTAGTACATAAATAATTACGAAGTAGGGTATACTTGAATATGAGAATATTCTGGGTAATGTAGATGTTTCCATAAATGTACTTACAACCCTTACTGGTACTTTAACAACTAAATAAACAGCAAATGCAAGTATTAATTGACAAGTCTGAATAATACAGTTGTTCCATTATTTTGAACAGCAAGTTCTATATGATCACAGGTCATCACAAAAAAGGATAATTTTCCATACATTCCTGCTCTGTTGTTATCACTTTTCTATCTCTTTGTTCTTGTGGCACTGCCTCTGTTGGTTTACAGGGATGTCACTGACCTTTTTGTAGTTTTGTGCAAAGCAGTTTGCAGCTAGTTTGCTTGTGGGTAGAGATCCATTTTCCACTATAGTTGTTGTCGCACTCTCAGTTTCCCTTTCTCATTTAGCTGCTTCGTTAGCCTCCATAATTTGGTGTCATACTTTTCATGGTTCAATGATGCTGTTTTCTCTCTCCAGCTTTGTCTCACGGCTTGGGTTTTGGCTTTCAAGAATGTTGCCCTGGCTTGCTGGAGTTGAGACTGGGCGATGATCACTACCACCCAGCTGGTCTCCTATTTCTTGAATGATGTTTGCGTGTAGATCTTCCGTACAGAACGCAAGGTCCTGAGTGGTTGTGGAATGCCAGCGTCTGGAGTAAAGTGTTGGATGATCATCAGGATCATTTACCAGAATCAGGATATGGTTGTCTTGCCATGTTTCCACTTCCTCTCAACGTCTGTCAATATTATCATAGCCCCAGCTTTGAGAATGGCTGATAGTCACCAACTACCAGAAAATTACTATCTTCAAGGTATGGTGTCCATGGCTAGAGCTCTGTCATTGGGTGAGTAGAGGTTGACAATGTGAATATCCTGGTTGTTAAGTGTGAGGCAACGAACTTGATATTCAGGGTCATCCATGTGCGATTTGGTTTGTGTAGCTCTCACTTAATCGTCATAAATCATGTACACTGAATACTAAATACCAGCGCCTACGCGTGTCAGTTGACATCAACACCGGGTAAAGGTTGCGGTTTATATATTTAATACATTTCTGTTTTATAGATGATTGGCATTTTGTTTGTGATGAGCATTTGTTTATTTTTAATCATTTAAAAAAGCACTTTAATTTAGCTAAACACATGTACCACTCACATATATCCTACATGGTTAAAATGTTTGTATTTTTCACAATTTTCTAATCATGTATGGGTATGCCACCATCTGAAAATACTGTAATGGCGGTGAAAAAATGTTGTTTATGCTAATATAAAGCGCTGGTGTGAAAAATTAAATTGAATTGTCTGTATGTGTGTCGTATTGTTTCAGCTGATTACGCTGCATAAGATAAATTTATGAACACAACTATTAAAACACACTATAGTTTGTTGTCATTGGTGGTATTGTCCGGTTCAAACAATCGCCTTTTTCAATCATTTGTGGAATTGTCGGGTACATATCCTAGCCCTGAACAGTCATTTGCGATTTTATGTAGTCTTTTATGACTTTGTAGGGTATATGTCGTTTCCTCGTACATTCATTTATGATTTTGTTTGTTACCAACCCTCGCCGTGTACAGTCATTTACGGCTTTTTAGGTATCTACCCTAGACTTGTACAGTCGTTTATTGTGTAGGGTACAGACTACCCATGCCTTGTAATGTCAATGTCCGTGATGATCTTTTAATCTAACGAGAACAATTTCTATTCTCGTAATCTTGTATCACGGACCTATACACCATATAGTTCCGTGCTTGTATGAACGTCTACTTCTTCGTACAAGCCGAATATTCTGGCCATTATCTTTGTTAGAATTCCAATAATAATACAGCTCATGCAACACGTTTAAAACACTAGCCCCGTCTGCAACGGCAGTCAATGTCGATGCCGCGCCACTACCTTTGCTTTGTACAGATTCTACCTCCGCTTGTTACAGTGCCCTGCGTTCTGTTACGGCTATCAGTGGCGAACGTTTTGGATTTTATCCCTTGCCCACCATAGCACATCGGCTGCACACGGGAACCAAATTGCAAAACGTTACGAAACGATATAGCCGTTATCAAACGCAGGTAATTGTTATCGATGTTTACACCTGGTTAGTTATTACGGGACACCTCAAAAGTATGTCGGTAAGATCTTTTATGAGAATGATTATATCTGGATCATATTTTTAATATAAGTTTATGACTTTATGTTTTACCGCTATGCAAATGGAATCTACATGTATTAACGAAAGCCGCAACTTGGACGTAAACTTCTGATTCGAAACCGAAAGTAGGTTTCTGATTTTATTTGTATACATGACATTATAGGCGTGTTTGGGAACCCAAAATAATATTTACGATGAATAGCAGTAAAAGGTAAGCTTAATATACTGTCATTTTTGATAATTAAGCTCTATGTTCCTCTTGATGCTATACATACTAATGTGGTTGTAACAAACGCTACTTGTTTAGAAACATGAATAAAAACATATTTCTTGGTTGTATTTTTACAGCTTGTCTAGTGGTATTGGGCAATTTGTCTTTTTGGGCCAAGGGTATAATTACCCACTCAAAACTCAAGCATTTTGTCCAACTCCCCACAGTGGGAGATGCTAATTCCACAGTTCTGGTGTCTATTAAAAATCTGACAATTATTTCCTAGTCCTACACATATAACTCCGAGCATTTGTATTCTTCACGTTTTACCTTCATTTTTGATGATATTTTACGTTTTCTGTCAAATGCGGAGTCATATGGGATATCGTCATTTTCCCGTCGCACTTTTTATATAGGGGCCGATTGAAATTTGGTCGGGACGATTTCGTGCATATGAAATCAAATATTTCACAGTCTTCGAAAAAAAAGTAACCTACTTGCCCGAAGCCTGGGACAAGTAAAATTACTGTTGGACAAGTAAAAAATCCATTTCATCTGCCCAAAGAGGGGTTAGTAACCAGTAGCTTTCGTTAAGTTTCCAGCAACAACAACGTTTACGACAAGTTGTAACGAGCCCGCAAGCATTTTTAAATGATATCCTTATTTCCATAACCTGAAGCATTTGTTAAGTGTTTGTTAGTCATAGTAACTAACGAATTAAGGTGCTGTGTATTCGTTAAGCATGTGTTAACATTCCGCGCCAAAAATGACATTTACAAGTCGTTGCATATAATTATAATGGAGACAAAGAAAAGATTGAACAATTAAGAAAATATTTCGAAAGGACTGTGTTTATAGAACGACGGGCCACCATTTTCTTATATATTATGTACATATGTATTTTCAATATTACTGATCGATACATAGCAAAACAAAGAGAACTACGTTTACATTTTAAAGGAACAAAACATTGTATGTTGAAATTAATCGCTAATTAGCGATCACCTAACACTGATAATTGATCACCGTCAATGATCACAAATAATGGATTACCGACCACTGATTATCGATTTGCGATTTATAAATCAATTACAGATTATCAACTATTGATCACCTATCATTGATCAACGATCATCGATTATCGATCAATGGTCACAGATAATCGATATATGATCGTCGATCATCAACAGAAAAATATGCTAAAATAAAATAGTTTGGTATAGTGTTGCTTGATTTAAACCCGATCAACAGCTTCGAGCAGTAAAAAGCGAATAACCATTAACATATTATTTGATCACATCGCCACAGCCGCAGAAGGTAGTACACCGGATCAAACCGCGACCTTCGGACTGGTAATGTAGTGCGATAGACTGTGCTAGACGGGGATTCATGATACATTGAGTACTTACTAAATGTACTCTGTAGAACGCACTTTGGTTTCAACCAAACTATGGCATTTAACACCAATCATCACTATCAGTATCATTATTATCGTAATAATTATTATTGTAATCATCATTTCAACAGATAACGCCAATGTGCGTTAGCAATTAATCAAACAAATGTGTGTAAAAATGTGTTTAAACTTATTATTTCTGTGAGGTTTCGTCAAAATCTACAAAATGTACAATGTAAAAGACGAAGCGCTGACAAACATCTATCAGCCTACTATAACGTACTTGTACATAAATGGGTTATGTCCTTTTCAAGTTTTAGATACTGTTATCATATTCAAATATTCGTGTCATTAAAACATGTTAAAGAGAAGTGAGCTTAATGCGGCGCCGCATTAAACGTGCGTGTACTATATGCGAATAATTGTTTCTAAACGACAACACAGTAGCATTTCAATTGATATCAAATTGAAAAGGGTTACCGCATACGTACGTACATACGTTTTTTCCCAGACTTTCATGGTCTGTTTCAATTGTTTTGAATAAAATGTTGTCACTTAAAATACAGCATGTCTTTAAAGCGAGAGTTCTTCTTATTGAATGCTTAACGAAGGCTTAGCGAATACTCCGGAGATGTCGTTATGTAACGAAGACTTTGTTTGTTAAATGACACTAACGACAGCTTTTGGTTAGCACACTCTCAACTAACGATGGCATAACGATCATCGTTGGCTTTACGAATGCTTCTGGTAACTTACCCCAGGCAAGTCGTGTTCAGGTGTGACTTAGCTATTTCCAAGCCTTAAAAAAAATTGATGATATAGTAAGCATACTTTGACGGGTATGCATTTTTTTGTCAATTATTTTGTTGTAACAACACTTTTTTCAACTATCGTAACTAGTCTTCGTTTCTGGTTTAACTGCTAAAATCATCATGTTTCTTTGACTGTGCAAAACCCAGCAAAAGAAAGTAAGAACCTAAACATGAAGACCCATTAAAGGCCAAGAAGGCAATATGAGCAGAAACGCGAGAGGGGTTTCCTTTCAATTTGCCAGCAAGGTTGTACTTTGATATTGCATGTCTCCAGCAAAATCACAGTCTTTTCGTTGTTATTGTATTTTAGAGAATAAAACTAGAAACATTGATTTATTTTTATTATTAATTTATTTTTCGCCGTTAATTTTATTCGGGCAAGTGAACATGAATTCGGGCAAGTTGAAAGAGCAATTAGCTGTCTGCCCCAATGGGCAAGTCCTTCAAAATGTGAAGACTGATTTCACCGATAAAACTTGTGACACCATTATAAATAATCAATTATGGTACAGTTGCAACAAAAACCTTGAATAAAACATTTGCCTTGATAATGCAAATTGAGTTTAAATCCGTTGGGTAGTCAAGTAAACATCTCTATGTAATGGCGGGCGGTGACATACAGCGTGTTGTTTACATTGTGCTAATTGCCAATTTTTGCGTTTCTCATTGGTGTTATGCATGTAACTAAATCAGATTTTGGCACCTTAAGACAGTATCCGAAAAACATGTGATAAAACAATATAATCCAAGAGTTAAAATTTGTGCTGAGACTTGACTTTGCTACTCGTTTTTGAAGAGATGCTTTTAAGACTCCATGCTTGACAATGAAGGTAAAATATGAAAGATAAAAAAACAAATATTGAAAAATGAAGGTAAATGTGAAGGATGTAGCATGGTTGTCTAATTGTTTGGACCGACACTTCCCCAGTGATTCTCTTTGAAAATAATTTTTCTACCAGTGCCTTTTCAATTGGGAAAATAGGCATGATTAATACAAAATTTGGGAAAATAAGGTAATGGTTGTTTTGCTAAAAATAAAACACGGGCCGTCGAACACCGCTGCCACTATTGTAGTAAACCAAGGGATAAGGTGTGCCCAATGTGGGGCTTGAACCATCAACCCCCTAAATACTAGAGTATACAGCGCTCTACCAACTGCGCTTACCATGCAGCAGTCTATCTCCACCCCACTACGCAGTAAATGAGTAATTAAATCTGTTGCAGGTACATGTCATTTGCCTGCAGTCAGATATCCAAGAGATAGATTAGAGTCTAGCAGACTGAAATTGTTACTTAGAATAATATATTGATAAATTTCGTTCGATCCTACCTCGGACGAGTTATAAGAATCATAATCTTACATAAAATTTACCTGTATATTGGAGTGTAGCAAATATGTTGTTTTGGCATCATCATCATCATGTCTAACTGATTCACAAGTACCTGCGTGTAGCTAATACAATACACTTCCAATAAGCGAGAACAATTTAGCAGTTTACATCACAAAAATTCCACAAATCCAGCGTGAAACGTGCAGATAATGCCAGTTTTGTTTAGTCCATCGAGAAGTCCCAACATCAAATGACTAGCGATAACGTGTGATGATGCCTTACAATTTGTTTATTTCTTACTGACGGGAATCCTGTCGATTAATGCCACTAATGTCTTTAAATCACCCACAAAAAACGCATCATAGACGCCCTCTTAGGTTGGATCCCGGCTTTTTCTTATTGGTAAGTACGCAACATAGCTCAAGTACAATATATGCATATTTTGTTCCCGCGAGTGTTCGGGTTAAAGCTCACGTGAATAATAATGAGCGTGATACGGCTGCATCGTAGGCAGACATTTTTTCCGTAACTTGTAATATTTAATCAGCAAGTTTCTTTGGTGTTCTTCCTTTTGCGTAAGTGATGTCAGCTCAAATCCGTTTTCTAGCTGATATCGCAAATGCTTACTGCTTTTTTTTGTTAGACAGGGACTACTTTCTTCAGGAGTATGTAGATTTGGCGGTGCAGAACCTAAGAGTTCATCCGATGAGTGTCCGCGGATTTCACCTACTATAGCAATTGGCTCTAACGAGCCCCTTGCTAAAATAGCTTTTCAGCTGTGGCTGGTGTTTTTCGGCGCAGCCGTACTATCATGGTTTTGCTAATTACATATTCAGTGTTCTGTAAACCAATCAAATCTTACGTTAACAACCAAGGCGATTTCGCGCAATTTCTCTTCAATTTAAAAATAGTTGTAACCTTGAAGCAGATTGGTTAACATTTTCTATAGTGTATTTCAAGATTTATCCAGTAAGTAGCCTTGTTATTCATCACCACAGGGAATTTTCTGCTGTAGGAATTAAAAAGACTTTCTTGGTTTTATGTACCAGTCGCGAACATTTATATACTTTTAATCAGATAAATCGCTATGTTACAAGTTTATTAACATGGATGTGTGAGTTCACGACTTGCGCAATAAGTTATGTTGAACTATATTGTGTCTATGAACACACTACAGAGTTATTTATTATGCCGTCTCATTCGGAACACCTCGGCATTATTGGCTCTGCCGAATACCGCCAAGAAGTTACGATTGATGCAGTCTCAAATGCAGTGATCTCCCCTTACAGGTCTCGGAGTATTTGTAGTATAACGTAATTGAATGACATTTAGGCATTTTTTATGTTGTACAACAAAATTTAACCTAGAGAGTGCAACCAATTTGCAAACTTCAAGTTGCACCGACCATCTTTTTTAAAGATATATTTCTTGTTTATATAATGAGGTGATGTAAGAGCAAAGATTCTTTTATAAAAAGTTAAATACACAACAACCTGACTTATTAAAAGGAAATTCAGTCTGAGGGAGAAAAATGAACAAAGAATTTGGAAAAAATGATGATTTTTTGGGGGAAAATGGATACTTTTTGATAAGGGGAAACCTATATTTGGCTGTAAAATTAACAAAAAAATCACTGATTACCAAAGACCCGAAATCATTTGGCATATCAAATTCCCTTCTGTCAGGATTTATCTTCCATCTAAAGTATCGCCGCAGAAATACACTTCTTTCCTGTCCCCAAGAATTCTTCAATATGATAATGATGGAACGTTTAAAGATTTTTGTCTTTCAATGTAAGCTTTCAGGAAAGAACTTGACAGAATTTGGGAAAATTATGTGGCATTATTGGAAAATTAGGAAATTTGAAGAATGTGATAAAGCAGGGCTCTAGAAATACACTAGCCCAATTAGTCCAAACTATAAAAGACCATTGGTTATTCCAGTCTTAATCTATTTGATTAACAAAGTCTTTTGGCTGGTTTAGGACCAGGATTAATGAAATTGCAAATTTTTGTATGAAAATAATCAAAATTTGGAAATGGAGGGGGGCATGTCGTGCTTACACACTTTAAACAGATGAATTTAAGTACACAACACAAATTTTGGTAGCCATTTTGGCTGTTGACTGTGAATGAAGAAAATGTCTGTTTTGCTTGATATTCTCAGAAATTTGTTCATTCAAGTTGGGTACATGGATACTGAATAATAATTATTAACCCCTTATGACAGGCTGCAAACAGCTAATTTGATATTTTCTCCAATATCTTATGTTCTCTTTCATGTTATATAACATACATGTTTTTATGTTTAACTCTGACTCAGATTTTGTATTGTTTTGTATGATAATTGTATCATAATTTATTGTTACACTAACAGGCATATGTGAAAAGAAAAATGACATAATGTAATTCAATGCTTCTAGATTTTATTTCAGATGTTGGTGACACTACATGTTAGACTTGTGTTGAATAAATGGAACTCTTGGAAGCAGAGATGTAATGTTTGTGAATCTTGATAATGAATAACATGATAGTAGTCAAAATACTGATTTATTCCATAGGGGTGAGTTCCCTTTTTGCATGGATTTACTTGATTAATACAAGATTTCATATGATAGTCTGACATTGTAGGAATTTTTGTATATCAATTCACTGAGAGCAGAGACATTCAACTGGCCTGTACATGTATTTTGATGAAAATGCTTGTTTGGATCATGAAAAGCATTTTGAACATACCATAAAAGTAAATTTTAACAAATACTAACAAAATGTATGAGAGTATAGGCTAGCATATGAAGTTATACACCTGGGTTTTATACCTTTGATGCACTTAGTATGGGCAGAATTTTTATTCACTCTAAACACCATAAAATGACCTGCGTGAATATTGTTTCCCCATCTGTCTAGGTATGTAATAACTTTGAACAACAGCACATAGGTATTTAAGTGAGCTTATGACATTGTATTTATTAAAAAATTGACCATTGATTCAATCAGTGAAGACAGAGCTTTTGCTCTTTTCCTAGTTAAAATGTCCATTTCATATTTTTAGCTCTACTGGCCAAAGGCTAGAAGAGCTTATGCGATGGCACATTGTTTGTGCATGTGTAAAGAATTGCTTGTGAAAACGATACAGTCGTCAGTTTTGATTGTATCAAGAGAGCCTGGTTCCTTTGAAAATCAGCCAGATCCACTCGTGCATGACTAATTAAGGCCCTTGAAATTGTCAAAATTGCAAAAATTGAGCTTATTGACCATTCTTATACAGTAGTTAGATATCCTTGAGAGCTTCGTTCGGTTTAAAATCAGCCAAATCTGCCCATGTATGACTGGATTATGGTCCTTTAAAATTGGAAAAAAATCCTATAACTGAGCTTGTGAACACGTTAGCACCTTTTATTATCCTATGTTTACCAAACTTATACAGTAGTTAGATATCCATGAGATCTTGGTTCCTTTCGAAAATCAGCCTTTCTTATTATGGCCCTTGAAATTGTCACTATTGCTAACATAGAGCTTGTGAACACAATTGAGCCTTTGTTTATATCCGATATTGACCAAACTTAAACAGTAGTTAGATATTTCCTTATCTTGGTTCCTTTCGAAAACCAGCCAGACACGGCCATGCATGACTGGATTATTGCCTATTAAATTGGAAAAATTCCTAGATTTGAGCTTGAGAACACAATAGCTCCTTCATTTTTTCAGATGTTTGCCAAACTTATACAGTAGTTAGATATCCATATGTGCTCAGTTCCTTTCGAGATCCTATCTTGACAGCGTTATAGCCCTTTGAAAATGACAAAATTGCTATATTTTGGCCAACCAGTGGAGCACAGACCCTCGTGGGCCTCCTGTTTTAATATAATTTCATATACTATTTTCTCTTCTTCAGATATCAGCTGTTATCCCTCAGCGTACATTTAAAACATGTTCAGAATTAGATTGCAATAATCTTCCTGTTATTAAGAACTTCTGCCCAAATTATGGTGACAGTGATTGGAAATGCAGAGCCCACTGCATGGATTGCCGTGATGGGAAAATATACCACTGTGCAAAAGACTATGACTCCCCAATAGTTGAGGAGTATCAGATAGATGTAAATGAAAACTTTACTGAAGGCTGTGCTGAGGAAGAAAATTGTTCTGCAGGTTGGTTTTTATGCCCCACTGAATTTTGGTTTTTATCCCCACTGAAGAGGGATGCGGTAATGGTATCTGTCCAAGTACTTGCGCATTTGTGCATCAGTAACACTATGATATTCCATAATTATTCAATGTTATTTGTTAATTTATTAGAAATAATAGAGTACATGTGGAGGAAGTGCAGTGAACAAGAACCATAACTCTATCTCACTTCTTGAATTATCTCCCTTTATTATGTTGTCCTGCCTGGAGCATGATTCCAAAATGATACATGATTGAATGGAGTTTGTTGAAACTCCAGACACTGACAGAGGACTTTGTTATAACGATAGTCAGATACAATGAATCATTAATATATTTATATTCAGGGGACCGAAAGATTTATATCATTGTCAATGATATAAATATTTCGCTCCCCTGGATATCATATACGATTTTACTGTGATTGGAAATTTCGTTCAATAAGGTTTTGTACATATTTCAGGAAAAGAGCCTGTGCTGTCATTCAAAGAGAACATGCAACCCGTGAAATATCCAGTGGTGTATTGTGTAAGTTGCAAAAATGCAAATAGATACAATCCTGACCCGGTATTATCATCAACAAACTCAGAATGTAGGTTAAAAAAACAAAACATTTGCTCTATGGAAAAGCATAAAATTGAAAGTGATATTTCGGGATCATCGTCAGAGAGATTGTGTCGATGTGATGCAAGAGGAGGGTACAAGCCGATTGGAGCAGTGGATGGTGAAATATGGAGTAAGAAAAATTGGGAATGTATTGAGTCTAGATGTCCGGAGGATCAGTTTTTAAGTAAGTACTGACTAGTCTATAGGTACCTCATCCTCAGTACCCAGGCTATTCATAACATGATAACCTGGGCATACTGACTGCAAAAATCTCGTACTCATGAATAATTAATGCGGTGAAATCCAGCCACTTGATTAGTCGCATGACCCACACCTCATGCAATACTGAAATTTCCGAGGTGTTACAGATGAAATCGCGGTTCTGAGCGATCCAATGAGATCGCGGCTTTCAAATTGAAATTTGTTTTAATCGTCGCTGCCATTTTGTCGAAATTTGCTTATAGCTCTTCAGAAAGGAGATTCCTTCTTTTTTGTTATCCTCCATATCATTGGTCGAGAAATGCTAATGAATATTAATGCATCAAGATGTTTCTTTGCCCAGGGTAGTATATGATGTTATGAGCCTGGGTACCGAGAATGTAGGTATCTATGTGTAATTGAAAGTTCCCTCATTTACAATATTTACCTCCCTTGTTCTGAATAGTCAGCCATATTGATAGGCAAATTTCCTTAAAGTTTATAGGAAATATAATGTTTACCATGATAAAATAATCAGATATATAAATCAAAGCGCTGAAAGCGTAGGAAGACTGTCGGCTTGATCATCTCTGAATGGGTGGCTAGACTAGTTTTTAGCCGGGCTAACGCCAAAGGCGTTATCTGGCTATAGGCATCGTCGTGTCAACTATTGCATAACAATTGGCTTCCTGAATCATTCGGAACACCTCAGCGATTATTGCCTGTGAACAGCGCGCATATAAGGTAGTCCTGATTTTTTTCCATTTCATTGTCAATATGTACTTAGTCTTTCAAATAAAACGTATCAAATGTGTTTGATTTTCATCAAACAAATCTGAATATGATATTAATCGGCCTTTCCCGATTTTTCGAAAAAAACAAGCGTAGTATTTTGCGCGCTTTAGGGGAGATCACTGCATAGGAGATTGTCGAGTTGTAAACTTTTACACAAAACAGAAAACAGCAATGTTTGAAATCCACCAAGATAGAAGATAAACAAGAAATTCAGACAGAAATGGTAAGCTTCAACTCCAATCTAGCCTTGGTTAAAGATCATTAGAATATTACTTACACTTTGTTTATTAATTTCGGAACGAATTTGACCCAGTTTTCGTGACTTGAAATTGCGTAGACAGACCGGAACAGTACGCAGACACTACCAGTAAGCAGACACCTCCATATTTAGCATTTAGCATTTTAGGATCTAAACATTCTTGACTGACGTCAAATTACTCACAATTATTCTTTTTGTATAATTATGTTCTTCTTCCGGTATCTGGTATCGAATGCGTATTTGTACTAATCTGGGTTTTTAACTTACAAGCAGGCGAACTCTGGTTGAGAAACGTAAACAAACATTGTTTTTGCAGTCAACGGGTGAATAATTTTTTGCTGTCTGTTTAAATCATCTTCAAATCAATAAAAGAGAAAGAATATTGAAAGGCTTTAATAATTGAAAGGCCATTTTTACAAAGTCTCGCCAAAATATTCAACATGAAGCCAGACATGTTCCGTTACAATTCCTGAACTTTCATCATAATTATTTGGGCAATTGCATGTGACATGATGTGTACAGTTATGCGCCAATTGTTTACTTGTTTTGTCACCCAGAGCATAGGTCCATTTTATGAAGAAGAAAAAATAAATGGCTATTTAAAAGTTTGTTTTAGTATCCATTTAGTGTTCTTCGTAATACACACGTATCTACACTCTCTGTTTATACATGTGGCTATTTAAACCAAAATAAATGGAATTTAATAAAACCTTCATTCTTCCAGGTTTTAAAATCTGGAAATTAAACCATCAAAGACTTCTCTGAAAATTATTCCTCATTAGTGGTTTTCTTTTGAAGTGTATGTTGGTGTCCGCATACTGGTTAAATAGCACAGATTCTTTTGGCCGTGACTGTAGCATGTGCGTTGCCAAACTGCCCATGTGCAGTGGGTTGTTTACAATCATGATTTCCTCTAACTTTTAGAGCAAGGACTTGTCTGAAAAGTTTCAAAGACCAGATGGTTTGAAACACAGCTGAGTTTATACAGTTTATCAAAATGCTGTAAAATGTGACCTCATACTGTTCTGGTCTGTCTACAGCAAAGATGTACAAGTCTCATGTGCTGAGTGGCGTAAATGTTAAAATAGTCTCACTCGATGAAATATGTCTAGTTTTTCACTGAATCAAACAATTATCCTCCATGTAAGCATTATATTTGATTGATCAGAACAACACATGTCAGAGATTGAAATCACCTCTAGTTGTTTACCTTACAGCAATTTTCAGAAAATGTACTTTCAGTTTCACTCTCATAATTACATACAGACTGAATGTGTCATAGATTAAGTACATAAGCGTCGACTCGATTTGCATATTCCTGTATGACCCCCCCCCCCCCTCAATATTTGGAAATGACCCTCGGATATGAAATTGCAATGACCTTCAATTTTAAAATTCCAGGGAAAACACAGATATATGAAGAATCTAAATTAAGATAATTGTCTCATGACAATTTGATATCTTCAGATATATACATGATCAGCAAATTGAATGCCTGATTTAAAACATTATTTGAGATGAAAGGCAAAATTTATTATCATCTATTGGAAAGTTTATGGCAGTATTTTATTAATTTACCTTTTATTGCAGGAACAAGCTGTATGTGAGGTTCAGAGAATGGCAACATAAAAACAATATATATAAGATGCAACAAACAAATGTAAGGTGGCCTTATGGCGAAAATTAATATTGAGACTTTATTCTTGTCCAGTTTAAAGGGGTGATTTATTGTGGAAATATCCATTTTGGGCCAAAATTCTTGTCCGGTTTCCTGAATTAAGGGGTTTCCGGATGAAAGGGGTGATTTATATAGTAAAAAAGTTGGGACCGGACAATTTGTCCGGTTTAAAGAGGTTTCCGGATTAAAGGGGTTCCAGTTTAAAGGGGTTCAAGTATGAAGTCTAGTAGTGCATATTGTAATTTGGAGTGATAATGTTAAAAGTCAATGTCACAGGTGTTTGAAACTTGAAAACCTTGTCTGCTGTTCATCTCTAAAAACCCTGTTAGATTTTCATCAAAGTTGGTAAAAAGCATTACATGTACTGTGAAGTTTAGATTTGCATATTACAACCTGGGATCATATAGTCAAGGGCCAAGGTCTCAGGGGCTTTATGGACAGTAAAGCTTTTTGGTGCATATTGTCCAATTGTTCAGCTTGATACTTCAATAACAGGGATACAGGAGAATTTTTGCAAAATGCCTTCGAAGTGTCAGTGAAAAAATAAATTATTTTTCTTCCATAAAGTCATAAGGGTTTCTTACCCCAGTGAGTTGAGTTTTAGGCAATTGTGGTCCTACCCTAAAGAGTTCTCCCTTCTGGAAGGACTGGGGTAATATGGAGACATATGTTTTAAAAAAACAATTCTAGTTGATTTCTGGTAATACTTGAAATGTACATAATTTATGTTGAACACTAAATAAAAGTTATGAATGTTGGATTTGTATTATTATATCTGTTCATCTAGTCATTTCAACATGAGCAATGTTCTGATCACTTCATATCAAATATCACTGGGACTCAAACGTCATGAAAACTTCAGTAAGATACATGTTTGTATCTGGTTCTGTAAATTGATCCTTAACTCAGGATACCGATATGTTGATCTTGAACTTAAGTCATAGCTGCATGAGTATGTCAAAACTGAACTGAGTGTAACATACTTATCCATGGCTTTTTCTTGTACCACCATTGGCTAAATGAAACTAAGAAACAACAAAGAACAATACATGGTCCAGATCGCCTGACTTGGTACAGGCACAAAATGTGTATGGTTTTACTCGATTTTACACGTGCTCAAACCTCACCTGTCTATCTAGACTGTTTGTTATCAAATGTTATCACACGATAACAACATGTCAAACGTTATCACACGATAACAACCTGCACAGTATGCGTACATCAAACAACCAGATGAGATATTCTACGTGACATCCTTTCTGATAAACTATGTAGTACGTTATCAGTTTCTGATTGTCTCAGGTATTTGCACAAAGCCTATGAATGCTAAAACATCCAGCCTTTGTGAACAATATAAATCTAGAAGAAAGATCAAGTCTCAATGATAACAATCTATTTCAACTTTCAGTTTGTCTTGTTATCTATGGAGGAACTTGACCATATTATATTATATAAAATAATTTGCCTGTTTACCTAAAGTCACTGGACCGATTGATTTTTATTGAAAACTTAATGAAGTTTCAAAATAACATAACCTCGTCTTAATTACATCTTCAATCAATCAAGTTAGCCTGGCTGTCAGTACTTTCAGTACTTTGATTGTTATAACTTAATGTTGCTATTCCCAGGCTACATATATATCCTCAATACCTTATATATCAGAGAAATTTTGTTATGATTTACTGTGGTTATTTCCAAGTTACATATATACTCAATACCTTAAATATCAGAGAAGTTTTTGTTATAATTTCATACTTCATATGTACTCATATGCTATCGTGTATTAGGAGCATCTTCAGAAAATATTCCCCATGTGCCTCTCCCTTTCTTTTCTTGCCATCTAATATATTTGAAAGATTTTATTTTATTTTATTTGTTATTTTAAATATAACCCACAATGTTATTACATAATTATGTTCTAAAAGGAGACGTAGGTTCAAAGGGACAAAATACTAAAACATTTTGATGGATGCACTGACATTTCAAATATGTGTATTGAACTATGCGTGTATGTCTGTAAGCTTGACAGAGAAAAAAGCAGTTGTCTTTTGATAGAAAAATAAACCAAACAGCAGTTATAGTTTTATTCATGTAGTTTTATGCACAAGAGCATTTCTTTACCTAATATGACAAATTACAATTGTACCCCACATTCCCCTGGGACAGATCAAAACACTGATATATCTATTACAGATTACACATGTGCCCCACATTCCCCTGGGACAGATCAATACACTATATATATATTACAGATTACACATGTACCCCATATTGCCCTGGGACATATCAATACATCGATATATCTATTACAGATTACACATGTGCCCCACATTGCCCTGGGACAGATCAATACATTGATATATCTATTACAGATTACACATGTGCCCCACATTCCCCTAGTGGGACAGATCGATACACAGATATAACTATTACAGATTACACATGTGCCCCACATTCCCCTGGGACAGATCATTACATTGATATATATATTACAGATTACACATGTGCCCCACATTCCCCTGGGACAGATCATTACATTGATATATATATTACAAATTACACATGTGCCCCACATTCCCCTGGGACAGATCATTACATTGAAATATCTATTACAGATTACACATGTGCCCCACATTCCCCTGGGGCAGATCAGTACATTGATGCAGATCAATACATTGATATTTGATATATCTATTACAGATTACACATGTGCCCCACATTCCCTTAGTGGGACAGATCGATACACAGATATAACTATTACAGATTACACATGTGCCCCACATTCCCCTGGGACAGATCATTACATTGATATATCTATTACAGATTACACATGTGCCCCACATTCCCCTGGGACAGATCATTACATTGATATATATATTACAGATTACACATGTGCCCCACATTCCCCTGGGACAGATCATTACACAGATATATCTATTACAGATTACACATGTGCCCCACATTCCCCTGGGACAGATCATTACATTGATATATCTATTACAGATTACACATGTGCCCCACATTCCCCTGGGACAGATCAATACACTGATATATCTGTTACAGATTACACATGTGCCCCACATTCCCATGGGACAGATCAATACACTGATATATCTATTACAGATTACACATGTGCCCCACATTCCCCTGGGACAGATCAATACATTGATATATCTATTACAGATTACACATGTGCCCACATTCCCCTTGTGGGACAGATCAATACACTGATATATCTGTTACAGATTACACATGTGCCCCACATTCCCCTGGGACAGATCAATACACTGATATAACTATTACAGATTACACATGTGCCCCACATTCCCCTGGGACAGATCAATACACTGATATATCTATTACAGATTACACATGTGCCCCACATTCCCCTTGTGGGACAGATCATTACATTGATATATCTATTACAGATTACACATGTGCCCCATGTTGCCCTAGTGGGGCAGATCAATACATTGATATATCTATTACAGATTACACGTGTGTCCCATGTTGCCCTGGTCGTACAGATCAATACACTGATATATGTCTTTACAACTTTATATTACAGATTACACATGTGCCCCTCATTGCCCAGGTGGGACAAAACGTTCTGAAGATTCAGATGAATGTCAGCCAGTCACAACCAGGTTGGTGTTTTCACATGATTAAATGGCAGCTATATATAGTGACTTGTTCAATGGTCTTTCTGGCTTTAATGTTTAACCAGGTTTTCACGGAAAAGTGTGGTTATAATATTTGGGTATGTTGTCGGTTGGTTTTGCTTATTTTATTTGAATGATACAAATATCAATATGAATATTGATTTTTTGCTCACCCCAGCAAGTAGTGCTCAGGGGGAGCTTTTCCCACCGTCTGTCGTCCTTCAATAAATGCTTTAAACAACATCCTCCTAAACCGCTTGGCAAATTTTGATGAAACTGCACAGGGATGTTCCTTTTGTGGTGCCCTTTCAAAATTGTTCAAAGAAATGAATTCAGTGCAGAACTCTGACTGCCATGGCAACGAAAAGAACAAACCTAAAGGAAAACTTAGAAAATCTTCTTGTCTGAAACCGTATGGCATTAAGCTTAGATATTTAATGTGAGTAGCATTGTGTAGTGGTCCTCTACCAAGATTGTTCAAAGCATGCCCCTAGGGTCAAAATTGACCACACTCTGGGGTCACCTGTTTTACATAGAGATATGTAGGGAAGACTTGGAAAATCTTCTTGTTTACTTTATCTACCGTATGTAAGACATGGTCAAAATGTTTGCCTTAATAAAATCTAGGTCAAGTGTGAAACTGGGTCATCTGGGGGTAAAAACTAGGTCAATAGGTCCTATTATAGTAATACCTTGTTAACACCCTAGAGGTAACATTTTGACTTTATTTCCTCTATATGAAACATGGTCATATGTTTGACGTAATCAAATCTAGGTCTAGATTGAAACTGGGTCATCTAGGGTCAAAAACTAGATCACAGGATCAAATGATGGAAAATCCTTGTGGATTCTCAGGAGGCTGCTTATTCTACCAGAACGGCATAAAACTTGATCAGAATGTGTGGCTTAAAAAATTGCAAGTCCAGTGTGGTACTGGGTTATGTTGGATTTAAAAGTAGGTCAAATCATTGAAAATCCTCTTGGACAGTCTTCAGGCCAACATAGCAATGTACTCAGGTGAGTGATATAGGGCCATCATGGCCCTCTGGTTGAATATACAATGAGAGAAACTAGGTGTAGTAAAAATTGCTATGGTTTGACAAACTCAAAACAATTCCTGGTGGTCATTATAAGTTTGTGTTTGTAATGTCCTCTTATTCACTGCTGTAATATATTTTATCAATTTGCTTCAGAATCAAAAGAGGGATATACAATGTAGGGCCCGGTATTATAACCATTTCTCTGCACTCCAAACTAAAAATTTGCTTCACTGAATTGTGAGTGGGGAAATTTTGTGTGTGCAAAGTCTTTCTTAAGAGTTACATAGAGGACCACAAAGAATACTGAAGCCAAGATTTTTCCCCATTTCAGACACTCAAACCTTTACACGCAGACTTGACAGAGTATTTGTTGAGTGTAGAGTTCTGATTATAATTCTGACCCTGGTGGCTGGTGCCCTTCATGTTGTCATGAATAGTTTCTTGCTTGATCATATCTTTGGGCTACACAGTATGTTTGCTCTTCTGTTGCATACGCTCCCACATAGTGCTACTACCGTTTCATTCACAAGCTGCTGTATTACCCAGTATATTTTGATATTTGACCCTTTTAACCTTTCTGATATAACCAATGATTTAGTCGCAGTAAACAAAATCACCGTTCTTTCAAGATACTAATTTTCATTGGTCGGCACGATTACATGACTACTGAGTTTATAAAAGATTGGTATTTTCATGTGTTATAACCAATCAAATGTGTACACAATGTGTAGCCTTTCGTGTCCAGGGAAATTTTGACAATCTAGCAAATCGGTTTTAGCACTTACAGAAGACAGTGTTTCGTTCTTTCATCGAGGATTGTACTGATCAATAAGTTTTACAAATACTGTGGCGAATTTGAGTAACAAGATGCTGAGTATGAACGAGATGACGCATTTTAAAATACACAAAGATTCCGCATCAACAGCTGTTTAAATGACCTTAATTCACTACACATTTACTGGCATCGAAATAATTTTGGCATGCAGACAAAACGATAGTCACTTACGTTAGCTTTATTTAGTTTTTCTAGCATTTTTCATTGTCACAGCACCATTTCTATGACAGTGATAGCTGTTAATTCGATGCACACTCGCATAGATTTTGTTTGAACATGTTTGTTACATTAGCGAGTCACTGCAAGCGGCTTGCTGAATGGCTGTGGACACATGTTGATTCGCCTGTCTAAAAATAGAAAATATCAGTCTTTCGGGAGTTATAAAGCAGAGGGTGAATATGAAGGTATCGTAATAAGTGCCCGATGCTAAAGGAGAGTACTGTTGCACAGCTTGGTTAAGGAGTGTTGTTAGTACATCTAAACTTCACTTTGTAAATAATGTCAGTTAAATTCTATTTTGTGCAGTTCACAAGTTATTTATTGTTTATTATTCTCCCCGTTCTATTACAAAGAGGAGAAGCGCATATTATCAGGAGTTATGATGGGACTGTTTTTCATATAGTTATGGCCCTTTGATTATGCAACATATAGATTAAATATTTTCAGCTATGCAAGATAATCAAAATTATGTTCTTTTAATTTTTCAAGTAAGTTTTTTGTTGTAGGTAAATGTTTGTCTTCGTAGTGTTTATAATATATACATGTATATATTTGATTTCAAATATATTTTCTTGTTTTTATGGCACCTTTCAAGATCACCTTATGTCAGACCTCAAAATTATGATTAAAACTATTGAACAAAAAGGACATTCACTCACTGGTACATCTGTCAACACCATACTTATTTGATCATCAGCTGATATGGATTTGTATCAACCTACAGTCATTGTTGTAAAGGTACACATTACATTGACATGGGCACTTGAATTGTGAATAAAGGCTTCTTATATCTGTAGCAAGATTCCTTTTTTCAGTTTTTTTTCAGTTAGCAGGTCACAAGGGGTGAAAGCGAAACTGGTTTAGTGACATTTTTTCAGAAAGTCACTTTTTTGCATAAAACAATTCAACACATTAATGCCCATCTTCTGTGAAAAGATTGTATCCATAAATTATCAATTTTAGATAATATTGTAAAAATGTCCAAATGGTCTAAGTGAAATGCAATAATTTTTGAATGCGAAAACAGTCTAAGTGCATTATTTTGCACTTAGACTGTTTTCGCATTACTTTTTGAACATAGAATTACTAAGTTACTGTGAAACTTATTTTCAAACAGTATTTGTTCTGCTTAATAAACTATTTTATTGATGTGATTAATTTAAGTATAAATGCAAATGTTTTTTAAACCATTTTATTTAAAATATAGAGTAAAGTATAGAATACTAGGTAATATCACACAACAATAATTTATGGATGAGGACCTTTTAATAAATTATCATGTCAAGTACATTATATTATGTAAAATTTCAACATGTATTGAACTTATACATATCAATGTTCAAATGATTGTATTCAAGCAATTATTGTAATGAATTCTGTTTTATCAATTTTTAACATAACTGTGATATAAAGTTGCAGACAACTGTAATGTTCTATCATTTAAGTACTATAACATGAGAGAATAGATAACTATTATAAGCTAAAGAAATGTATTTTTTCTATTGTCTGTTTTAAAGTTCTACTGTTTCCTTGTGGTGTACTTTTCTGGAAATAAAATGTGTTGACTAAGATGAGCAAATGACATCAAATTGCATTTTAAGAGTTGGACTTATTAATTTAATACAATTTCAATGTTAACTATAATGATTACAACTTTGAACTTAAATATATAAATCATTATTATTCAGATTAAAAAAAACAGCTTTGTGCAAATCTACATCAGCTGCACCAATGGCATGTTATTTCTGTAAAAGTATGTCTTAACAGTAAAGTAAAAAAGTAACTGTTTTCAGATATATTAATTGCATAGTGGATGTGTCTTGCTTTTTGAAATGGGTTACTTTATAATATGACGGTTTCCTAAAGAAGTCCAAATTTTTCATTGAAATTCCTTATTTTCATGTTTCTTTTCAAGGTGAATTTTGATTAAGTTGGAATATCTTTACTTGCTTGAAACAATATTTTTCTAGTTTTTCGAAACAGTGGCTTTTCATACAGTTTAACAGTGGATAGTTAGCTTCAGCTTGGTACTGGCTGTGACTGGTGTTCAAAGATTTCATTCTTGAGTACACAGCCAAGGCCAACTGAAGACTATTGACTACTGGTAAAATACTATATGTGTAAGTTGATACTGTCTCAACTTTTCAGAGTTAAGTGGTTCCTGAAACAGCCCTAATATTTTAAAATTTAGCCCTACTTTTTGTCAGAAGCTTCCGGAAAGCCTGCAAGAGGGTATTTCGCTCACCTGAGTACATTGCCATTTGGCTGAAAATGTTTTACCCGTTTTGAACTTGACCTAGATTTCATAAAGACAAAGTTTTTTACCAAGTTACACGTAAACCAGTTTGAAAATGTGACCTCTACAAGCATTAACAAGGTTTTACTTTGAGTTGGACTGTTGACCTAATTTCTGCCCAAGTTTACCAATCTTAACCTAAATTTCATAGAAACATACATGGTGACTAAGTTTCATCAAGATGAAAAATGTGGTCTGATTCTATAGCAAAAACAAGACTAAAGTTTGAATATAGTTAAATACAGTATTTTTTATCAATGTCAGGTAAATTCCTTTGAATACATGCCTGCTTTAAAAATGAAAAAATATCTTTTCCACTTGATCAAAATTTAATAATTATCAGGTATAGTTACATTAAAAGTTGTAAGTAATGGGTATTTCAGAAAATGTCTACTATTTTATATGGTGGTATCTTGAAGTCAATATAATTTGTTTCTTATAAGTATTTTTTTATTATTATTTATTTTATGCAATACTCGGGTAATTTATTAATGATTTTAACAGAAATATATCTTCTATTTTAAGTGTAAATGACAAATATGTTTTCTCTACAAAAAAGAAACCTCCTAATCATAAATGTGAAGTGAAGAAATTACTTCTATAGAAATATTACTGTATAATATACCGTATTATTTAATGGCCAAATAGATAACGCCTATCACATGGCTGCATGTCCTTGACAGCCGTTTCAATTTGCATTGCTAAAACTTGGACAGGTTAAAATTCAATTGTATTTATTCTCGCTTAATTCCATGAAATAAACATGTACCACTGGCACGTGTAAATACATTTACCAACATAAGTGTAAAACTTTACAAGTTTTCCAACATTGTCTCAAAATGCCTTGATTATCAGAAGGTGAGCAAAACATAAGTAAGTGAAGAAGGCATGTGTAAGTTAGTTAAGCTGTAATAGGACAATGTATAAACTGACAAAACAGTTTGGCTTGCAAGTGAATTATTCAGGACAGTCTAAGATCAGATATGTCATGTGCAAGTTGCTGGCCAACAAGAAAGTTACAGCTAGCATTGAAACATTTATTTGACAAGTTTAGATCAGCGATGCTGACATCTCATCTATATAAAGTTTGACCTCAAATAAAATGTAGCCAATTACAACATGAAGATTGTCCAGTAATTAAGAGCATGCCATAGGTCTACTGATGTCATCATGTCACTTTGCTGTAGTTGGGAACTTTTACAATGGGCACATTTGCATTGTCACACATTGTCAGGAGTAGGTTATATTGTTTTTAGGCAAATCATGTTTAGACTTAAGCTATGTGGATGGTCCAATATGTTTTTCAGCAAAACATTGATTCTGATGAGATTTCTCCAAGATCGGTCCAAAGTTGTAACCTTTAAAGTGTTAACAAAGTCTACTGTTGATGACGGACAGATCACCGACAAAAAAGTCAAGACAACCACAATAGCTCACCTTGTTCTCAGTTGCTCAGAGAGCAACAGACAATGCTATAGATAGTAATTGTTCATATATTTCTGTAACCGAAACGAATAACTGAAAGGGTAGTAATTGAAACCGAACTTAAGAACCTGTATCGTTGCAGCCCTATAAAATATGTATGTGTCAATATCCCTGATAATATGTACACCAATCTAACCCATCAGCTAGGTCAAATGTCTTTGATGAAAATAAATATTAATTCCTATAAATTTACTATAAAAGAACTTAAAGCAGCAACAACTTAACACTGCCCCTACATCCAGCATGTAAACAAATACAGCATACCATTATATGGAAACTTGAAATTGAGTTGAGTGAAACACATACTCAACCTCTTTATCATTGGTCCAAGTGAAAAGGGCTCCATCAAAACAAGGGCATTAATGTGTCTTTATTTTCAGATTTCATGAAAATGTAGAATATGTTTATTCAATTCATAACCTATTATGCACAAATGTAAAGTTCATAATAATTATATCTCCCTTAAAAACTGAATCATTTACTACTTGTACTTAATTTATTAAACTGCTGGAAAGAACGAGATTTATGTCTTATAATGTTTAAAAAAATTGTTGAGTAACTATTGTTCATTATTTGATCAATGAATTAATAAACCCTTCATTGTGATAATGCACAAAATTTGTAATTTGAAAGATGTACATGTATTCAGGTTACTGATAAGCCTATTAAGGGATTCTGAGTCGATATGAAGTAGTTATAAACCCAGTCTTTTATAACAATATGTTGATGGAGGAATTATTAAAAAACATGTATTTATAAACTTTAAATAAAAAGTAAGGTATCATATCCCTCATTAAAGTATGAAAGAGTAGTAGTAAACATATAATTGCACCAAAAGGCCTAAAACATGTAGTTTAAATCAATGGTAGAATCTCCTCTAGTTCATAAACAACCATGGTACTTCATAAAGTTTATTATTCATGAATTGGATACTTTTTAGATGAAATACAAGAATAATGATACATTTTTATAAACTTATGAGTGTTTAACTTGTTGACTGTAGCCCCTTACATGTCCATTATACTTAAAATTGCCTTAAATGAAACTATTATGCTTTATGTTAACTATAAATAGTTATTTAGTACTAAATAATACATTTGGGAAGAATCTAAATATCATCATTAGTCTATCATACATACTTATTTTGTTATTTTCACTCCTTAATTAAGTGCGAAAAAAGACTAAGTGAGTATAATTTTCAGATTTTGTACTAAACTTCAATTATACAATAAAGAATAAACTAAATTGTGGTGCAAGCTTATCAATATTCTGTATTTTTTAAAACAATTTTGTCACTTGGACTTTTTTCGCATTCAACAAATGTTACAATTTTGGTCAAATATTGAGCGCGAAAACGGTCCAAGTGCATTTTCCCACATAAAATCTTTTTTTCTGCTTTTTCTCAAAATATTCAACATTGAATGTAAAACATGAGTAATTTTGATTATACAACCAGTAAATCAACATTACAAATTGTGTCCAAACAAAATAAACTGAACAATTTACTGAAATGCACTTACACTAGTTTCGCTTTCACCCCTCGACTGGATTATCCTAGCCCAGCATGTAATTAAATTGTTCACTATCTCAATTTCATTGTACATTTTTGTATACCTATTTTCTTGGGAGATCCAGGACATTTCCAGTGCTGCATATTACATTCAGATTGTAACCATCAACAAAGTGAGATTTTCCAATTAGAGTCTTGTTCGAAGTTATAACCATACTTCGGGGAGCATCCATCGGTTCCACCGATATCCTTGTTTACAATATTGGCACTATAGGATTGTCCTGATTCTATACACAATTTACATTAACTTCCTTAGTTCATATATTTCCCATGTACGCAATAATCCTGATGTCAGTGAAATTGTATTCATATTGTTTGTTTGTTTGTTTCATCGGGTTTAATGCCGTTTCTCAATAATATTTCAGTTATATACGGTGGCCGGTTCACCTAACCAGTTTTTCCTGGACTGAATTCTTACCAGTACTAACTTACCCTTCCACAAGGAGCCGGCAACTTCTCCGCATGTGGAGGAAAATCAACATTTTTGTCAAATTTTCATGGAAGGGTATGACCTGCCGCGACTGGGAATCAAACCCAGATCGCCGGGTTACAAGTCCAGCCCACTACCCACTGGACCACGGCCGCGGCATAATTGTATTCATATGAAAACAGAACTGGTTCTGGTCTAAATTTGAAAACTTTGTTTTGTGAACTTTCCACATTTCTTGTTTATATCATCGATGATGCTCATATCAAAGTGCTAAAACATTAAAAAATAACTTATGAAAACAATGGTCTCTACATGCGGTTTTACATTACTTTGATGCAATTTTATTTTGTATGATCGTTACAGAAAGACAGATTCCAACCAAACTACACCAAAGCCGAGAACTACGCCAAAGCCCAGAACTACACCAAAGCAAGCACCAGAGAACATCACTAGTGATCCCACTTCACCACATACAACAGATTCTGATTCAACAAGTCCTATAAGTAAAGGCTAAGTTATTTACAGTGACTGGAACTTAATTGGGTTGAACACCCTAGATAACTCAGACTGATTACAAAGTCCCAATCAAAACTCTTCATATAATCTATATTATTCTACTACGTTTTATATATAATCTTTATTATTCTACTACTTTTTGTTTGAACTGCCGAGCCTCAAACTCTCAAACCAAATATTCGGTCCCTTCATCATAAAATGCTATATAATTTGTGGGGACGGATGTTTTGGCCAACAGATGTTTTGTCCTTGACGTTTTGTCCTAGGACTTTTTGGCCTGGACCTTTTGGCCAGCCATATTTTTTAGATCGGTTCTTTTGGCCAAATCACTATTTTCCTTGCTATAACTCTATTAATATAAGAAAACTATTAAGTATAAGAACATTATATTAATGATATTTATAATATAAATGTACTTACACACATTTTTAAACCAAACTACATTATTGTTATCTAATTAACAGTTTAAAGCAAACAACAACAATTACATTTTTTTACCGTTTTTTTAATGTGATAATTGATTATTATTTAGTACAAGATAGCTTGTAACTATGAAAGCTGTGTTTGACATCTCTTTATTCAGCATAACAGAAACAACAGAATACCTTAGGTTTACAAGTATTTGATGGCATCCAACAATACAGTTTTGTTGGTGTTAAATATTAGTAGAATACATTGTATGAGGATAAATGGTTGTAAACATTATTTTCAAATATTTCTTTGTTTTATATATTTTCAGACCGGAATATTTTAGTTGGATTAATATTAGCAATAGTTTTGCTAGCAATAGTTTTGCCTATTTTAGCATACTTCTGTTTTAAACGTAAGTACATTTTTTAATTATGAACCTAGTTAACTAGATCAAAGCAGTCTATATTTAGCTTATCTGAACTGAAGGCTCACTTTATCATTTTCTTTGTCTGCTGATTTCAACATACAAGCTACTTCAGCATGTAAAAATTGGATGTATAAAGTTAAAAGTCAAATATCTGCCTGTAACTTGAATCAGTTTTGCAAAATTAAAGTCTCTATTCCTGTACATTCATGTGTTGATAGTCTAGTGCAAAAAACACATTGCGTTATTTATTAATGACTGGTCAGTGACACTTAATCGTAATGAAAGTGTATCGGGGCGTGGCCACAATAAACTTCGTACTTATTGTTTGTTTAAAAATGAATTTGTCAAAGAAAAGTATTTTGTAAATTTCGCTGTGGTGTAGCACCGATCAAAATTGAGACTGGGAGGTATACAAATATAAAACTTGAAGATCGTAAATGTGACGCTTGTAATATTTTGGAAGACGAACCTCATGTAATATTAGACTGTTGTATGTACAACGATTTAAGATTACACCTATTTGAGCAACGATTTTTCATAATAAGTCTAATGTAGACAAACTAATAATGCTATTCACACATCCATTGTTGATTTGTATATGTGCCAAAACCTGCTTTAATATTTTACAAAGACGTAGCTTTTATATGTGTAAATAATGTCTAACATTTTCTTAATGTTATTGTTGCACATTTTACATATTCTGAGAATCATATTGTTGAATCGAATGTGATATTTATTGTTGATAATAGTCTCTTATAATTCTATACAGAATGGCTATGTACTTTTTTTGTAGTTAGTATATTGTTTTTGTATTGTGTTGTACTGTACATAGATGAGACAGAAATAAAGAATATATACTTGGTAGTTTTTGCTCTCAACAATATATGGGAATGTTTTATGAAGATATTGTATAGAAACTGTAAATCTCGTCCAGCAGGTAGGGTTAACGGCAGTTTGTTGCTCTCGTAAAAAATTCATTTTGGAGAATGCTCAATGCATATAATACGTGCATCAGTATATTTTGTAGATTTGCTGTATTTCTGAATGTCTGAATTTCTTTGTCTACTCCAGTCAAAGATTTTGCTCACCAAAAAAGAAATTACTACAAGTCTTAACTGGTTGCCATTATAACCTCATTGTGTTTAAGATTTGCTTTAAAAGTCATCAAACGTTTGCTTCTATTTTGCAGATAAGTTATGGAAATGTTTTACGAAGAAATCGTATAGAAACTGTAAATTTTGTCAAACAGGTAGGATTTAGTGTAGTTTGTTATTCTCGTAAAAGATTCATTTTGGAGAATGCTCAATGCATATAATACGTGTATCAGTATATTTTGTAGATTTGCTGTATTTCTGAATGTCTGAATTTCTTTGTCTACTCCAGTCAAAGATTTTGCTCACCAAAAAAGAAATTATTGCAAGTCTTAACTGGTTGCCATTATAACCTGTGGAAAAATATTTATTTTTATACCTCCACTGCCAAAAGATTGGGGGGGGGCTGTATTGGAATAACCTTGTCCTTCCTGTCCGTCACAGGACAACAGGTCAAATGTATTTTCTTGAATATCATCACAGATATTGCTTTAATACTTGATACGTGCATACTGGCCACTATAAGGCAACTATGTAGTGCAAGTTGTATAACTTTGGCATTGATTTTGTAATCATTATGGCCCCTTTTTGGACTTGTGACAAATCCAGTGACAAGGCATACACATTTGAATGTCTTCACTTACTGATTTAAAATACCTCAATAGATTTTGTTGATACAGGTACACTAATAATTAAGGCTCACCACTTCATCCATGTTATGTCTCTAGCCTAAAGATACTATATAGGAATCACCTTGTCCCATCCGTCTGTCAGCCACTATGTCTGTCCATCCTGGGACATTTGGACAAGTTCACTTTTCTCCAATATCATTAAACACATTGATTTAATACTTGCTGCACATACTCACCAACAAAATCAAGATTAATTTCTAAATATTAATCTATTTTATTCTGGCGCAATTTATGAATTGTATTACGCACGCTACGCTGTTTATACGGTTCGTCCATATGCAGATCGGTACACTAGTACTTATCGACCAGCTAACGGCGTAACTAGGCGACCGAGGTTCGGAATCCCGTGCAATTATGACGTAGTATAAGCTATAAAAGCGTAGGTCTCGATTTATTCGTCCTCTTTACAAATCTGAACGTTACCAATACACATCGAAATTAAATATGTCAGGACGTGGCAGAGGACGGAGACGAGTAAGGAGGTGTTTAGCGGAGAGGGAAATTGAAGTTAATATATTAGCGGCAGGACGGAGAAGAGTAAGACGGGGAGTAGCGGAGAGGGAAGTGGAAGATAGGCCAGCGGCAGGAAGGAGACGAGTTAGGCAGCGCGTAGAGGAGAGAGAAGTGGAAGTGAACAGACCCGTGGCCAACAAGAGGCCTAGGCAGGCGTTCGATGCCAACGAGGGGACCGAAGAAAGGGGTAAATTATGCGAGCATCTTCTTTGCTCCCATGTGATGCAAACGCGGCAACCAGTGCCGGAAACGCTGATAGCGTTAATGTTAACCATGGGGATCAAAGCAACGTTGACTTGACCCCCACGCAGTCGCCAGAATGTATGACTCATTACACTAATAATGATAGCAATGCTAATGTATTTGGTTTGCCGCCAATAGATAACTTTCCAAGACTGACTAATGATGATATTACTATGAATGTACCTTTCTCGCTAAAGCAGCGCATTTGTAAAGGGGAATATATTAATATGTCACTGTTATTAAAGGGTGCGATGGAGCTAGCAGAATATAATAGCGGCAGCACTTTGTCTCTTTCAAGTACCGGTAAAATTGAGTGCCGCCCTAAAGAGTGCAATGATGACATAGGCTCGATAGAAAAGTGGACTGACGCATTTATTATATATATGAGTATTTATTTGTCGGCGTATCCGCACAAACTTCATGACTTGTTACATTACTCTTTCATCATACGAGAATGTGCGGCGATTCATGGGGGTAATTTCTGGAAAACTTATGACCAGCAATTTAGGAGTAGACAAGCTCTAGCACCCTCATCATGGTCAGTAATAAATCAAGACTTATGGCTTAGATGTATGCCATTCCGCGATGAATACAAAGCACGAACTTCAAAACCACAAAATATCTGTTTTGAATTTAACAAAGGCCACTGTAAATGGCCGAACTGTAGGTTCGCGCATATATGCTCCAATTGTAATCGTGGACATTCTGTAGTTAATTGTACCATTAGTTCAAGCAAAACGTCGTTCCCACAGAATAATGTTAACCCTACGTTTAACACGACTCCCGCTCAGCCGAATTATCGGTCCGAGTGTCGGAAACAGGTCATTTTCGCGGCCAACCACGTGGGTGGTTTCCTAGGAACAGACCGTACTCGAGACCCAACCGGGGGGACTTTAGACGCTAATGACAGCGATATTTACAGAATGGCTCCGTCGCCAATCTATATACCAGTATTAAAACAATGGCTTCAAAGTTATAATTCGCCTGATTAAAAAATATTACTATCCGGATTCATGTACGGTTTTAGAATAAATTTTAACGGTCCAAGAACACCACGTACGTCGAAAAACCTTAAATCCATACTACAATATCCAGATATCGCTAAACAGAAAATCGATAAAGAAATTTCAATAGGCAGGGTAGCAGGTCCTTTTAAGAGTTCACCAATAAATAACCTTCAAGTATCACCGATTGGTATTGTTCCCAAGAAAGCGTTAGGCGAATATAGGCTAATACACCATCTGTCATTTCCAGAAGGTTTATCAATTAACGATTTCATTGACCCACAACTATGCAGTGTCAAATATACAGAATTCGATGAAGCGATACACCTGGTACAGGATCTAGGTCAAAACTGCTATCTGTTCAAAATGGACATTAAAAGCGCTTTCAGGCTTCTTCCGGTACACCCAGAGGACTTTGAACTTCTTGGGTTCTCATTAGAGGGGAATTATTATTTTGATAAATGCTTACCTTTTGGATGCTGCATTTCACCCAGCCTATTTGAAAAATTTTCAACCTTTTTAGAGGCTATTATAAAATACCGCATAACAAATAAGAAATTATTGCATTATTTAGACGATTTTTTAGGAGGCGACAAAACATTGACTGGCTGTTTAAAAAATATGCAGATATTTACTGAGAGTATGCAAGAAATTGGGGTACCCCTAGCAGACGAAAAAACGGAAGGGCCATGTAGAATATTGGTATATTTAGGATTAGAATTAGATTCACAGGAAATGGTAGTCCGAATTCCCAGGGAAAAAATATTAGAGGTCGTGGAAAAAAAGATATAATGTCAAAGAAATCGGTAAAACTTAAAGAAATGCAATCTCTCATAGGTTCTTTGAATTTCTGTTGCCGCGCCATAGCAGTGGGTAGACCGTTTTGTAGGCGCCTGATAAATGCCACGTGCGGAGTCAAACGTCCATACCATTATGTCAGAATAAATAACGAAATGAAGCGCGATTTAAAAATGTGGTTAGAGTTTTTCAAACAATGCAACGGTATATCAGTATTTCACGATAGGTTTTGGGTTAGCAACGATGACGAACAATTTTTCACAGATAGCGCGGGCGGCATAGGCTTTGGAATTTGGTTTAATGGGCATTGGTGCCAAGAAGAATGGCCCTCGGGCTGAAAAAAAAAAAGGGCTTAACCAAGGACATTACATTTTTAGAACTATTTCCCATAGTGGTAGCGATAATTGTGTTCGGAGATCAATTGAAAAACAAGAAAATTCGATTTAACTGTGATAACAAGTCAGTGGTGTATATCTTAAATTCGATGACTTCAAAGTCCGCCCGCGTATTAGTTTTGTTAAGAGTTTTGACTATACAATGCATTCGTCACAATTGTCTGATCAAAGCATCCCATATAGCAGGCTCAAAAAACGAAATCTCTGACGCACTTTCACGCTTTCAGCACCAGCGATTTCGCAAACTGGCACCGTCCGCAGACCAGAAGGTAACTCCCATACCAGACCATCTATGGAATATATCCAGCATAGATCTAGACAACTGGTATTCGAAGGGATTTCGGCAAACACGCATTTAGCATACAATACCGCCATTAATTCCATGAATTCATTCAGAAGATTATACAATTTACCACTCGTTTGGCCCATTCCATTACAACAAGTTGTCTGGTTTATAACATACTGCTTCGAAAAGTTATACTCATCGAAAACCATTTGTACTTACGTTTCGGGCTTGGCATTTTATCATAAAATTAATGGCTGGTATAACATAACAGACGTATTCATCGTACGCAAAATACTGGAAGGTTGTCGCAGAAACTATAGATAATAGAGCTCCTATCACAATCTTAATGCTAGAGGATCTATGTAAAATAATGCATATTGTCACTTACAACGAATTCGAAACACTACTGTTTAAGGCAATGTTCACCACTGCATATTATGGCTTGTTCAGAGTGAGCGAATTGGTTTTTGCAGTGTCAATGGATAGATCAATTAAAATAAACGACGTGAAGCTAGGCAAAGACGGAAAGTCTATGGCTATTTGTTTGAGGGTTTTCAAAAATAACCAATACGGAACTCCAGTGACATTAAGAATACCAAGTTAATATGTCCGGTCTGTAATGTGAAATTGTACCTTAATATTAGGCCAGAATGTGCAGGACAATTTTTTATTCACTCAAATTCAACCCCTGTTACACGTTATCAGTTTGCTGCAGTGCTGAAAAAATGCCTACACCAAAGTAAGTTCAAATCCGATACCATTAAAACTCATAGCTTTAGAATAGGTTGAGCCACTCAGTTAGCCATAATGGGGATGTCAGAAACAGACATCATGAAGTTAGGCAGGTGGAAATCAGAGGCTTACACAACATATATTAGACCGACCCCCTCGTGCTAAAATAGTTTCTAATTACAGACATTTGGATCCTGGGTGATTCAATAACATATTGGGCCGGCGAAAGGACGAAAGGCCGCAATATACAGAATTTAAACCTACCGGAAGGACATAACATTGCCTGGTGGGGGATACGTGGAATGGGGTGGTGCGACTTCATACACTGAATCCAACTTAACCAGTGGGTAAAATAAAACAATCGCATATTCTAAAAATGGACATTGATTCAAAAACTCAGGGTTTCTTTAGGAGGGACGGGGTGCACCTCTCAGATGTAGGGTTAGAAATGTATATTGACAGCATCCGCGATGTGCTAAAAAGTATTTTCAAATCATAAGAATTTTGGGGGAATAAATTAGGGAAATGTATTCTGTGGCGGAAAATTCTTAAGCTTAGGTGCGATCGGGAGTGCACATGTTTCAAATTGTGGGCACGTTTTCCTCACAGAAATTATAATGCATACCTATGACCGTTGTTTATTCCATAGTGCTGGTCTGTGGGTAAACTGAGATTTATAGGCTTCAAAAACTGGGTTTTGGGTTAATTGAGCGTTAAAGAACTGGCCAGATAGCTATGACTAGGCGTTCTCTAATTAGCTTTGTTTCATTAGCATGTATTTCACATAACCGGTATATTATGTTGCACTGGTGGTTTATGTAGGTACGGCGTGCGGGTACCTTGTGGTTTGCGGTTTTATTATTCGCCGGGCGGCGGCGATAGCGGTAAACATGTTTAGCATATTAGAGTTTTCAATGCCGTGCGGCATTGCTGTATGTTTACAGGTGTGTAGCTGTATATGCGCCGGGCGGCGGCGTCAGCAGTTTTGTGCTACATAAATTAAATACTTTAATAGTCTGACAGGTGTGTAGCTGTATATCCGCCGGGCGGCGGTGTCAGCAGTTTTGTGCTACATAAATTAAATACTTTAATAGTCTGACAGGTGTGTAGATGTATATCCACCGAGCGGCGGTGTCAGCAGTTTCTGATACACAGATTAAATACTTTAAGAGTGCAACATGGGTAGGGTTTTTGCGGGTTCTGTAAATTGTCGCTCCTGGTCGCTCCTATGCGTAAATATTAATGATAATCTTCCATAGTGCTGGTCTGTGGGTAGATTAAACTTCATTAGTGCTAGTCTGATGAAGTTATCACGTCGTCATGACCGTTTCCGCCACACTCTTAATATTATCTGAAATTATCTGACAATGATATTCAAATGTAGTTTGATTTATTGCCTCATATGAGCCAAGTCAATAGAAAGTATGAAACTAATGAAATTGTTGTTGTTGTTTGTCACGAATCAGTCATAGAATAAATGATTTAATAGTAGGTATACATTAATGTAAGCATATCACCTTTAACAATTGTTTTATCAATATAAAGACCAGTTTGAATTAAAAGAGGCAACATATTCACACACATATATATTGATTAAACACATTGTACATGAAGAGTTGTACATAAATTACAATGAAAACACATTTTCACTTATTTGTCTTTCTTACATGTGAACTATGGCCTGCTGAAGTTTGTTAAATTTTCGTTTAGACAAACTATTTTCTACAGTCCTGAAAAATTTGACATTGCAAGATTTGACTGCAATACATTTTAAAATAAAGTCATCTAAGAAACATTTACATTTCAGATTCTGACGGTCCAGGACAAGAAAATGGACGTGGCGTACAAAGTCCTCTTCTTTCTCCTACAGAAGGGGCAGCTGATGTTGAACAACCTAACGAGAATGTTGAACAACCTAACGAGAACGTTGAACAACCTAACGAGAACGTTGAACAACCTAACGAGAACATTGAACAACCTAACGAGAACGTTGAACAACCTAACGAGAACGGTGAACAACCTAACGAGAACTGTGAACAACTCGTTGAACAACCTAACGAGAACGGTGAACAACCTAACGAGAATGGTGAACAACCTAACGAGAACAGTGAACAACCTAACGAGAACGGTGAACAACCTAATGAGAACAATGATCAATGTCAGGTATCTAACATACAACATACAATACCCAAGAAAGAAAAGATCCAACTTTTAAAACGGGCACCTCCCGAGAAAAGAGAAAGTGATCTAGATGAGGTAAATAAAAGAAACTGGTGTAGAGAAGAATGTGTTTTACATGTATAGTTGATTCCATAATGTAGAGTTTTTTCTTACTTTAGTACTTTTATTCAAAAGCAACTCTAAGATAATTATGTTGCAAAAAAATGAACATACATATTGTTAAGAAAACACTGTTTTATCTAGTAATTGGGATCACCCTGTGTCCGTGTCAACATAAATTAGGTCAAATTATAGTAAAACCTAATTAACACTCCAGAGGTCACATTTTTTACTTGCTTTATGTGAGACATAGTCAGAATGTGTGTTTAAATGAAATATAGGCTAAGTTCAAAACTGTGTCATCTGGAGTCAAAAAGAACGTCACTGTCCAGTTATAGTAAAGCCTTGTAAACACTCCAGAGGTCAAATTTTTGACTTGCTTTATATGAGACTTGGTCAAAATGTTTGCCTTAATAAGATGTAGGTCAAAATTGAAACTGGGTCATCTGAGGTCAAAAATCGGTCTTCGGATCAAATGATTGAAAATTCTTGTGGATTCTCGGGAGGCTGCATATTCTACTGCAACTACAGAATGTTTGTCTTAATAACATTCAAGTCCAGGGTAGTACAGGGTCATATTGGGTCAAAAGTAGGTCACAAGGTAAAATCATTCAAAATTATCTTGGACTCTCTTGAAGCCAACATGGCAATGTGCTGAAGCGAGCGATCACTATAGTTAAGTTCTGTAATGGCTAAAATAATGATAAACACATTTTTCCATCGATGGCCCTCTTGTTTAGTGAAGTTCTGTAATGGCTAAAAGAATGATAAATACTTTTTTCCATCGATGAACCTGAACAAATATATTGAGTTGCGGCATTTTTCAAGGATGGCCTCATTCTAGGCCTCATCATTTCAGGACTTGGTCAATATGAGTTTTCATAACTAGATACTTTATAATATAATATACCATAACATATATTCTATATCAAGCTATAATGCAGTTTGACTGTATATTGCAGTTATACTTGTATCCAGATATATGATGACAGTCAGACATCCATATTTAGAATTGTTCTCTAAAATAATCACTGATGAACAAATTTGTATTTTTTTCTAGATAAAAATCAATGATGAAACAGATAAAAAGACAGCCAAGAGGGATAGCCAGACGGTTATTTATACTAAACACGAATATCACGGTCCAGTTTATCACATACACAGAGAAGGCTGAGATAAATATGAATGTATGTATCTATAATTTAAAACATCAGAGTACTAGTATTCAAAAGTCTTGTTCTCATCAGTGAAACATATTTCAGAGGATTCTGTTACCAGGACTTTATATACCAATAACAAAGATGGGGGCATTCTATAGTTTAACATGCAAAAAGTTGGGTGGGTGGGTAGACAGACTGATGGGCAGGTGACGGCAACCACTTAGTCTGCTCTCTTACTTGCACAATTTTTATACAATATTGACCAAACTTGCTATGAATGTTAAATGATAATATCTCGGCCAACACAGAGTAAACCTGATGTGTATTCCGCAGCAATATATCACGGTATTACGGTAATATCAAAATTATTGCAATATATCACAATACAAAATTTGGCATCAGTATACATTCCTATTCATTAGACTCCCTGAACATACAGTTGCAGCTTCATCTGTCCATTAGTCCTGTCATCACATTTGTGTCTGCCCTATTTCTGAGCAACAACTCTTTGTAATTTTCTTTACAGGAAGCTTCAATACCATGAGGGGAAAGAATATCATTCCCTGGCTCCAGTTCAATTATGTTTATGTAGTTATGGCCCTATGTTGATTTTGCATTTAGGTTATTGTCTGTGTTTTACCACAGCAATCACTGATTGTTTAGCTTTTGTGATCATCTTGTGTCTGTCTTCCATCTGTTGTCAACAATGGGCTTGTGTACACTCATAAGGCAATAATTTTGGCTGAGCTTTATGAAACCTGGTCAGAATGTTTGCACAATTACAAATTCCTTTATGTGATTCGAAACTTAGGTCATTGGGTCAAGACATTGTTAACTCGACAGCGCCACCACTACTCGACAGCGCCATCACTAGAGTAACAGCGCCACCACTTTTATAAATAAGTTTTTTAGAAGTGCTTATAAGTTCTGTTGTGTTCCGGCGTAACTACTATAAATAACAGTTATATTTGCATGCGCCAGAATGTTCTTACGGTGTGTGTAAGCAACGAAGTGTACTTGAAATGCTAGCAGATCTCAAAATATGCACAAGTCCGATTCAGGAGAAAAGCTCCTGGCACCACAGTTGGCACAATATTGAAACGAAATCGAAGCCAACCCGCTGTAAAAGTGTTCTTACACGGTACCACATTCTCCGATTTTCGAAATATGTCTGTTTAATAAAATTATCAAATAAAATATAAATCATACTCACGTGTGTAGAAGTAAACACAAGGCACAGCTGCACCACGGAAGTGTCGACAGCTCATTTTCTTTGCACCACCGATAAGTGGTGGAGCTGGCGTTCAGTAGCCGTGAAAATGTCCCATGCTTAAAGGCCCAATAAGGGTAATTTTCATCCATTTAAACAGCAACTATTGTAGCATGTACTTTTATAAGAGCCAATTTTATGCTCATTGGCTGATTATTATCAATAATTTCTCTTTCCTTTCGAAAAAAGCTATAAAAGACATCATGTCTTGTTTACTAAATATGTCATGTTTGACCTTATTGCAATTTCGATAAATTTCTGATGCACTTCTGTGACTTTTCATATGTGACGTAATTTTAATTCGAACACAACAATTAAAGACATCAAACTCTACTACAACAATTATATTTCAAATTGCTGTCGTGTGATATAATAATAATAATAAATTCTTTATTTTTAGAAGGTAACATATTTAGGTTAAACAATAAATTTGTATACCTTTTTTACTTCTACTAACAAGATAAACAACCAAAACACATGCATGCACAAACAAGCATTTACACAGGCACACTCACAAACGGTATCACAGTAAATGTCAATTAAAGGAATAAAAGTTGTATACATACACAAAAATATTCACATACATGAAACAATTAATGATTTAATGATCATTGATTTATGTGCACCTGCCTGATGCAATCAGGAACATCGGCATACATCGGTAAACTAGATTAAATTAACCGGTTGACGCGATATTAAATAGCTTCTTAAAGTTCTTTTCCCATCGATATTAAATCTTCATAAATATAATAGGACACTATCAGTATTTGAATAACTAAGTTTTAGGGTATATTTCAATATGGGATATATTCTGTATAATGGAGTGCTACTGTGTCTGGGGCCTATTCACAAACATTTTAAGTCTGATACTCGGACGTAGACTTTAATATTATTTATGTTCTTTTTGCTTCTATGTTATTATTAAAATATAGATTTTTATAATAATTAGCAAGATTGAAGTGTGGGTATTAGCCCCGCATACGTGTCTCTGTACTCCGACTTTTACATGCGTCTTCGTAACAGCGACAGTATAGACATGTGACGTCCGTGGCTGGACTATGTGGGTAGCAACAATTTTTCAAACAAAATTTCATTCTTTTAGATTTATTGAAAACGAAATATAATACAACTTTTGCAAAGTTAAAGTATGAGTTTCAGTCTTGGAATGTTTGTGAATAAAGCCCCTGGTCTTAGTGGGAGGGTACTTGCAACATTCTTTAAGGTAACTCTTACAATGAGCCTGGAAATACTTCCATTTGCTTTGGGGAAATAAATGGTCATTGCTGGCGACTTGGCAAACAGTGGCGTACATGCTAACCTGTTTCAGATAGATAGCTTGATATGTCATTTAATTCGGTACAATCAATTAAAAAGGTACGAGTTACCATGTATTCTTGTTGATTATGACTAAGGACAGTTAATATGTCATTACTTAATTCTACAAACCCGGAATTTAAGTGATTTTGATATTTTGATATGCCGTTTTTTCCTCTAGACGAGCTCTTTACAGTCAATATACAATGTACTCACTTGTTTATAAAATTAAGCTAAATATGGTAAATCTCAAATCCGCAAGCCTGTTTTAGTTTGGATATTTTGGGAAAATGTCTCATACCCATGAAATTGCGATTTTTTTAGCGTTAATCTTAGAAATTGGGGGAAAAATCTCGAAATTACAGCAAAATGTTAAGAATTAAATTAAAGGATGTTGTGATTATTAAATGAACAAGTGCTATATATATATAAACTGCCAGGGTGAGAACTTTGTCAATTTTTGGCTTAATTCTATAAAAAATTCTACTATAAAAACAGCTGAAAAAAAACCTTCAACTGTAAATGTCATAGCTATTCAGAACTTCAAAGGCAGTTTTCTCAAAATGGCATAAATAAGATATGGGTTTGAGGAATAACGTAATAATATGACTGTGGATGTTTGAATAATATTGACTGCAATGTAAGTATTCAAACATTTTTGTGTTAGTTTTGAGTATTTGAAAGATTTTAAGCACTTCTAGATATATTGCTGTCATTCTGTTTCTTGTACAATTGATACTCCACTCATGTATAAGGCATCCTGGCACTATATGTCTTGTGTATTTATGGGGTGGTTCTCTGTAATGCTTAGTCATGATGTACACTTTGTTTTGTGACCAGAGCGATACTGAAGAAGAGGAAAACGCATCACTGATGTCAGATGCACCAGACGGAAATACTTCCATGGAGGGAAGTAACACGTAAAACGTAAGTGTACATTTTTAAACTGCTCTTATATTTGCAGTTTTAGTGTGTATGTTAATTGTTCTAGTGACTGTTAGATTGATTTTATGGTTCAGAAATACAGAACTGCTACATTTGAAAATCTTTGGGGAAAAAATGGATCATTGTCATAAAGTCAATACCTTCAAAAGCGTATCTGTACATGAAACAGATATTTTCATCTGAACATTGCCATTAAAAATAGACATTATAATTGGGACATGTCTGATGATAAAAAAAGACAGACTAGTCTCTTAAAGATAATCATTCACGTATAAATTAATCGCAAAATGGAGGTGATGTGTCACTTGAAATGGGTCAATGATGATGTTTTATTATTATGTCCCTGTCTTTCGAAGAATGGTGAAGGGCATAAAGTGTTCATCCTGTACGTCTGTTCGTGTCTGTGTCCATGCACAAATTGGTTTCCGATCAATAACTCTAGAAACGATGGATATATTCAATTCATATTGGGCACATTAGGATAATAAAATACTGGTCAAGTTCGACTTTGGTCAATTATTTGGAGGACCTATGGCCCTTTTTCGATTTAAAGAAATTAGTTAACGATCATTAACGCTTGAAAGAGTGGATGGATTCAATTCATATTGGTTCAAAGTTATATAGCCTTACAAACAAAATATTAACATTATACTGTAAAGTCCACAGCAGAGGCATTCTATGTCCTGTATGATCTAGTTTATTTATTGTAATACTGTGGTCATTTTTTTACAAATTTAGCAGTGATGTTGAATACTACGAATCTTTAAAAATGTTGCTTGTTGCTAAAACACCAAATCAAGAGTGTGTGCAAAACTATAGAAAACTTTTCTTCGAAACAAAGTTATACATGTAGTAGTTTTGTGCCAAACCATCGAAATATTCAGGTGAAAAACAAACAATTTCGATTATACCATAATCTATAAAAACCTTCATGCTTCCTGGAATCAATGATATATGGAGGAGACATTAGCCAGGGGCCTTATTCACAAACATTTTAAGACTGAAACTAAGACTTGGACTTCAAACTTCGAACAACTACAGTAAAGGGACATAAGTGAGTTCCCACAATGTCTGACGTCACAGGATACCTGACAGGGTGCATTGTCCTCCTGGAAGATAAATAGCTTATTTGAAAAATGTCGAGCTACAACTGGCCATAAGTTCTGGTCTAGAAATGAAATGTATTTATCTCTATCATTGTTGCCATGTACTGGAGTAAGGGTCCCCACACAGAGAAACAAAAACACCCCAAAACATTGTCGAAGCACGCACTGGGTGTTCCAAGTCAGATCGGATGCCAAGGCATTCTGGACCTAAAGGCTCATCTGTTTTTCACCAAACTTTTCTGTCAATACTAATAATTATTTTAAGTTCATCACTAAATATCACAGACGACCAATGATTTTCGGCTGTCCAACAAAGTTTCTGTCTGCAAAAGTTCATCCGACACGCACGATTTCACGTAATCTTTTTCGAAACACATTTTTGCTTGTAGCCTTCAGCAAATAACCTTATTTTGACTGTTCTCACTGGTATGCAACCATGTCAATGCGTGATGCAGTTCTAAACGACGACACGTCATCGATTCGCAACGAAAAATGTAATCGCTTCTCTCCGCTAATGAGGACATGCAGACCATTTCGCTGTATGGTAAGTCTAAAATAATTAGATTCCAGAGACGATCGTGAATTTTCTTGGCTGCGTAATTTAACTTTTGCCAGTATGCTTTGGTACGCTCTTACCATTTTACTAACAGTTGTTAACCTGAAACAAAGTTAAAAACGCTTAGAAACTTTTCCATTTGCATTAATGCATTCGTCAAGAGATCATTACATAAAATCCGATTTCGTTGAGACATCATGACACACTCTGCGAGAAACCATGACAGTCGAAGAAAACTTAATCGTAAAATATACAGTTACCAGGCGTTATTTTTGTGTGAAATTAGTTGTTTTGTCATTATATGGACAATGCTATACTGAGAAAATCAAAGTTGTGATTAAAATGTATGTTTTTAAGCCATTGAACTGCAATGATAAAATACACTCCAAAGTAAACGATTCTAAACGATAAAATGACAAAATACCAATTTCACTCGTACTAGTGTAACCAAAATAAATACCGAAGGACATAGACATGCACTGTGGTTCATACCCTGGCTGAAAAACGAAGAAGAAACATTTGCTCTGTTTTAAAAACAACATAAGAGACATACTTACCGAGATGTGTCCTCATAAGAGGAGAGAAGCGATGACATTTTTCGTTGCGAATCGATGACGTGTCGTCGTTTAGAACTGCATCACGCATTGACGTGGTTGCATACCAGTGGTTCTAGTAGACATGTTCGTCCCTACTCATGCATTAAATGCAGACGTTAGCTCACCCATTGCCTGTCTTCTATTTCCTACCTGAACAACATAAAACTTGATCAGAATGTTTAGCTTAAAGAAATGCATGTCAAGTTTGGTACTGGATCATGTAGAGTCAAAACTTAGATCGCAGGATGAAATTGCAGAAAATCCTTGTGGAATCTCTAGAGGTCACATTTTGTACTTGGAACTACATTTGTACAACAAACGTCAAGAAAATATTTTTTTCTTAATAAAAGGGAGGTGATCTTTTATAATGAGTCAAACGCTAGCACACAGGGTCAAATAATAAAAATCCTTTTTAACACTCTTGAAGCCACATTTCCTTCCTGAACTTCACCTGATCTCCAACTCTTGTATTCTGGAAATGATTACTAATTAATACTAATTGTTTCATTTAAAAAAAATAGTTTTTGGAAGTATATTAATATGTAGTTTTGAATCTATAATGATACAACCACTGCACTATTGTATTACTGATTTATATATTTTTTTAGGTAGATTTCAAGTATTGTTGTTGTCAGCTGCTATCAACAGAACAATAGAACAGCACTTCCAGCAGGGCTATGCAAACATTCCATTGAAAATTAAACTTGACATAAATTGTGATGAATCCTTGCAGCCTTTTCATATCTTATGGGTAAATTTTTCAAAACAAAATTCTGATATGAATCATATAGTTCCATTATTTGAAGAGGCACAGACGACTTGATGACATTGATATTTTATATAGAATTATGTGTTGCTGTCTTGTTTTGTGATAAAATCTAGGTAGAGTGAATGTTGTCCTTAGTTGATCAAAAAAAGAAGTTGAATGTTTTACTGCATGTTCCTCATTTAAATACAACTACTGTCATCACTTGTTCTATTGTTGATAAATACAACTACTGTCATTACTTGTTCATTTGTTGATAAATACAACTACTGTAAAAAAATAAGTATTTACTATTTATTTAATGAAATTATAACATGTGTGAGAAATTGAACAGATCGTTATTATTTTGTGAAGCAAATTGTCAATGCACATGTGTTTATTTTTATATGATTATGAAATCTGGTGTAAATTGTTTTGTATGTTTTGATATATTGATTAATGTCATGTAGACTGTTGTTAATGATAGATTATTTTCATTCATTTGCTATAATTGTTTGATGGTGTAGTTTGAAATTCCTTAGTTCCAGTACAGTAAAACCCCACTTAAAGACCATCTCAATGTAAAAATTGCATCAGAAGTAAGAAGTTTCATGTCTGTTTTCTTTGTTTGGGTTTAAAATCAACCTCAATATTAAGACTGCCTCAATAAGAAGACCAGTTTTCAAGGATCCCAAGGGAGGTCTGACTATTGAGGTATTACTGTATTATAGTCTTTGTTAATAGACATACATTCTTCTAAATTGTCAAGGTATTGTTGAAATTTATCATGCAACAGTTATTTAGATGCTGTGCAGCCACTGCAGACCAATACCCTGTGTGGGATGCACAATGTGGCTGTTGATGAGAGGTTGTTGCTATAGAGAGGTTAATTGGTTGTGAATATTTACTATGGGGAAGACACGGGTAATGTTGAATACAGGTTGTTGCACAGGAGAGCTCAACTCTTGGAGAGTTAGCACTGTGATTGAACTTATTTCTGTTTATTTCTTCTTCAACCATTGCTGTCAAAGTGATTTATATTTATATAAAGTACTATGAGGTTAACTATCTACCTCTGTCTACAAGTGAAGGTTACCATTACTGCACTCCTTGTGATAACATAGTAGAGTAAAACCTCACTTACAGACCACCTCAATAATAAGACCACCTCAAAATTTAGAACACACTTTTCAAGTCCATTTTCACTGTTTTGCTCTTTATTCAACCTCAATATTAAGACCACCTCAATAAGAAGACCGATTTTCAAGGGTCTTATTATTGAGGTTTTACTGTATAAGCATTCTGCAGCCTAACAGTGTGAATGGCAGAATCTTTCATGGGACTGTTTTAACAGTGTGACCTGGGTTTTAAGCAGGTCCTGTGGTTAGTGCACTGGACTTGTAACCCGGTGTAACAGTCCAGAACTGCCCCAGTCCAGTTCTTCCCCAGTGCAGTTTTGTACATTTGTACATTCCATAAATTATATATACCATTATGTTATTATAGTTTGCACTCAATTAAAATCTCTCATGTTGGGATTCTTTGGTGTACATGCGTTACATTTGTTACTGTTTGAAATTTGGCATTAAAATAATTTCAATTCAGTCAAAACCAAGTGCTCAGACTTTCAAATCCTGAAGCAACTTTACAATTTCCACGACTATGTATGTTTGCATGTGTGTTTTTACGTTTATTCATCGTTGCCACCGGTTTCCCATATGGGCGATGACTCCAGAAGAATGTTAGTCATTTTAGTTTTTTTGGAGTATAGTGCATGATACAGAACATGCCTCAGTTCCAGAAACACCACTGGTTCTTTTACGTGCCCAATGTAAAGCATCATACACGGGGCCACAGTTTTTGTCTCATCTGAAAGACTGTTACTACTGTCTGTGGTGGAGCAGGGGATCTAACCTGCGATTCCTGGATTACTAGTCTGGTGTTTCCACTGAACCACTAATCCGCTACAGTATGTTTGCATGTTCTAGTACATATATATATATACATGTACTATAGTCGGGATAAGGGGAGAGTACTCTTGACAATCTATGTCAATAAATATGTTGTCCTCGTGAACCATGTGGCTTATTGGATTTTAAAATAAAATATAAAATATTATGTATGATCCTGCTGACAATTGTGTTGGAAAGTTTGAATGTTAATATAATTTATCAAAAACTAAAAACAAATGTGTACATGAAAAACCAAACGTGTGTGTTGTCTAGGAGACCAAACTATTTCCATATTTTATCAGTACCAGGTATTTAAATACAACTATATCAGAGTATACCTTTATATATATATGTTATTATTCATTTGATATATCCATGTTTGATCATTTTTGTTTGTGAACTTTGCGGATGAAATGGGGAAACCACAATTTTACTGTTGAATATACCAGTGTTTTAGGTTCAACTTATTGTGTATCAGTGACTGCATGTTATGATATGTTATTATCAAGTTGTGATAATTCTTTGTTGATTTTCATAATGTTATAGTATATTTTTACATTTTATATCAGCCATTATATAGTTAATGACAACATTTGATATACTCTTTGTGATTCCTGTTTGTAAATATTATGCTTAAAGTAGATTGTGTCCATAATTTGCTATGAAGATATAAATTATATCTCCTTAAAAGAAAATTAGGGGAGACTTGATGCTTTTGGTCCAGTTACCCAGCCAGTTGTCTGACTGCCATCCATCACAAAATTGTGTCTGCTGTTTATTTCTACTTCATGGAATGATTTCAAAAATGATTGCTGTTATGATATGTTGTGCAGTGATTAAACAATGTTTGGTCACTTGTCAAAGAACATAATTATAATGAGGTCAATTGTCAAATAGGTGCAGGACTTTGAGTTTGCTCAATATTGTTTAAACCGCTCAAAGGATTTTCAAATATCCTCAACATATGTTAGCCATAATCAGAATAAGACAATGTGAAGATCACAACTGACAGTGCCTGTTCAAAGTCAAGGTCATACGGTGAGTTCAAAGGTCAGATAGGCAGTTTGGCAGGGATGTATGTTTTGTGCAGAAAACAACCATCAATGTCTCCTTTAAATTCATTGTTGTCTGATTTGTATCTAAATTGCTATGGATTTATATTCATTTTCTATGCTTTTATATTTATATTGTTTTTTACATTTTAACTATTATAATTTTGTGTAAGTTTTATATCTTGATGAATGGTTGAAATTTCTTGCTTGATTTTAAATGTTCATGACATTGAAGTAAATTGACTTCGTATTATTAGTAGTCTACTATTTTCAATGCTGAAAACCTAGTTTCGAGGTATTGCCACATTTCTTGTTCATATACTAGTGCCATTTCAGTATTATTCTATCCAATAATTTCTTTATTCCTTGTTTGCAATCATTTGAATTTTAACAATCCTTAATTCATATACCCCTCATACTTTTGTAAAGCATTTTTTTTTATCATTCGAGGTTTTCATCATCGAGATCTTATTGCACAAGATCAATTTGGTGCTGTGATATATATCAATCTTGATATTCAAAAAGGCAGCATATTGTACACTTGCAAAATGTACTTAAATGTTTAATACTATTTGTCTAAATAAACGCTCAATAGTCTTCCATGCCATTGTATGTTTTCACGAATAACTCTTGAATACATCAACAATCTGTTTTCACTGATTAGTGAAAACAAATTGCAATTCAAGTTTGTTTTCATGGATAACTGCTGAATACATTAAGTTTGTTTTCATGGATAACTGCTAATACATCAAGTTTGTTTTCATGGATAACTGCTGAATACATTAAGTTTGTTTTCATGGATAACTGCTAATACATCAAGTTTGTTTTCATGGATAACTGCTAATACATCAAGTTTGTTTTCAAGGATAACTGCTCAATGTTTCGGTGTCATTATACGGATAGTGGTATTGGTTCGGCTAAGGTATATGTAGCTAGGACCTTTAAGGTCATGGTCACATGTTCCAATTTTCAATCACATTATGTATAGTATTTTGTAGCTTGGACATTACTTTTAAATGGGATGTAATTAAATTACTGTGATAAATTGCTCTGTGATTAATCAACTAGTGATTGTCAGTCATCTTAGACTGTAGAATTGTTGATCATTCATAAAACACTAGTTTGTGTACGTTGGTTGTTTTTTTGTGATACATATGCCTGATAAAACTCAATTTTCAAGATATTTTGTTTATAAAATTCAATACCTAGAGATGTATGATGTGTTTATTCTCTGTCCAATGCTTACTTATCTGTCAACGTATTTCTGTGCATATTAGCTTGGGGACCAGATGGTTGATATTGACAGCTGTGAGCTACATAAATATACCATACTCCATTGTTAATATTTTTTCTCTGCAAAATGAAAATTTTAATAACAACATATCAGTATAAGTAAATGCAGTATAGATTATTTTCTATATTTGTCTTTGAATATTTGTCACTATTGCAAAATAATATTTCTGTTTATTTGTGACTCGGCACAGCAAAATTGTGATATTTTGGTTCCAGCACCAAATTCATTACCTTTAATTACAATGCAACCTCTCCAGAGCACTAACCTTTGGGAGAAGTACATTGTAGTTGTTGTATAGAGGTTTCTGCTCTTAAGAGGTTTAATTGATACTACAGGCAGATTGTAAATAATGACATCACATGTTGCATTTTCTTGAAATGATGTCTCCTACAGAAGAGGTTGTAATCCAATAGCAGCGCTCATTTATTAAATGAATGTTTGATAACATATGTTGAAAGAAATGTAATAGTATGGCCAAAATTCTTGTGAGATTGAAAATTGTCTATTTGCATCTTCTAAAGTAATATATATTTATATATAATATAAAATAATAACAATGTTTTATATACGCAAAATATTTTGATGATCAATACTATGCTTTCGATACATTAATAAAATACATATAAGAAACTTGATGTTAATCTTTTATATCTGTTTGTTTGTTTGTTTCATCGGGTTTAACGCAGTTTCTCAACGATATTTCAGTTATATACGGCGGCTGGTTCACCTAACCAGTTTTTCCTGGACTGAATACTTACCAGTACTAACTTACCTTCCACAAGGAGCCGGCAACTTCTCCACATGTGGAGGAAAATCGACATTTTTGTCAAATTTTCATGGAAGGGTATGACCTGCCGCGACCGGGAATCGAACCCAGATCGCCGGGTTACAAGTCCAGCAAACTAACCACTGGATCACGGCCGCGGCTCTTTTATATCTACTGCATTTTATCATTTACACCCAACATATCGTATACTGAAAATAATTTACAACTTTTTGACACTCTTTCAACTAAACAAAAGTGTAGTCATACAGATGACCATATCCCCAACCCTGTATTCTATATTAAAAGGGAAAGTCTTTATAATTATCTGTGTAACAACCAGGTAACAGGTATCAGAATTAACAAAAAATAGAAAAATTAACACAGCAACAGCGCTTGATTATTTGACATTATTTGACATCATGCTATTCAACTGTAGCAAGAAAAGTGAAGTCCTTGCTGAGATGCCGTAACTTTCAAATAATCAAGTTAATCAGGAGAAGACTAAAAAATACCAACTGTGCAAGATTTGTGTGAAGTAAAACAAAGTACATGTACATGTATACTTAATATTTCAACTAAAGCTATCACTGAAGATGATTAATACCCCTACAATACTGCTTTGTCAGACATATCGTAAACAAAAATCCAAACTCGTCTTGTAGAATATTTGTGTGAAGTTTTATGAAAATCCTCCAAAAGCTGAAGAAGTAGTTTCTCCTCAAGTTGTTGTTAACACACCGATCAACCAACCTACTAACAGAGTTACTCCAGTATATCCCCAAAAACTTTGGTTGTCAGGGTATAATAATAATACATTATCACAACAAGCAATTCAAGAACTATGCAATCTTACTATTTAAGAGCTTGAAACAAGACGTCGCAAACATTTAGACCGTTGTTAGAGCAATAGATTACAATCATATCTTACAGGGAAGAGTAGTGAACGTGTAGAGTGGTTAACGACAATGATTATGACAGAATTTTATTGGTCTTGATTCAATAAAAATGAAATACCGATAAATTTAACTTTTGCTTTGGCGTCTAAGTCCGAGTTTCAGTCTTAAAAAGGTCGTGAGTGTAGAGTGTAATAAGTGCCCGATGCTAAAGGAGAGTAGTGAAAGTGTAGAGTGGTTAACGACAATCATTCTGACTGAATTTTATTGGTCTAGATTCAATAAAAATGAAATACAGATAAATTTAACGTCCGAGTTTCAGTCTTAAAAAGGTCGTGAGCAAGACCAAATGTTTTCATCATAAGCCAATATAAATTTGTATACATAAATCTACTCATGCATGAACAATGGTTATGATGTAAAGTTGACAATGTAAAATACCAATCTTATCAGTTAGCTTCAAAGCACAAAATGAAAAAAAAACAATATTCCACGATTCAACAGAACTTATGCTACATCATTGCATCGAAGAGCTATTAAAACAGAATCATAGTTACTGGCGCACAGCTGATGTTTTAAGGAAACTCATAGCAATTACTATCTTAAATATGTGCTGCTTTTGAGTTTCATGATGACCACAAGATATATCAATACTTTCATGGCAGAGGTGTCTGAATTTATATACAAAAGGTCGACTTGAATCCATGAAAAAGTTCAACTGGCGAACTAAACCAGTATTTTCAAAAGAGTAACGAGTGTTAGCCTTTGATGAAGTCCCTGTATGTTTTAATCAACAAGCATAGGTCATCATTACAAAGTCATATGATACAATACACTGTACATTCTTGTTTTTAGCATACATGTACCTTACTTTCATTTCAATTGTGAGCGGTACAAATCTCAGAATATAGATCTTGTACAAAAATGCCCAAGTTTCTATTGTAATCCTACTTTCACTTTGTCTACAACGATCCACATAAAGTTTACAAGCCGATATGTTCTGGTTTATTCTGGAACACAGCCTTGATATGCCAGATCAGTCATGTTTATAGCATAAATTGGTATCAAGGTAAACTTCTCCTCTTGGCCAGTTTAGCCAGTAACACAAAAATACAGTTGGACCTCATTTATTCGACAACCTTCTATCCAAATACTTGGTATCGTCCAAAATAAATATCAGATCCCGATGTATCTTCTTATGCACATCGAATTGAAATGGGTCATTCGAAACCATGTATTATTCGAAATAAAATTTCTGACCAGATGAATTCGAATGAACGAGGTCCGACTGTAGAATTGTTATTGATATAAAGGCCAAACTCGCAATTTGATATATTTGGGAAAAGATTGAGATTTTAGACATTACTTCTTGAAAGAAAATGTCATATATACAGTATATACAAAGTTTGGACGCAATAATAAACTAGAATAGTGTTTGTTTTATATTTACAAGTATTTTCAAATACATGTTATCCATACATGAAGTTATTGGCAAGGGAATCAAGCAGTCTAATTATCATACATAGGTTGAAAATACATTGAAAATTCAATCTTACAAATTAACAGTTTATTACAACAGATTGAACAGAGATAACAAATGCCATGCAAGTAATAACCTGTATTACTGAAGCATGTAAATGTAAGTTGTATTCAGCATACCTTAATTTATCAAAAGTTATAATGTATTCATGTATAGTTATAATGTAATATAATGTATGTAACTATTACATCTGTAAATCAATCACTTCATGGGTCATATCAATCAATATACAAACATACATGCATTTACAATTATACCCTTCGAAAGTTGTTGAAATACAGTAATACACTGACCCTAAAACCTTTAATATACCATAAATGTACCATAAACCATGCACCCTATACGCATAATTGCAAGCGTAACGAAAAGCACAAATAAGACACTCTGACTATTGTTATATATCTCTCATTCGTCAATGCACAGAAAAAGCCAAACTTTCAGCAGTGAAATATACATACATACCAGCACTAAGACATGCTTTGATAAATACAACAAAGATACATACATTGTATTCACATTCAAATGGTATAAGTTTGAATTAGACTTAGTCCGAGGAGTTTCTGTTGTCTAGGGTGACTGTATAATGACTGATTAAAAGGTTAATAGCATCAAATATTAGTTTATCTCTTGCACACATTTATTTCACTGGAGATTATTTGAGTTTGACATTCACAAAATATGTAATAAATTGGTTAAGAAATAGTTCTGGCAAAAAATGTTGAGATCAACTGTTCGTTTTATAGATTAAACATGGACACCAGAATCATATGTACCATATTAAAGCTGCATCAAGGCACGTTGGCTCAATGATGACAGTATGGAGAATATAGGTAATTACCTACTATATTTTACTTCAATGAAAACAATTGTGCCAGTAGTTTGAAACCAAAGAACTCGTGATTGGAAGAAAATGTGATATTAAACAGAAATTAAATAGCAGATATATAGGATGATAACTTGTTATTGTTAAGTCAACACGCAGCAAGACTGTATAACAGATATTGTAACAAAGAGACATTTCAAGGTATAAATGAATCTCATTTTGGGTATCAAATAATTTACATCAAGTGTCAAATAAAATTTTGAAACCCCAAGATGAATCTGGATGAACCATTCCATTAAATACCACCTTGATTATTGTGCAAGCTATTTCAAAAACATTTAGAAAGAAATCACACAAGTAGTAAAATAATTATGACAGGAACATGACAAGTGGCAACAAAAGATAAAATTTTAGTGCATTATGTCAGGATTTATGGACAGGGACATGAGGATCAGAAGCTAAATATATAGCAGTGAACAATTCAGTGCTATAGACAAATATGATAATTTATGACTATATATCAGTTTTTTGTGAAAGTACACGAGTATCAATGGAATTGTGTGTGAAATAATTTCCTAATAATTTCCAAATAATTATAACCATGTGAATGCGACTTCCTTGCTATAAGTATTTTCATTTAAATATTGTCGCAATGCGGACAATTCTGGCGACCAGAGGTCGATTTTGGGGTCGGCCTAATATCAGTATACTTATTTGTATCTTTAGGTAGCAGGTTGGCTAACCCTGTACCATGGTTCTTTGCCATCTGGTGGAGATACATTCATTAGCAGGGGCAGCCGACATGCTGTATTTTTTATATCCATTGCGGGGCCAGGGTATTGCTCGTATAGTCTTGCCCTAGGCATGCCCGGGTATCCCCTTACTTGCTTGCGTATTGCTGTTTGCATAGCCGACATGCCGTATTTTTATATTTATTGCAGGGCCAGGGTATTGCTCGTATAGTCTTGTCCTAGGCATTCCCGGGTATCCCCTTACTTGCTTGCGTATTGCTGTTTGCATAGCCGACATGCTGTATATTTTATATTTATTGCGGGGCTAGGGTAGTGCTCGTATAGTCTTACACTAGGCATTCCCGTGTATCCCCTTACTAGATTGCATATTGCTGTTGTGCATATGGTGCCATGTTGCATGGTGTTTTGTATTGCTGCAAAGTTGCTTGGCATGTTGCATAAGCCTTTATTTTATTGTTTATCGCACAACCATCAGGCACCTCCATAGTCGATCTCTGGTCTCTGGATTGGTCCTTGCCGTTGGTATTTACATAGTTACCACGGAGGACATACTGCGGCTGTTCAATATACAATCTTAATATAACCCATAATTTTGAATATTTTGTGTGCTCTAGTCGAATGTTATCATCATCTTTCAAATTTTAAAAGCAGGAAATCGCCGATTTCGTCTATCCAGATTTTATCGCAACTTTGATCATAAATGCGCAAACTGGCTCCGATGGCGACAGTCGTGACTTTTTAAGACCTATTTGGAGCCGCTTTCAGAGGGATTCTCTTGCATGCGAGCAGCTTTTTTATGAATGAACTCCATCGTAGAGTCGACTGCGCAATATACGGCGAGTTATTTTCATGAATGAAATCGTAGAAGAGGCTAACAACAAGCGCATGAATATCACTGTATCGGAATGAAAATTATACACATGTATAAACCAATGTGCTATAAAGGATAAGAAATTCTTAAATATTGACTCAATATGCTTTTCTAATATATTTTAACATTGTTCAACGTTTTTATTAAGCGATGTAAAGTGGCATGTGCTGCACTTCTAACTCCCAGCGCATGGCAATGTTTACTTCGCACTTTGGGAAATAAGGTCAAATGGACAGCATCAGAAATGTAGATACTAACGCCCCAGGCCAAACATTGCCTACATTTTACGATTGCCGATCATTCAATTAAGCTACACTACAGAAACTCGGACATATGTAAGGGGAGATCACTGCGTAGGAGACTTGGTAGAATAACTATGTAGTGATCAGTCATAGACACAGTCTAGTTACATATTGCACAAGTCATGAAATCACACATTCATGTTTATAAACTTGTTATATAGCGATTTATCTGATTAAAACAATATAAATCTTCGCGACTGGTACATAAAACCAAGAAAGTCTTCCTACTTCCAACACCGAACAATTCCCCGTGGGGATGACTAACAACACTACTTACCGGATAAATCTTGAAATATACTTTACGATCTACTTTCAGACTACACTGATATGCAAATAGCAAAGCAATGTAGTACGGCTGTGCTGAAAATACCATGTGCAATATATGTCTTCCTCTGTCATTTTCTTGCGCTACCAGCATCTTAAGATAACAATCAATGACCTGGAAAATTAAATTTAGCCTTTTTTTATCAAATCATTATTATTTCATTATTTTGCATTATTAAAGTTAGATTTTTTCTATCAAAATAATAATTTTGAAAAAAAGTCATGTTAATGTTAATGCCTGCATACAGACATAGTCTGAAACAATACATTATAATTTTTTTGAAATGTTGCAAGAACTGCAAAAACAAGTCTGATACAGGTATGTCCTATGCTAGCACTAGCTCAGCACATAGGTCATTATAGAAAATATTGGTATCAGACGCTTGTATTTGTGGTTTGGGTAACATGTAAGAAAAGTGACAATGCAGTATTGTAGAGTATGTATGAAGGCAATTATTACTTGAAGACAAATTAACCTGATCCCCTGGACCTCTATTTGCATAATTTCACAGTAGACTGATTATCTAAAATTATCTTTGTCTCAAATCACATTAACTTCAGCTCATGTTGTATTGATTATTACGGAAATGCATGTGGTTATCTGTATAACAATAACATGTTCTTTAAATTACCCCCGCGACTTTTGCAGTCCTGGACAAATAGGATCCACCTTGTTTGTTCGTTAAGATCCTTTCAGATATGTTGTATATAATTTCTTTGGCGTTCAAGCCAAGAACATGATTGTTCTGCTTGTCTGACATATTAGCTAAGTCAATACCACATGAGAAATAATATAACTTGATACAAATAATTTACATTTTAAAGGAAAGCATTATTCCTGCTCGGTTGCATTCCATAGCCATAACAACATTATGAAAACAAGGGTGGCAAACTGTCACAAAAAACGCCCGTCTTAAGTCAGAGCTCAGAGTTAAAACAAAACAAATTTAAGGTAATTTCTAAAATCAAAGGGTGATAACTCCCGAGTGACTTGAGCGATATAGCTGGTTATCGAACTCGGCCGAGATATTATGCCCACAAACATGTGTACCAAGTTTGGTAAAGATCGAATGAAAACTCTTTGACTTAGAGAGCGGACAAGGCTAATTTGGCCAATTTTGGATAATTCAAGGGCCATAATTCCGAAGTGCCTGGGGCGATGTAGCTTGTTATCGAAGTTGGCCGAGATATTATGCCCACAAACATTTGCATCAAGTTATGTAAAGATCGGATTAAAATTCTTTGACTTAGAGAGCGGACAACATGTGAACGCCGCCCGCCCACCACGGGTGTTCCCATAATACGTCCCGTTTTTCAAACGGGCGTATACAAATAAAAATACTTACCAGGATGATGTTAGTCAATAATATCATATAATTAAAGAAATCCACAAAGGCAATGATTTCCGTAATTGCAACGAAAAATTCCGATGATGCACAATTATCTCACAGAAAATTATATAGTTAGTGTAATCGTATAATATACTCATGCATAAAGGTTAGGGTCAGGTTAATATGTTCGAACTATTACACCTACTTTCTCATATTTATGACTTAGGGTATTTTGTCAAAATAATAATGTGCCTTTAAGTTGTATGAGTGATCCTTACATGTATATGCATTATTAGTCACTGTGCAAAGCATAAATTGCTTTACATGAACAAGACCAAGACAGGTATGTCAGACACTACGTGGGGCTACAAATAAGGCATGTCCATTAATTGTTGAAGAGATCCAGTGTATATTCTGCAACAAGTATGTTACATACTACATAGTTACGATAGGCATTTTTCAGCAATGTCTATATGATAATAATATGATTACATGTAACTATACATTTTTATGTATATGAATTGCACTTTGTATTGAAGTTGCCTCATTATTAAGACCAAGAAATATGGTAATTTTCACACAGAATTTGTACTATATTAACTTACGTTATCAGTAAGCCAACCAGTTCCTCGAAGACTCTTGATGTCTGTATCTGGGACAGCTGTACCAACTACCTTGGCTACAGGGATGTGATATACACATTTCAGCCCCCATAATCTATCAACAAGGTTTGAAGCTGGAAAGGATTGTTAATACTGATGTGATAACAAAAAAAAACTATCTTACTAAAAATATTCATAAAATGTTAAATTCTGATAAAAAGTTCATCTAACCAAGTAATGAATAAGTATTAACAATAACCATTTTAATAATTAGTATAATTGTTTCAATTAAATGATTCTTAGTTAAAATAAACTAAAGTACTCCTAAACACAAATTACCAACATTAAATGATAATCAACATGTATTCCAAATGAACAAAAAGTTAATATTTTTCATACCCTGCAATTCATCCCTTTCAGTCTGACTCGGTTGTGACAATTATTGGCCTAGGATTTTTCATTGCCTTTAAACAAAAAATTCGTTGTTATTTCTTAAAATACCTTCGGCACCTCAATGGTTCGACACCAAAGGGAACACCAGCATTACCCTCATTTAGATTCATCAAAGTCTGGCCGATGCCACACTTCAACACTCAGAAGACTATATGTCTTATTTACCAAGGGTTTCAGGGAAGTGCGGCATTATTGTTGCAAGGTTTACGAACACTTGAATTGATCTCCTGAAATTTACAATATAACTTCATTTCAGTGTATTTTAAGATTTGCATGATTTCATCAATACAAATATACCAATATTTATCAAAGTTCCCACTTTTTTATCGGAATTTTCACAAAATTCAAGGACCAAAACAGCATTTGTACTGCTATTTTATTCATTCAAGTTCAACATGTCTTTCGAATTAATTATTCCGAGAACATTTAAGCATTAAACTTCAAATTATGAACTTATATACAAGGAAATGTTAAACAGTAAAACTGTAAACATCAAGTCACTTATTCAGAATAAGTTTTAAAAATCAATTTATGAAATCTTCACCACAAATCTGATCGAAACATTAAATTTGAACTTATTCACACCAGAGACCATATGATATATCCTCAACACCCCGATCGGCGCTTCCTGCGAATCAGAACTTATTACTCACATCCAATTTCATTCAATCGGTTAAGAATTGCGACATTATTAAGAAAGCATTTATCCAAAAACAGTCAAAAAGCAGACACAACGAAAAATTACTTGCCACCATTTTGTGAACCTTACTCTGCCTACTTTGTGACCTTATCAAGTAGTGATGAACTTAACACACACATCAACGATAAACATTGCAGACGTGCCAATCTCGGCATTTTTTTCCACCGAGTTACAGGGGACATTTGGATGGATTTTTTTGGTATTAAGAAAAAACATATAAAAGTAGGCGCTGAAGGTAAAAAGGTTTTATATCTAATAACATGTTCTGGTCGCATTTTGACTCGTTTTTTGGATTACGATACACACGAACTGTGATGACATCATTATTTTCCGACTGTTCGGGTCATGTGTCATCAAAACTCGCGTGACTACAACAAAAACAAAGATGGCGGCCCAGTTAGGGGAGGGGCGCAGTTACCGGGAACGACGATAGTGGGTTTCTGTTCACAGAAGTCTCAAACATTTATCCACATGAAGTCTTAAACATCAAAATTAAAACATAAATTTATGATATTATTCACTTCTGTACAAAATAATTAAAAAAAGACTATGCAATTTGCACAAAAAAGACAACTTCAACTGAAACCCAAACATTAAGTTAATTAACATTCTTCAAAATCATATTTAAGCTATATGATTTTTCAAAGTTAATTCAGTGATATTGCAAGCTTGAACAATAAGGTCATTCGGCAAAACAGATTTATCTTCTATTTTCAGGTTTTTTAGATCGTGCTTAACACTGGCTATTCCAATTTTCTTCGTAGAAAAGACATGTTTTAAAATTGCGTCCACATTTTTCTTTCATCATAATCGTCAGACGATTCCAAAGAAGGACAACTCCGTATAGACTATGTAGGTTAAACACCACTAAATATGACTCGCGCGATAGAATTGTCGTTCCTTACACTCACTCCGACGCGAGTTTAAAAAAGCATTCAAAACCGCTTTTTATCTGTTTAAAGTGAGTTTTTTTAAAGCACACAATAACATCGTGAGTGTCCAGAAAAAACAAAATTCCCGACTTTGCCCGTTTCCCAGGAAGCGTGGGAACCCTGATTTATGCAGTAAATTAAAATCAACTATGTTATCCACCTATACAGCATTTTCTATTCATCATTATCTCAAGTTATTTCAGCAGAGAAATATGTAGATACATGCTATCTTTAATTTTCATCATAAAGATATTCTCCAATTATGAATTAAACATATTCATCTTCAAAGAAAGAAAAATATTTAAAAATACACGAAATGCTAAGGCCAATTACAGTGTTTTTTTTTTATCCATTTAAGGTGCAACATTTGTTGCTATGCCCCCTCGTCGGCATACAGTGAGTGTAAACAAAAACATGAGAAATTGGGTTAAAAATAATTGGTCGACAAGATGAGAAATATTCATTTTTTTGCATCAATATTGAATCTTCTGAAATTTGATATTAGTACATAAATAATTACGATGTAGGGAATACTTGAATATGGGAATATTCTGGGTAATGCAGATGTTTCAAAAATGTACTTACAACCCTTACTGGGACTTTAACAACTAAATAAACAGCAAATGCAAGTATTAATTGACAAATCTGAATAATACATTTTTTCATTACATTATTTTGAACAGCAAGTTCTATATGATCATAGGTCATCACAAAGAAGGATAATTTTCCATACATTCCTGCTCTGTTGTTATCACTTTTCTATATCTTTGTTCTTGTGGCACTTCTCTCTGCCTCTGTTGGTTTACAGGGATGTCACTGACCTTTTTGTAGTTTTGTGCAAAGCAGTTTGCAGCTAGTTTGCTTGTGAGTAGAGATCCATTTTCCACTATAGTTGTTGTCGCACTCTCAGTTTCCCTTTATCATTTAGCTGCTTCGTTAGCCTCCATTATTTGCAATTGGTGCCATACTTTTCATGGTTCAATGCTGCTGTTTTCTCTCTCCAGCTTTGTCTCACGGCTTGGGTTTTGGCTTTCAAGAATTTTGCCCTGGCTTGCTGGAGTTGAGACTGGGCGATGATCACTACCACCCAGCTGGTCTCCTATTTCTTGAATGATGTTTGCGTGTAGATCTTCCGTACAGAACGCAAGGTCCTGAGTGGTTGTGGAATGCCAGCGTCTGGAGTAAAGTGTTGGATGATCATCAGGATCATTTACCAGAATCAGGATATGGTTGTCTTGCCATGTTTCCACTTCCTCTCAACGTCTGTCAATATTATCATAGCCCCAACTTTGAGAATGGCTGATAGTCACCAACTACCAGAAAATTACTATCTTCAAGGTATGGTGTCCATGGCTAGAGCTCTGTCATTGGGTGAGTAGAGGTTGACAATGTGAATATATCGTGCTTGTTAAGTGTGAGGCAACGAACTTGATATTCAGAGTCATCCATGTGCGATTTGGTTTGTGTAGCTCTAACTTAATCGTCATAAATCATGTACACTGAATACTAAATACCAGCGCCTACGCGTGTCAGTTGACATCAACACCGGGTAAAGGTTGCGGTTTATATATTTACCACAGTTCTGTTTTATAGATGCTTGGCATTTTGTTTGTGATGTGCATTTGTTTATTGTTATTCATTTAAAAAAGCACTTTAATTGATCTAAACACATTTACCACTCATATATATCCTACGTGGTTAAAATATTTGTATTTTTCACAATTTTCTAATAATGTATGGGTATGCCACCATCTGAAAATACTGTAATGGCGGTGAAAAAATGTTGTTTATGCTTATATAAAGCGCTGGTGTGAAACATTAAATTGAATTGTCTGTATGTACGTGTGACGTATTGTTTCAGTTGATTACGCTGCATAAGATAAATTTATGAACACAACTATTAAAACACACTAGATTGTTGTCATTGGCGGCTGGGACCAATATATACATGTAAATATTGGTCTCAGTTGGTGATATTGTCCGGTTCAAACCCTCGCCTTTTTCAATCATTTAAGGAATTGTCGGGTCCATATCATAGCTTTGAACAGTCATTTAATATTTTATTTAGTATTTTATGACTTTGTAGGATATGTGTCGTTTCCTCGTACAGTCATTTATTATTTTGTTTGTTACCAACCCTCCCCGTGTACAGTCATTTACGGCTTTTTAGGTTCCTACCCTAGACTTGTACAGTCGTTTATTATGTAGGGTACAGACTACCCATGCCGTGTAAGGTCAATTTCCGTGATGATCTTTTAATCTAACGAGAATAATTTCTATTCTCGTAATCTTGTATCACGGACCTATACACCATATAGGTCCGTGCTTGTATGAACCTCTGCTTCTTCGTACAAGCCGAATATTCTGGCCATTATCTTTGTTAGAATTCCAACAATAATACAGCTCATGCAACACGTTTAAAACACTAGACCCGTCTGCAACGGCAGTCAATGTCGATGCCGCGCCCCTACCTTTGCTTTGTACATATTCTACCTCCACTTGTTACAGTGCCCTGCGTTCTGTTACGGCTATCAGTGGCGAACGTTTTGGATTTTATCCCTTGCCCACTGATAGCACATTGGCTGCACACGGGAACCAAATTGCCAAACGTTACGAAACGATATAGCCGTTACCAAACGCAAGTTATGTAGCGGATCGATCCTTAGTCTAGTGGCAACGCGCTGGACTTGTAATCCAGGGATCGCAGGTTCGATTCCCCGCTCAATCACTGACCGTACTTACTATCTTTCGGGGTTTACTGTCATAACGTCCCCAAGTTAAAACGTCCCCAGACCAAAACGTCCCCACTTTTGGTCAAAACGTCCCCAGTTCAAAATTCAATTGACCAAAACGACCCCACTTTTGGTCAAAACGTCCCCACTTTTGGTCAAAACGTCCCCAGTTTTAGTCAAAACGTCCCCACTTTTGGTCAAAACGTCCCCATTTATTTCATTGTTATTTTAGAGTTTTCTTTTTGTCAATTTATTATGTCTGAAATCTGTATTACGTTTTGTCTTAAAGTGCGAGAAAGGCAGCATGGAGTTAAATGTGATTCGTGTGGTTTGTGGAATCATCGGACGTGTAATACGGGTAAGTTATCTGTTTAAAATGTTGTTAATGTCGGTTTCTAGATAATTCTATGAATTTCACTTTACATGTATATGTCATTGTTTCGAACTTTTTCGAACAAATTAAAAGCAAAACATGAATATGAGATCACAAAATTATAATGAATAAAATACACTTCCTTCAAAAATTATGCAAATTTGTTAAGACAAATCCAAAACAAAATCCTCTACTCTATTTCCTACGAAACCCCTAAATTTTGTATTTGCTCCAAACATCCTGTATTAAAAATGATTTAATCACACTGTTAAACATAACATGCTTACCTTCTCTTTCTATGTATGTATATATTTAAGTCACATATCCGATATAATGTAACTTCATATTTTTCCACTTTCCCTAATTAATTATTGCAAAGACAATATACACAAGTTTTTCTTTTTACTCTTACTACAGTATATTGGTTAAGCTTTGTTTCTTCCTCTACAGCTATAAATTATCATGAATGAATTTTTCGATACCGTGTGTCATTAATGGCAAACAATGAAATTCTCAACTTTCACGTGCAAAAAGTTACTATTTTCCCAACTATTTTAGTCGACCTCACGCTAAAATTAGAAAACTTGTGATATAGTTGAACCGTTGACTCAACGTAACTACAACAGCGTAGCAAGCATTAATTACTGATATTTTTTCAAATTAACAATAAGAATGTTTAATCACTTATCCATCCTGCATGATTACGAATGTTATAATTAATTCTTTTCTCTTAAATATGAACTCTCTTTTGTATCGGAACTGTATTATACTGTATTATTACAATGTAAATAGTTCATGTTATTTCCCCATATGCTGTATATATACATGTATACCTGTTCTGTTCTGTTGTGTTAAAAAATATATCACATTATTTTGGCAATTATTAACAAGTTTGCCAATGGCATTCATATCACTATATTTATTTGTAGATATTCTATCATGTAATGTAAGTGTCCTTACAAAGTCTTTGATGTGGTGATTCCCCAATATATCGTCCAGTCTCTATACGTAGCGGAATAATACCGCATCTGAATTGATAATACATATTGAACGCTCGTTTCTTCTCAAGTATAAAAGTAAATATTGTTCACAAAAAACTCAGTTTTCCACTGATATTAAATTATTTTTTATTTAACCCAGTCCATGTTCAGTGCGTTTTGTTGGTAAAGTGGTTGAGTACGTCTAATTTGGTCATAATGGACTGAACATCAGAACACCAGTTTTGAGTTATATTTGCGTTTCGATAATCATTATAAAACATTTGTTTGGTAATTCTGTTAAATATATAATATATGTATTTATTTTTCCACCTCACATGATGATGTATTTGTGTATCTAACGATGTTCTTTAATCGGTCAAGTCGATTCATTAACTTTATGTTATGTTATTAATCAAGTCTAAAAAATATAATTAAATAATCCATTAAACGACCGCATGCACTTAATCCCATTGGATAGGGCATTTCACACCTCATTTACAACTGCATTCGCGCATTAATTGTCCTTTAAACAATTGAATAAACAATTTTTGTACATACATACGTCAAATATACATCTCTACTGCCAAATTTACGGTATAAATTTACGTTATAAAAACTGTAATTTAAATATACATGTATATCACTTCAGCTACAGAGATGGAAGTCTTTCAACGACTGGACTTTTAAAGAAAGTTTCGACTGTTTATGAACACAGACTCACCAGACCAGAGGAGACAGAGTGAATATATTGAATAAAGTGAACTAGTGTACGTGCAGTGTATCCATGAATATAGTGAATAAAGTGAACTAGTAAATGTGCAGTGTTTCCAATGTCAATTGGTGTATATACATTCTTTTAATATTACCTATTATTATTATTATGTGGTAATTGTTGGTATATTTTACTATGTTTTACTGTATGAGATGAGTAAAATTAAATAAAACTAGTAAACATATTACATAGTATTTGCTTATCGTATTTATCACACATAAAAGTGGAAATAAATGGGGACGTTTTGACCAAAAGTGGGGACGTTTTGACTAAAACTGGGGACGTTTTGACCAAAAGTGGGGACGTTTTGACCAAAAGTGGGGACGTTTTGACCAATTGAATTTTGGACTGGGGACGTTTTGACCAAAAGTGGGGACGTTTTGACCAAAAATGGGGACGTTTTAACTTGGGGACGTTTTAACTTGGGAACTGGGGCATCTCCTGTATCATGCACTATCCTCCAAATATCTTATATGACCACGGACCTATATACACGGACAGGTTTTTTGTTATCGGTTTTTACACCTGGTTAGTTATTACGGGCCACCTCAAAAGTTCTAGAAAGTGCACGACTCTTACCTTAAATGTGACAGGTATGTCGGTAAGATCTTTTAAGTTTTATGAGAATGATTATATCTGGATCATATGTTTAATATAAGTTAATGACTTTATGTTTTACCGCTTTGCAAATGGAATCTATTAACGAAAGCCGCAACTTGGACGTAAACTGACCCACGTAAACTTGTGATTCGAAACCGAAAGTAGGTTTCTGATTTTATTTTTATACATTAATAAGCGTGTTTGGAAACCCAAAATAACATTTACGATGAATAGCAGTAAAAGGTAAGTTTACTATACTGTTATTGTTTATAATTAAGCTCTATGTTCCTGTTGATGTACATACTAATGTGGTTACAAACGCTACTTGTTTAGAAACATGAATAAAAACATATTTCTTGGTTGTATTTTTACAGCTTGTCTAGTGGTATTGGGCAATTTGTCTTTTTGGGCCAAGTAATTACCCACTCAAAACTCGAGCATTTTGTCTAACTCCACACAGTGGGAGATGCTAATTCCACACTTCTGGTGTCTATTAAAAATCTGACAATTCCCCTGTCCTATACATATAACTCCAAGCATTTGTATTCTTCACGTTTTACCTTCATTTTTGATGATATTTTACGTTTTCTGTCAAATGCGGAGTCATATGGGATATCTTCATTTTCCCGTTGCATTTTTTATATAGGGGCCGATTGAAATTTGGTCGGGACGATTTCGTGCATATAAAATCAAATATTTCACAGTCTTCGAAAAAAAAGTAACCTACTTGCCCGAAGCCTGGGACAAGTAAAATTACTGTTGGACAAGTAAAAAATCCATTTCATCTACCCGAACAGGGGTTAGTAACCAGTAGCTTTTGTTAAGTTTCCAGCAACAACAACGTTTACGACAAGTTGTAACGAGCCCGCAAGCATTTTTAAATGATATCCTTATTTCCATAACCTGAAGCATTCGTTAAGTGTTCGTTAGTTATAGTAACTAACGAATTAAGGTGCTGTGTATTCGTTAAACATGTGTTAACATTCCGCGCCAAAAATGACATTTACAAGTCGTTGCATATAATTATAATGGAGACAAAGAAAAGATTGAACAATTAAATATTTCATAAGGACAGGGTTTATAGAACGACGGGCCACCATTTTCTTATTGACGGCGGCCTTCAGGCCGTCGTCTATTTGAATAATTTTTAATCTAGGTACATGGAGTTGCATAATCGAAATGGGAGAAGCCATTGGTATTATGCTTTTTTAAATTGTTCTTACAAAACGTGATTCTAATTATACAGATAAAAAAAGTGTACTAATTGATAATAAAAAAATGTCAAAATATTTAAAATGTATTTTTACCGTTAATAAAAAGCTTTAAAAAATGTTTTACGTATGCTTATAAGAATTTACAACAGCTAGTCACGAAAACGGTTAGGCATCGTGTATTACATAGCTTCGTTTCACAACTACGCTCAATTCATCATCAAAGTTCAGGAAATGGTTCCTAATGCTGTGCACGCAAATTGAAATTGTACTTATAAAAAAGCAAATTGTTAAACAAAAAATGTTAATCCATATTAATAAGTTCATGAATGCAGTTTATAATGTACAAATATAAATACAGTGACCAAACTATGCAATATACATTGCCTTAACTTGACCCATATAAGTTATGTACTGATGGTAATATGTAAACAAAATTCAGCCAATGAAAATTGTCGTTGAAAACGTCATAGCATTTGTTGTTCAAATAACGCATTGGCAGTAAAACGGATTCAGTACATTCGAGATCAAATGCTGATGGTTGAACTGAACTTTTAATTACGTTGTTTTGACATTTTTAGTGGATATTTTTCCCTTTTGATATCCCAATAGTTCTTTTAGATCTGTAAAACTAGAAGTTATAATCATGTATATTTTTAGATCCGTTTCGTTCTATCTACGTTTCGTGTAATCGTTTTTTGACACTTGGTCACAATTGATTTGTAAGGAATAAAAATTTGTAAGCACATTCTACCGTTTCCTTTACTTTGAATCCAATGTGAATACTTTTTTCATCACATGACAAATAATATGTTCCACATAAACTAAAAATTACACATTGTTATTGTATTGTCTCACTGTGTGTTTAGATAAATGCATGTCACAAACTGGTCGGTTTGTTTTACATAAACAAGTCATATTCCAATTAAACTACAAATGATTGATTGGTACCAAGACTATTTAGGCAATTGTCATGAATTGTGGATGATTCTTACCAGAATTATGGCTTGGTGATGATCATACTTTCTTATTTATTGATAAACAAAATAATAAATCTTCAATATCATGCTTCCTAAAACTTGTGCCGCCGTTTTGATGCTTTGCATCAAAATTAGTCTTGTATATTATGTACATATGTATTTTCAATATTACTGATCGATACATAGCAAAACAAAGAGAACTATGTATACATTTTAAAGGAACAAAACATTGTATGTTGTTTGAAATTAATCGCTAATTAGCGATCACCTAACACTGATAATTGATCACCGTCAATGATCACAAATAATGGATTACCGACCACTGATTATCGATTTGCGATTTATAAATCTATTACAGATTATCAACTATTGATCACCTATCATTGATCAACGATCACCGATTATCGATCAATGGTCACCGATAATCGATATATGATCGTCGATCATCAACAGAAAAATATGCTAAAATAAAATAGTTTGGTATAGTGTTGCTTGATTTAAACCCGATCAACAGCTTCGAGCAGTAAAAAGCGAATAACCATTAACATATTATTTTATCACATCGCCACAGCGGTAGAAGGTAGCACACCGGATCAAACCGCGACCTTCGGACTGGTAATGTAGTGCGATAGACTGTGCTAGACGGGATTCATGATAAATTGAGTACTTACTAAAAAATTTAATATACTCTGTAGAACACACTTTGGTTTCAACCAAACTATGGCATTTAACACCAATCATCACTATCAGTATCATTATTATCGTAATAATTATTATTGTAATCATCATTTTAACAGATAACGCCAATGTGCATTAGCAATTAATCAAACAAATGTGTGTAAAAATGTGTTTAAACTTAATATTTCTGTGAGGTTTCGTCAAAATCTACAAAATCTACAATGTAAAAGACGAAGCGCTGACAAACATCTGTCAGCCTACTATATAACGTATTTGTACAAAAATGGGTTATGTCCTTTTCAAGTTTTAGATACTGTTATCGTATTCAAATATTCGTGTCATTAAAACATGTTAAAGAGAAGTGAGCTTAATGCGGCGCCGAGGCACATGTCCGGCGCATTAAACGTGCGTGTACTACTCGGCTTAAATGCGGCACGGCCTATATGTGGCACTACAACCGTCCATAAGACCTGACAAGCTATGCACATAGAACGATGTATTTTCAAAACGCCATTCTTGAAAACTGCGCCGTAGTGAAAAATAATGATCTAGGGTAATACATTTTGAATTGTGACTAGTGTACCTAATGGGCCTTTTTCTGCGCTCACAGCCATATGACTTATTTCATATGTATGTCAGAACTAGTGTTTAGACCATTTCAACAGACAACATCAAAGTGCGTTAGTAGTGTACACAAGCAATGCACTTTGGTGTTTTTTACCAAAGTTGGGTGGACACCATAGTGCGTTTCTACAGTGCCATGTGGTAGAACTTGTGTGTTCGCACAGAACTAGCTAATGACAAATAGATTCGACATAAATAAGATTATTTAATAAAATTAAAAAGTACATATAATTGCTAAAATTTCGTCTTAAAAAGGTAAGATAGTCCTCAAATATATATTAATGTGTAACATTCATCATTCATAAGGATGCATCATAATCTGATATAAGCATGGTATCAATTGAAGGCATTACATCATAAGAGCTAGAATATGTGAAAAATACCATTGTTATACTATTAATTATTGTATTATTTTTCTGGGTTTAAAATATTAGACATGTTATGAACTATGGAACAAAATTAATAGATGTGTAAACATATTTATTAACGATCTTTACACAAATTATTGTTTCTAAACGACAACACGGTAGCATTTCAATTGATATCAAAATGAAAAGGGTTACCGCATACGTACGTACATACGTTTTTTCCCAGACTTTCATGGTCTGTTTCAATTGTTTGAACAAAATGTTGTCACTTAAAATACAGCATGTCTTTAAAGCGAGAGTTCTTCTTATTGAATGGCTTAACGAAGGCTTAGCGAATACTCCGGAGTTGTCGTTATGTAATGAAGACTTCGTTCGTTAAATGACACTAACGACAGCTTTTGTTTAGCACACTCTCAACTAACGATGACTTAGCGATGGCATAACGATCATCGTTGGCTTTACGAATGCTTCTGGTTACTTACCCCAGGCAAGTCGTGTTCAGGTGTGACTTAGCTATTTCCAAGCCTTAAAAAAAAATGATGATATAGTAAGCAATACTTTGACGGGTATGCATTTTTTTGTCCATTTTTTTGTTGTAACAACACTTTTTTCAACTATCGTAACTAGTCTTTGTTTCTGGTTTAATTGCTAAAATCGTCATGTTTCTTTGACTGTGCAAAACCCGGCAAAAGAAAGTCAGAACCTAAACATGAAGACACATTGAAGGCCAATAAAGCATATGAGCAGAAACGCGAGAGGGGTTTCCTTTCAAGTTTGCAGCAAGGTTGTACTTTGATAATGCATGTCTCCAGCAAAATCACAGTCTTTTCGTTGTTATTGTATTTTAGAGAATAAAACTAGAAACACTGATTTCTTTTTATTATTAATTTATTTTTCGCCGTTACTTTTATTCGGGCAAGTGAACATGAATTCGGGCAAGTTGAAAGAGCAATTAGCTGTCTGCCCCAATGGGCAAGTCCTTCAAAATGTGAAGACAGATTTCACCAATAAAACTTGTGACACCATTATAAATAATCAATTATGGTACAGTTGCAACAAAAACCTTGAATAAAACATTTGCCTTGATAATGCAAATTGAGTTTAAATCCGTTGGGTAGTCAAGTAAACATCTCTATGTAATGGCGGGCGGTGACATACAGCGTGTTGTTTACATTGTGCTAATTGCCATTTTTTGCGTTTCTCATTGGTGTTATGCATGTAACTAAATCAGATTTTGGCACCTTAAGACAGTATCCGAAAAACATGTGATAAAACAATATAATCCAAGAGTTAAAATTTGTGCTGAGACTTGACTTTGCTACTCGTTTTTGAAGAGATGCTTTTAAGACTCCATGCTTGACAATGAAGGTAAAATATGGAAGATAAAAAAACAAATATTGAAAAATGAAGGTAAATGTGAAGGATGTAGCATGGTTGTCTAATTGTTTGGACTGACACTTCCCCAGTGATTTTTTTTGAAAATAATTTTTCTACCAGTGCCTTTTCAATTGGGAAAATAGGCATGATTAATCCAAAATTTGGGAAAATAAGGTAATGGTTGTTTTGCTAAAAATAAAACATGGGCCGTCGAACACCGCTGCCACTATTGTAGTAAACCAAGGGATAAGGTGTGCCCAATGTGGGGCTTGAACCATCAACCCCCTAAATACTAGAGTATACAGCGCTCTACCAACTGCGCTAACCATGCAGCAGTCTAACTCCACCCCACTACGCAGTAAATGAGTAATTAAATCTGTTGCAGGTACATGTCTGCAGTCAGATATCCAAGAGATAGATTAGAGTCTAGCAGACTGAAATTGTTACTTAGAATAATATATTGATAAATTTCGTTCGATCCTACCTCGGACGAGTTATAAGAATCATAATCTTACATAAAATTTACCTGTATATTGGAGTGTAGCAAATATGTTGTTTTGGCATCATCATCATCATCATCATGTCTAACTGATTCACAAGTACCTGCGTGTAGCTAATACAATACACTCCCAATAAGCGAGAACAATTTAGCAGTTAACGTCACAAAAATTCCACAAATCCAGCGTGAAACGTGCAGATAATGCCAGTTTTGTTTACTCCATCGAGAAGTCCCAACATCAAATGACTCGCGAAAACGTGTGATGATGCCTTACAATTTGTTTATTTCTTACAGACGGGAACAACAACGCATCCTGTCGATTAATGCCACAAATGTCTTTAAATCACCCACAAAATATGCATCATAAACGCCCTCTTGTCATAGAAAGATCACAAAATCGTATAAAATCACTGCTGTCAATCCGATACACTCCATATATTATTCACGTGACCGTGTTCTTTCTTTTGCGCAAGTGATGTCAGCTCAAATCTGTTTTCTAGCCGATATCGCAAATGCTTATTGCTTTTTTTATTAGACATGGACCACTTTCTTCAGGAGTATGTAGATTTGGCGGTCCAGAACCTAAGAGTTCATCCGATGAGTGTCCGCGGATTTGGCCTTCTACAGCAATTGGCTCTAACGAGCCCCTTGCTAAAAATAGCTTTTCAGCAGTGGCTGGTGTTTTTTTTATATATGAGGTGATGTAAGAGCAAAGATTTTTTATAAAAAGTTAAATACACAAAAACCTGACTTAATAAAAAAAAATTCAGTCTGAGTGAGAAAAATGAACAAAGAATTGGGAAAAAATGATGATTTTTTGGGGGGAAATGGATACTTTTTGACAAGGGGAAACAGCCTATATTTGGCTGTAAAATTAACAAAAAAAATCACTGATTACCAAAGACCCGGAATCATTTGGCATGTCAAATTCCCATCTGTCAGGATTCATCTTCCGTCTAAGACTAAAGTCTTGCGTATCGCTGCCGAAATACACTTCTTCCTGTCCCCAAGAATTCTTCTATATGATAAGGATGGAATGTTTAAAGAATTTTGTCTTTCAATGTAAGCTTTCAGGAAGGAACTTGACAGAAATTGGGAAAATTATGTGGCATTATTGGAAAATTAGGAAATTTAAAGAATGTGATAAAGCAGGGCTCTAGAAATACACTAGCCCAATTAGTCCAAACAATAAAAGACCATTGGTTGTTCCAGTTTTAATCTATTTGATTAAGAAAGTCTTTCGGCTGGTTTAGGACCAGGATTGATGAAATTGCTAATTTTTGTATGAAAATAATCAAAATTTGGAAATGGGGGGCATGTCATGCAAACATAGGGCGAATTTGTTTTGCAAGAACTAGTAAAGGTTTGAGGTTTCAGTTTTGTTGTAGTTTGGTTGAAAAACTTAAACCAGTTATGATTAAGATTGGTGTGCAAACAAACAGATGGTTTAGTCAAAGAAAAATGGCCCACATGATTTTGATTGTATAAGAACTTACAGTGTCAGAAGACCATAACGATTTAGTTGACACAGTCGCATCAAAATCTAATTCCATTTACTGCAGTTTTAACCGCTAGCAGTATTGTGATTGCAGACAGATTGCTGCTCGATAAGAAAGTTAGAGTTGAGAACTATGTTACTTCTGTTTTGCAACGTTACAATGTGGACGATTTTATAGCCAGGTTCCGATTAAGCAGACATACATTTGACATGTAGGTTAGACCGTATGTTGGTGATTTACACTAACATACATTTACTACTCTCTATACCATTCGTTGTAGTTTAATGCGCAAAATATATATACATGCGTGTCCATATTTCAAGTGGTGTAACATTACAAAAGGAAGAAAATGTCAATCTCCAGTACATGAATAATTTAACGCGCATACAACTAAATTATGTCGTTTTATTTAAAGTTAAGGTATTTGTATTAGCTATCTGAATAACATCTAAGTAGTTATGTTTCAAATTCAAATATATCTTTCAGGAACATGATATGCCTTATAACAATTAGTGACACAAATATGCATCATATGTGCACGCAACGATCAAAGATTTGCAATCTCATTGTTAAATTTTCAAATAATACCGACCAACTGATCAGACGATATAATATACCTTTAAGAGATTTTTATTTATTGCGATTTGAAGATATTTACCTTCTAGAATTCTATAGTTGGTCGGACCACAGGGACGCAAAAGTTGGGTATGGGTCTTTGTTTTCATTGCGATTCGAGCACGATGGTAACTAACGTTATATGTTTGTTTGTACCGCAGGGTTCAAGGAAAATGCCCATATTTATACTAATCCGAAGTATGTCTAGGTCGCATTAGAAATAAACATGTCCGATTAGCATGCATTCACTTCTCCCATTAAACCTTGATAAATGGAGATTTCTAAAGGAAACACAAACCTGGGAACAATATATGTACATGTATATATTAGTCCCAGCTTAAACGTTGAAACTATATTAGCCATACCGGATACATAATCTATGTGACTGCTTTTCATATGTTTTGTCTCTTCAAATTGCCAACTTTCTGGTCAGTAGTGATTGCTAAATGCAGTAACAGACAGATTGTGAATGTTCTTATAATGTTATTATAATCACGAACATATAAACCAGGGTTAGGGTTATCACTGATGCACAAGATATACCGACTTGTATTGTCTGCACAAAATAACTAATGGAAAAAATACTGGTAACATAGAAATACAGTAGTTAATATGATAATGTCACTAGATCTCGCAGGGCAAGCAAATCCACAATTCATCTATCTGCAGCCCCAGACCTTCAGCGCTAACAGCGCTTTGATTAAACATGGCCCCACTTTTGTGGGCACGGTCACCCGCCATAAAATCTGTACACCCCATTTTGTTTTACTAGTGTACGATTATTCGGATAAATCAAACCAGACAAACTCCACCTGGAGGTAGTTCGGTCAGTTTGATTAACCAGTTTAAGATTTGTTATCAACAAATACCGAAATTTGTTTTAGTTGAACCTCAGTTGGTTAAAACAAATGAAAAGTTTGACAAACCAGTTTGGTTTCAAACCGGTTTGGTACAAACAAATTCGCCCATAGTTACACACTTTAAACAGATGAATTTAAGTACACAACACAAATTTTGGTAGCCATTTTGGCTGTTGACTGTGAATGAAGAAAATGTCTGTTTTGCCTGATATTCTCAGAAGTTTGTTCATTCAAGTTGGGTACATGGATACTGAATAATTATTAACCCCTGTTGACAGGCTGCAAACAGCTAATTTGATATTTTCTGCAATATCTTATGATCTCTTTCATGTTATGTAACATACATGTTTTTATGTTTAACTCTGACTCAGATTTTGTATTGTTTTGTATGATAATTGTATCAAAATTTATTGTTACACTAACAGGCATATGCGAAAAGAAAAATGACATAATGTAATTCAATGCTTCTAGGTTTTATTTCAGATGTTGGTGACAGTACATGTTAGACTTCTATAATTTCATTATGCTTCTACATGACTGCATATAGGCAGCAATGATGATGTGCTTGACAATGTACATGATACATGTATTTATTTCTCATGTAGGTGACATGTGTGGAACAAATGGAACTCGTGGAAGCAGAGATGTAATGTTTGTGAATCTTGATAATGAATAAAATGATAGTAGTCAGAATACTGATTTATTCCTTAGGGGTGAGTTCCCTTTTTGCATGGATTTATGTTTGGATCATGAAAAGCATTTTGAACATATCATAATAGTCCATTTTAACAAATACTAACAAAACGTATAGGCTAGCATATGAAGTTATACACCTGGGTTTTATACCTTTGATGCACTTAATTAGTATGGGCAGAATTTTCATTCACTCTAAACTCCATAAAATGGCCTGCGTGAATATTGTTTCCCCAATCTATCTAGGTATGCATATGATCGAGAACAACAGCACATAGGTATTTAAATGAGCTTATGACATTGTATTTATTAAAAAATTGACCATTAATTCAATCAGTGAAGACAGAGGTTTTGCTCTTTTCCTATTTAAAATGTCCATTTCATATTTTTAGCTCTACTGGACAAAAGCTTGAAGAGCTTATGCGATGGCATGTTGTTTGTGCATCTGTAAACAATTGATTGTGAAAAAGATACAGTCGTCAGTTTTGATTGTATCAAGAGAGCCTGGTTCCTTTTGAAAATCAGCCCGATCCACTCGTGCATGACTAATTCAGACCCTTGAAATTGTCAAAATTGCAAAAATTGAGCTTGTTGACCATTCTTATACATTAGTTAGATATCCTTGAGAGATTCTTTCCATTTGAAAATCAGCCAAATCTGCCCATGTATGACTGGATTACGGTCCTTTAAAATTGGAAAAATTGCTATAACTGAGCTTGTGTACACATTAGCACCTTTTATTATTCTATGTTTACCAAACTTATACAGTAGTTAGATATCCATGAGATCTTGGTTCCTTTCGAAAATCAGCCTTTTTTATTATGGCCCTTGAAATTGTCACTATTGCTAACATAGAGCTTCTGAACACAATAGTGCCTTCGTGTATATCCGATATTGACCAAACTTATGCAGTAATTAGATATTTTCATATGTAGGTTCCTTTCGAAAACCAGCCAGATACGGCCATGCATGACTGGATTATTGCCTAATAAATTGGAAAAAATTCTAAATTGGAGCTTGAGAAACACAATAGCTCTTTCATTTTTTCCGATGTTTGCCAAACTTATACAGTAGTTAGATATCCATATGTGCTCAGTTCCTTTCGAGATCCTCTCTTGACAGCATTGTAGCGCTTTGAAAATGACAAAATTGCTATATTTGGGCTAACCAGTGGAGCACAGGCCCTCGTGGGCCTCCTGTTTTAATGTTATTTCATATTCTATTTTCTCTTCTTCAGATATCAGCTGTTATCCCTCAGCGTACATTTAAAACATGTTCAGAATTTGATTGCTATAATCTTCCTGTTATAAAGAACTTCTGCCCAAATTATGGTGACTATGGTGACAGTGATTGGAAATGCAGAGCCCATTGCATGGATTGCCCTGACGGGAAAATTTACCACTGTGCAAAAGACTATGACTCCCCAAAAGTCGAGGAGTATCAGATAGATGTGAATGAAAACTTTACTGAAGGATGTGCTGAAGAAAAATATTGTAAAGAAGGTTGGTTTTTATCCCCACTGAATTTTGGTTTTTATGCATCAGTAACACTTTGTTACTCCATAATTATTCAATGTTATTTGTTAATTTATTAGAAAAAATAGAGTACATTGAGAGGAAGTGCAGTGAACAAGAACCATAACTCTATCTCACTACTTGAATTATCTCCCTTGATTACGTTGTCCAAAATGATAATGATTGAATGGAGTTTGTTGAAACTCCAGACACTGACAGAGGACTTTGTTATAACGATATTCAGATACAATGAATCATTAATATATTAATGATATAAATCTTTTGGTCCCCTGAATATCATTATATGCGGAGTTTACTGTGATTGGAAATTTTGTTCAGTATGGTTTTGTACATATTTCAGGAGAAGAGCCTGTGCTGTCATTCATAAAGAATCAGCAACCCCTGGAATATCCAGAGGTGTTTTGTGTAAGTTGCAAAAATGCAAATAGATACAATCCCAAGCCGGTATTGTCATCAAAAAACTCAGAATGTAGGTTAGAAAAACAACACATTTGTTCTACGGAAAAGCATCAAATTGAATGTATTATTATGCAATCAACGTCGGAGAGAGAGTGTCGATGTGATGCACGAGGAGGGTATAGGCCGATTGAACCAGTGAATGGGAAAACTTGCAGTAAGGAAAAATGGGAATGTATTAAGTCTAGTTGTCCGGAGGATCAGTTTTTAAGTAAGTACTGACTAGTCTATAGGTATCTCATCCTAAGTAATCAGGCTATTCATAACATGATAACCTGGGCATACTGACTGCAAAAATCTCGTACTCATGAATAATTAATGAGGTGAAATCCAGCCACTTGATTGGCTGCATGACCCACACCTCATGCGATACGGAAATTTCCGAGGAGTTACAGAAGAAATCACGGTTCTGAGCGATCCAATGAGATCGCGAATTTCAAATTCCTTCTTTTTTGTTATCGTCCATATCATTGGTCGAGAAATGCTAATGAATATTACGATGTTTCTTTGCCCAGGGTATCATATGATGTTATGAATAGCCTGGGTACCGAGAATGTAGGTATCTATGTGTAATTGATAGTTCCCATATTTACAATATTTACCGCCCTTGTTCTGAATAGTCGGCCATATATTGATAGGCAAATTTCCTTAAAGTTTATAGGAAATATAATGTACAATATAAATACGATGATAGACTAATCATATATATAAAAAAATACTGATTCATTATGCTCATGTGTGCGGATGGCCCAGAAATTTGAAGAAAAAGTGATTGTCATATGCAAATTCTCTTGCTATTATCACATATTTGGGAACTAACCTTATAAGTGCTTATCAGTTTTGCCTATCAAAATGGCTGATTGATTAAGAACAAGGGAGGTAAATATTGTTGATGTGCGAACTATCTATTGCTACATTCTGTTACTTGTATCTAACACCTGAGAGAGTTGTGATGTGAAGGGAAGATAAGATATGGGAAGAATTTGTTTAAATCAAATTTAGTTCAGTCTTAAATGACCTTAACATATGAGTCTGTAGACATCAGTTGTACAGTAAACTCTAACAATGATATTCAGGTGCCAGTAGCATGTACTCATTATATCCGAATATTGTGATTACCAGAGTTTTAGGCTGACGAAACCAGAAGTGGGTATTGAGCATAATTTGCTTGAATAAGAAAACGTTATATATAAATTTATCCTGGTAATACCTATTATCGATGAGGTG